>QKWP01000448.1:100791-309553 GCA_003550325.1 Gigaspora rosea | reverse complement strand
ATTAAATACATGAATTTCGTAATTTTCTACGTACTTAATTATAAATACAAAGCTGGTTAAAAAGGCTATTTTTGTGAAAATTCGCTTTGTAATAAATTTTCGCGTAAAAGTTTTTTGATAATCCTCGATCATGATTGGTCAAGCTGATATGTTACACCGATCCGCCGATATGATAAGCATAAAGTGCTTACAAATATAATTTAACGATAAATAAAACATATCTTACTATAATTAATGGGGTTTCTTACTCACAACAAGTTAAAGCGTCAGGTTAATGCAGAGAGTTATAAAATAGTACAGAAGTAAATGAGGGAAAATTATTTAAGGATGAAGAAAAAAAAGTGAAAAAAGTGGCAAATTTTGAAAGTTGGTACAGTAATAAATAAAAAGTACGTGGGTGATATAGAGAGGTTAGCAGGAGATAAGAAGATAATAAAGTAGTAGGAATAAGAGTGATAATCATACAGAGATATAAAGTATGTAAGCATAAGAGTATAGTTAGTGTATGTGAAGAAAAAAATAAATAGTGTATTTAAAGAAAAACGATGAATAATTTGTATTAGTGAATTGACTGATTATACTATACTCGATAATTGATGAATTTTGATTAATGATTGAGCAACAATAAATGAGATTATAGCAGGTCAGTATGGTATAAATGAGCAAATTCATATAGTATAGGCCAAATTTATAATCTATACTATAGTGATCAGCTATAATTCCTAACCCTAACCCTATACTGATCAGCTATAATTCCTAACCCTAACCCTATATTGATCAGCTATAATTCCTAACCCTAACCCTATACCGATTAGCTATAATTTCTAACCTTAACCCTAATATATATTACACAGGATTAGTATAGTATAGGTTTAAAAATTCAGACTATTATACGGATCTGTTCACCTATACCATATGGATCTGCAAAATACCTCAATAAATGGGCTCAAATGGTAATAGATCATCAATGATCAATAATATTGATTGATCAAATAAATATATATTTGATTGATAAAAAAAAATTGTAATGTGTTTTTTTAATTAAGATATTATTGAAGTGCATTTTATTGATATGAAAATGCAAAAATTATTTGTTGTATATAAGTAAATGTCAATTCATACCAATTTATTACAACAATTATTTGTTTCGGTAATGCAAAATATAGAGAGAAAATAGTTAGTCAGAGGTCGGAGAGTGTAGTTGGACGAAGAATCAAAACATGTATAAAAGAAGAAAAAGTGAAATTATGCAAAAATTGATTTTGGGCAATAATTAAAAGCGAAGGGAATGAAATTTTATATATAGGAAGTATTATTATAATCTTATAGATTTTAAATGTAAGTTTCTAATCTTAAATTTTTATCTCACGCATTTAGCTTAGTTACAAAATTGGATTTGTAATATTGTAATGAAAATTGTTATTTAGCTTTTTATGTATTGCATAATTAAATTTGGTGGTGCACAATGCTGATATTAGTGTAGAAGATTCGTTATTTAGTTAGCTGATATGATGGGGTAAAATATTAAATATTTAAAGAAGATAGAATTTCTTTCGATATGTATCGATTTGTATATGCAAGTAATTTTGTTAAGTTTAATAATAACAATAGGAAATGTAAACGTTATAGTTGTTACATTTTTTCTTTAAATGTATTATTATATACTATATAGGGGAGGTATTATATTGCATATTATAAATTTAATTATTTAATACTGTAAAGTTGAAAAAAGGTGTTGTTTTCCTTATTGTATCGTTATAGTTATGTTAATCTTGCCTTTCTAGTATTAGATATTATTATATATTTTTAGTAGCTTAATTTGGATATTACTCAAGGAGTAAAGTAGTTACTAACAGCTTTCCATATGATGGTTGCACTATTTGTACAAATAAGTAAATTGTATGTGGTTATTTTAAAATTATGTACATATTTGTTTATAGTATTTAGATGCAGTGCATAATGAGATGTAGCCGCTTTACAATGGGATATATAAATAAGATAAAAAATAGATATAAGCATAATTTTCTGATTTTTAACAAATAATGCTACTTTTTTTATATTTCTTTAGTAGTCAAGCAAAAAATTTCATTTCTATCATTGAATCGATAGGGCCTCTAACTAAATGTATTATATAAAGAAATAATATAATGCAGGGATTCATATTAAATGATTTAGGATCCACGTACTCCCTCCCTTAAAAGCATGTCATATATTGCATTTATTTTTTTTTTATGTTTACAAAAACATTAGAGGGTGCAATCTATTGTTTATATACTTTTTCTCTTTACTTTGTTATCTTTAATATATTTTTTTTACTCTGGGCACGAACGTCATTTTCAATGTAGGGCGTGTGTAAGGAGGAAGGTGATGCAGACTTCCTAAATAACTAAACAACACCACAGAGAGTGATTTGAATGTATCCACCAGAAAAAAAATATATAAACAAAATTTATTTTTAGTATTGTTTTTATACTATGTCAATGAGCAAAGTTAAGTTCGATCTGAACAAGGTATATATTGCAGTTTAAATAGGGTAATTCATGTCAAAATGCTTTTGTGTTGATAGATAGATTACTATAAAAATTTTGGTTTCAGAACTGCAGTGATTAAATATGTTATAAATGCATTATATATCAAGAAGAAGGGTGTATTTACATAGATAGATACAAATAGTGATTAAGAAAAATTTTAATATTTATATAATTTAATCTAATTGGTTATAAAAATTAATTTACTAATAATCGACATCACAATTGCAGTTGTTAATTAGTATATAATCGATTAATTAATTGATCGAAAGATACAGTAGTGATATTAATTATTAGCGAATTTCAGGAGCATGATTTGAAAATTAGTGTGCGATGAATTTTATAAGCATTAAGATGAAATTGCATTTCAACCTAATGCGCTAATTTTATTATTTTATACTTTAATAATACTAAAATTCGTAATGAAGGTTACAAAAATCTATCATAGCTTACTAGTAAGTATTTGAATTTGTTTATTAAGTGCAGTGAAGAAATAATTTTTCTTATTTATTTCCTATTTTATCATTTTCTTACTAACGCTAAAGTGATTTAAATATGATATATAAAAAATAGTATTAAAACTTATTGTAAGTTGGTTTATAACAAAATATTGAATAAAAAAATTTAATATAAGTTGGTGGGTAATATTTTATTATATTGAAATTCAATGATATAGAAGTAAGAAAATTAGTAAAAGAAAAGGAAAATATTAAAATACGTGCTTAAAAATAGATTTATTTAGTAACAAGGGTAGAAGTAATCGAGGTGGTAAGAATGGGAAGATAAGGATAATAGATATATAATATATAATAAATAATTAATTGAAAAGAAGATTAGAAAGTGTGCAGATAAACGAATTGTAAATAGGATAAGTAATTTGCACATTTATGATATATTTAATGATACTATTAGTGTAATAGGTATAATTATATTTAGGGTAATTATATTTAGAGTAAATAAGGATTTTAATCAGGGGTTGGGTTAAATTTGTATGCTTATTAAGAATAAAATTAAATTTTAGATAATAGTCAGAAAAATTAGAGAGAAGTGATTAAGGTTGGTTTAGGTTGTATAAACCTTTTTCGTGTACTATTGCTAATTTTTTATATTCTTCTAAAGTGGCAGTAGGACTTATTAGATATCTGTAGTCAAAGCTTAAAATATAAAAGGTTTTCCAAAAAGTAACGCAGCTCATTGCAATGTATATTTGACCTCAGCAAAGATTGTTTCATCTACGCTAGTTGTAACGTGAATAAGGTTAGGCCTTGGACTTTATGAGTTGTGAGAGCAAAAGCATTTTGTAAAGGGAATTGTTGTCTTGATGCAGGTTGTCCATTTATATAAAAGTGGAAAGTTTCTTTTTGACCATTACTTTACTTATTCCATTACAAGTCGGAAAGGTGACTTCGATATTATTTGCATCTATAAGCTTTGTTACTATTTCGATTGTGCCATTACAGATACCGTTGTTGAAGAGTTTATTATTTAAGAACATTACTCTGGCACCATCCTGAAAATATAAGGTATGGGTAAGTTTGTCATGGTTTTAAATTGGGTAATCAAGTGGTCTGGAAGCAGAGGGATGAAGTTTAGTATATCTTTAGATATAGAGATTATTGGTTCACAGGAAGTTTGGTCTAGAGGGAGATAATAAGAAAGTAATTGGTTTATATTGGCAGCAGCTTGATGGGTGGGGACTATATGAGTTGTGTCAAAAAATTTATCAGGTGAAATATTTGAATTTATTTTAGATGAAATAATCGATTTGGCCAGGTTAGATAGTTTTCCTACACGTATTTCTTGTAAGATATTATAGAAGTCAGCGTTATTATGTTGTCTTTGTGGAGAAGTAAGAAATAAAAGAAAAAATCTTAGCCAAGCTAGGGAACAAAACACAGAGAGTGGACGTATCGGAGGGAGTTGAGCTAGATCACCTACTACTAAGGTAGATACACCTTCAAAGATGAGTTATTATTATGAAGGTTTGCAAAAGTATCACTAATAAAAGTGAATAGGTCGGCATTAACCATTGAGATTTTGTCAAGTATAAGAAATTCAATTTTGTTTAAATTCGATACAGTTTCAGAATCAAAGTGAACTAAAGTTTTATATTGGTTGCCACAAAATCTAATTTTTAGGATTGAATGAATCGTTTTTCCACTAATATTTTGTGCTGCAACACTAGTAGGGGCCATTAAGAGATATTTCTTTCTTTTTGATAATAAATAAGCTATTAATTGAAGGAGTATAAATGTTTTACCAGTTCTAGCAGAACCAGTTAAGAAGAAATAGGAGTACTTTCCACTATTCAATTTTTCAAACACTTTATACAGAATAGTATAGATATTATATTGTATAGTATCAAAAGATAAAAAGGATCGGGTATTAAGGTAAGGAGTATGTCATTCTAAAGATAGGAATTGATTAAAAATTAAAGTTGATAGTTTTTGGTTTTGAAATTCTGATAGTAGTGATCTTATTAATGTGTTGTAAGCATTTGATAAATTATTTTTTTCTAATAGATGACTATGACGAACTGAATCCATTTCAAGAGTAAATCTTAAAAAAAAAATAAATTGAAATCTATCTTTATAAGAAATAAACCCTCCTAGTAATTCTTCCTCAGATCTGGCAGAAAATTTCATAATCAGATGTTAAAAGTCATACTCTATTTTGTAGCTTGTGAAATGTAAAAGGATAGGTGTTTTTCATTGTAATACTATTATATTTTTTCTGTTACGAGTATAAAATAATTTTGATCTTGGACCAGGAGGTTTAGATCTAAAAGTGAAATTACAAAAATAGTCAGGGTAGATCATCTGCTAAAAATATTCAAGATTAGGATGGTCAAAATATTTATTTATCGCATTATCCCAATATAGAAGGTCACTGTATTGATCAAATTCATCAACATTATCATTATTGTCTTGCAAAAGATAAACAGGTTTTACAGAACATGAGCGCAAGTTTGAGGGCGCAAAGGGAAGGTAATATACAGAGACAGAACAACAGGTTAAAGAATATTGCAGCAAGAGTATCATTAGCTCCATAGAGCCTAATCGTCTTGCCATAATATGTCTTCTATAATCATTGGCTTCATCAATACTAAAGAGTTCTGAAGGTTCAGATTTAGTGATATATTTAGTTATGTATTTAGCAAATCCGATGGAGGTGATGTATTGAAAATTGATATGGCCACGCCATATAATTAATGTTTCGGGGTGGTAAGGAACTACCATTCTATCTTCTGATTTTGTGCGCCAGTAAATATAGCGCAAGGAGTTACATAAATAGTAAGTATGATCGGAAGGGTTGGGAAAAACCCTTTGAACACGAAATACTATTAGTAGAAGGGACACTATATCTATAATCACAATAGTGTATTTGGAAAGATAATACTAATGTATACAATTCTGTTTCAGTTATAGGATCAGGAACATTAGCACGAATTGCATTTAGGGCAATTAACTCAGGAATATTTTTCAGTATAGACAAAACCATGTGTATGTATAGAGCCATAATTTTGGAATTCATTACGTTCAAAACAATGTTCCCATTTACTCTATCTAGAAAGTGAAGAGTTTTTTCAAAGTTTATTATAAATATTAGTTAGGTAATTGTGATAGAACAGGTAGGTATGAAGTGGACGATTAGAGGGCATTGTATCTCCATTATCAGTTTGTCTTAAAATTTCACATAAATGGGGCCATTTATCTTCAGCCATTGTTATTGTATAAAAGATTTGTGGTAACCCATATGAAGTTAACATAGTGTTAACTTAATATTGTTTGCATTAAAAAAAAAGGGCAGCTATATGGAGACTTGAAGGGATTGTAGTAATTTTAGATTCATCAATGATATTTTGTGCATTATAAGAGCTTTGAGCAATCAAATTAGCAGTTGTAGGATGATATTCACGGCTAATATTTTTGGCTAATAATAAACAATTATGGTTTTGAAAATTTCTTTTTTTTCTAAATTTAGATAAGACCAATATGGCCAATACCAATGTAAATGGAAACGAGGATTAGGGCAAAGTAGGCGTAATTTTATGTACTTTTCGTAACTATCAATAGAAGGTTAAAAATTTAGAAGTTGTCTTATATTTTCGAAGTGTCCTTGACCATTAGGAAAGAGATTAGGAAATATTAGAGCTTTCAAATCTGAGTTATTAAAGGTAATAGGGTTGTTAGACCCAATAATTGATCCAGCTACTAAGCAGTTGTAATGTGCATTTTCGTTGTGGAATTCTTGAGGAAATGAATTATTTGGAACAACTAAATCAGGAATGAAGAGAGAAAAATCAGGAATATTACTGTGGTAGATATTATTAGAGGTATCAAGTGATTGTTTAGCTAAAGGTAAAGGGATTGGAACAGGTGTAGTTGGGGAAGGATAGATAATAGTTATTTTTGAAACATATTCTCATATAAGAGGATTTTCTTGCTTTAACCAAATTGATATTCAGATAAGATCCAATTAATCTAGAATATAAATGGAGAGTTCTGTAATTGCGTGATAAGTTGATAGTTCCTTCAAGATGACAGTAATTGGAATATCGATTTGCACCAGCAATACGACCCAGAGAACAATTCAAAAATACTGGAGAGAGGTATTTTCTATAAATCATAGGTACGCTGGTTATTTGAGAAGGTATAGGTAATAAAATTGGAGGGTATCAATGCGTTTTTTCAATTTTGCACCCATTACAAATGCAACTTGAGTAATATTTTTATTATTTTACGTGTAGAGACAGAAATAGAGAAAACTTGAGGCATAGTATATGAATAATTTTCATTATAAGGTATCCACTGTGCAGAAAAGCTTAGCATAAGAGTAGAACAGTAAGCACAAGAAATGTTTGGATAATCAGGTAAAATTTTGGTATCGAATTGATATAAGAGGCAGTAAAGAGCAGGAGTTAAATACTGGTAAGATGGGTTATTAATTTTATATAATGGCACAATAGGGTCATAATTATTAATAATTGTAGGGGCATTTGACAAATTCTGATTTATTTCATTTCTAAGAGTATAAGGATCAAATATATTATCAACAGGAGCGGTTGGATTGTCAATAGATTGCTGATAAGATTCAGCAAAAGAGGTAAGATAAAAAGTCTGAATATTATAATTGGGCATTATTCTTTAGTAATTTTGTAGAGGTCAAAAAAATGTGAGGTTTATAGATACAGCAAGGGATATTGAATGTAATAATTCAATGATTTTGGAAGTGCTTTAATATGAGCTTTTATAGAGTTTTATGGTTTTTTTTTATACAAGACAATAAATAAGATCAATAGATCAAAGTTGATGATGCATGCAAGCATCTATAGTTTAAAGTAAATATATTATTATATTATTAGCAATTTTTATTATATTATTTATATGAGTGTTATTTACTCATTATAGGAGTACAAGAGATGAATATATATTAATTATGCTAGAAAGATATTGATCAGTGATAAAATACAGTAATTTTATTGCAAATTATAATGAAATATGATTAAAATAAAATATGATTAAGGGTGTGGCGACTTAGAGAAGTTGGTAAGTTGTCACCCCCAAGTGGCAGGTCTAGAGTTCAAACCCCACTGACGACGCTTTGAAAAAATAGACCCGGTAACTGTTTCCTGTCGATCGGTTGGGTACATTACCTGTAGTCCTTGGTTACCATCTCGAATAGGAGCTTTCGGGCAAAGTTATGTCTCGTGACACAGATGAATCCAAGGAACCGAGGAATCAGAAACCCATTTGGCAAGACCCGAGTAAGGAGGTAGCAAAGATCTTTAATGGTGCTACCAAAACCGGAATATTGGACCGGAGCTGAAGTACCAGACTTTGTCCTTGGGGACAAGATCTACCAACCTGGCCGCCGGAGTCGCACCAGAGGGAAAGAACCCATGTTGAGGAATTGGTGACCAAGGGAAGAAAAACCATAATGGCACCTAATGCCGAGTAGATCAACCCTTCTGGGCCAACTGGATTGGAAGTCTGGGAAAACGGTAAAGGACCGGTAGGAAAGTAATGGTAGGTACCAGGGTTGGAGCGAACCTTATAAGGGCAGAAGTAGGTAATGGTAGCAGTTGGGTATCCCGACTGCAAGTTGTTCGCCTCGATGAATGTGTAAGTTACCAAAGTGTAGGTATTACCTGGGTGGGACAGGGACTCTACCAAGTTTTCCGCCGAGGATACAGAATCAAAATAGGTCCTAAAAATGACAGATAAGCATCCGGAACTGGCTGACTGACTGCTTATGTAACGGGCCTGTTTCGGTGATACAGGATGGGTTGGTAGGAGGAGCAGAGATCAGAGGGTTTAAATAGGCAATCCCCTAGTCATGTTGCAGTATGGCAGCTAGTATGGAACCCGCAGGATAACCTTCGGGCGGACTACTTAAATTAGACGACCAAAAGTTGTACGTGTGGCTAGTTGTATTCTCGTCAATGTAACAAATGCAGGTGGCCCTTAGTGGGACACTGACCCAAATATCTTGAATAAAAAATTCCTTAGTCCCAAGGCGGACACTTTAAAAAAAAAAAAAAAGATTATACTTAACTTATAAATCTTGGTATAATCTTGAACTTTAATTATATCCTCTTAATATACAAAATAATTACAAATCACTTTATTTTTTGATTTGTTAATTTTTTTATAATACACATATTTCACTTTAATTTAATGATGATAATGTGTCATTTGGATTCAAATCCTAATAATACAAGATCGAAGCTTTAAGAATTAGTAGGGATTTTAATTATCAAATTATATGAAAGCAATATGTTTTATAATGTACTTTGAATTAAATTATTGTTAATTTGATCAGATTATTTAGTGCAGGATCTAATGTAATGTATTCGCAAGAGTAAATTCAATACAATACAATAAAAGTTGAAGATATAATTAGAGACATATTATTATAATCTCTAATTTTTTTTAAATATACCAGTATTATTTATAATATAAGATGTAATGTGTAGTGCGAATCTAGATATTTATCGTGTTGGCAGTAAATTAAAATTTTTATGCATCTGTTTTATACTTATTATGTTATATTTTCAGGTATAATAAATATTTGGTATTGTGATACAAGAAATTAATAGGTTTAAGCATACAAGTATATAACAACTTGTTCAGTTTTTATTATTCTTTACAATGAATTTTTCTAAAATGAATTCTGAACACAATTAACTAATAATTTTTAAACACCATAAAATCTCGATATAAAAGAGGTTTGTTTTTTAAGTAAACATACTAGGTTGTTAATAGCTAGCAACAGATTGATAGAAAAACCAATTGCAAGTGTGGCAGTTATAACAACAGTAAAGTATAAAGTAACTGGTATCCGAAATCGGTAAGAATTTTATAAAAATTTGCATTAGAATAAGATAAAGCAAGGTAAATCAAGTTTACAAAAACATTTCATTGCAAGAAAATTAACAAAAAGTAGATAAAATTTTATTTAATAAAATAGTAAAATATACAACAATTGATTTATTTTATCAACATATTAAAAATAATAAAAAAGTGATCAAATAGGTTGCTTATTTTTTTGTAGATCGAAGAGGTTTTGTTGTACATTTTTTATTTGTATCAGATTTTGATCATTCAACTTAAAAAGATTAGGGAAGGAAGGTTGGTTATTGCACATAGATGCACCAGAATCTTCATAAACTTGAAATGCACAAGGAACGGGTGATCATTTCCGATATGTTGGCTAGGGTCAAAATCAGTTCAGGGAGAAGATGAAACAGGAGGTTTTTCAACGGAAGTTGTACTTTTTTGGAATTGGGATACAACTTTAGCAAAATTGAGAAAAGTTTTGTTATTTGTCGATTTGGTAACGAAGAATTTCATAAATCAATTTTTTGTTTTTTCTGAGGAAGTTGAGAGGTAAAAGTGGCATACTTTTCTTCAATGCTGTTAAGATAAGTGTCAATTTCTTCTTGAGATGCTACTTTTGCTGCAGAAGAAGCAGTTGATGGTTAAGAGTCATCAGATAGATAGGTTCATTCAATATCTGATACAAGGATATGAGGTAACCTTTTTGGCCCGAGCTTTAAGTGACCTATTACAGACAAGACTGTTTTTTCAAATTATTTTTCATAGAGGTATAACGATTATGTTCGTTTGTATACGATACAATAACTTTCGAATCAATATATCTGTTATTAGTGACACCATTGTATAAATGACATGCCATCATAAAGCTTTCATGTCCTCCTCTGTTATCCGGAATGTAAAAATTAGGAACCACAGAAGCAGTGTAAATCAACAATAGAGAAGATTCAGGGAGATCTCCCGGAGTCAGAATACGATCGCCCTCAGAGCAAGAGATAGAAACTATTTGAACCAAAGCAACCTAAAGAAAGTATGAGTATATAACAGCCAAAACAAAATAAAAAATAATAGGAGAAAATGCATACATATTCTATATCTTCGCATATATATTGCCCAACTATAAAAACAATAGAATTTTTTCAAAGGGAAAAACTAAAGATTCAGAATTGCAAGCAAAGCCCTTATACGTAAATTCTCTAAAATCCTTAGCAAAACCGGATGTTCAGTATAAAGCAGTTCCAAAAACGAATTTATCATTTCCAGTAACAGTTTTAGCAAAGCAGAATGCAATAAATAAGGAGACCATATTTATGAAGCGAAGAAATGAACAGAGGTAGTTATATAATAATAGTAGAGAGCTTTTTGTATGTAAGAAAGCGATAAAAAATACAATCAGATGTAGCGTCATTTTATAAGTTTGATTTGCACAGGAAGAAAAGAAAAATTGATAAAAATTTTTTATTTTAGATTTAGATGTCTAGATGATTATTTTTCAATTTTTCTTTTTTTTATCATACTACTTTAACACACAATAAAGGAATACAGGGTATAAAGTGAAAAAAGGCTTAGGTGATTGTAGATCAAGAATATGAATTTCTCTTTTTTTTACGAGTTAGAGTACTGTATCTGATTTAATTTAACTTTAACTAATTTAAAAGCTACCTTTCACAGCTAAGAGTATAATAATTACAATGTTTTTATTGTTTAATGGTGCATTAGATAAGGATTAGTAATTATTCATTTCTGTTAAAAAAGAATTGTATTGTATATAGGAAGTTACAGGATAGAATACAGAAGATGAATTAGTTAATATCATTTCGTTTTTTTAAATTTTTTAAAATAAAATAATGAATCACTAAACACAATTTGTTTTTTTAAAATTTTCAAACTAAAAGCCATACTACCTTTCATAGCTAAGTACAATATGTGATTATTACAATGTTTATATTGTTTAATAGTGCATTAATAAAGGATTAGTGATCATTTATTTCTGCTATAAAAAGAATTGTATCATATATAGAAAGTTATAAGATAGAATTCAGAAGACAGATCAGTTAATATCATTCGTTTTTTAAATTTTTTAGATCAAAATAACAGACGGGTAAACACAATTCGTTTTTTAAATTTTTCAAACTAAGTTTAAACTTAATAAAACACAACAGGAATAAAGTAGTAATATATTAAATAATAAATGCAACGGAGTTTTAAATTTATATGTGGTTATTTGTTTATGAAACACCTATTTCTTGAAATATTTATTATTGCTATTTTTGTAGTAGAAGTAGAAATGCTAATACTAATATGTATAAATTTGATATGTGATAAAGTATCAGAAAAGATATAATTATTTTTGTATGACTTTAATAATAGGAAAGTAGTGATTTGATGTGGAATTGCTGCAGTGTTTAATGAGTTGCAATAAATTATTAGCCCCTTTACCCGTTATGTAAAATTTTTATAGCTGAATATTGTTATGGTAAAAAATACAATTTGATTTATAAATGATTAATGTGAATGTAAGAAACACTCTCTTTTATTTTTATACTTCTTTATGAGTCAAGCAAAAAATTTCGTTTCTATCATTGAAATGATAGGGTCTCTGACTAAATGTATTATATAAAGTAATAATATAATGCAGAGATTCATAATAAATAGTCTAGGATCCACGTACTCCCTCCCTTGAAAGCATGTCATATATTATGTTGGTTTTTTTTCTACAGGTATAAAAATTCTTGAGAGAGAGATGGTTAGATTATAATCATCTACATACAAATTTTTTTTTACTTTGGGCATGATCGTTATCCTTAATATGGGCCGTGTGTAAGGAGGAAGGTGATGCAGACTTCATAAACAACCGAACCACACCACAGAGAGTGATTTGAATGTATCCACCAAAAAATAAAAAATTAAATTTAATAATGGTTCTATATTACTATTAATGAGTAAAGTTAAGTTTGAACTGAACTGGGTATGTATCGAAGGTTAAATTTTTAAATTCATGTTGAATTGCTGATAGATTGATTATTTCATGTTTTTTGTAATTGCACTGACTAAATAGGTATTATGAGTAAAGAAGGAGCGATATCTATAAAAGATAGAAATGGCAATTGAGAAAAATTCTAATAGTTAATAACTTAAAATCTTAATGTATATAAAATTTAACTGTATATTCAATATCTGTAAATAGCAACTTCAAAGTTTATTAATAATCGAGATGATGATGGCAGTTGTTGTATTACAGAATATAATTTATTAATGGATGTGAGGTAGTGAGAATGCTGCTATTTAATTTTTAATTTAATATAATTGATTAATGATCTACTCAATGATTATATACTTTGAGATTATAAATAATTTGTTTGATTGATTACATTTGATTAAATATATATAATCGATTTTTGATAGATAAAAAAAAAGTTTTTTAATCAATCGTTATTCAACAATTTTTTTGTGGATAAATTCACTATGAAAAGTTTTATAAGATTTTTTTGTTTTTATTTTTTTTCAAATGATAGAATTGGGTTGGTGATGTGTTTTTTTAGCTTAGATATATGATTAGTTTTTGATAATAATTCGTTTGTGTGTTATTAATTGGTAGTAAAGGGTATATAACAAAGGTTCAATATATTAGGAAATTTAAAGTGTAATATCAGATGCGGTGAGTAAATTATTAGTTGGGGGTTGTAGGGTAAGCGACGGGAAAATGAGGTAGAAAGTTGTAAGGTTTACAAGAAGGAAAAAAGTGAGGTCGAGAAGATAGGTTATCAGTAGTAGTAGAAATTTGGGTAATTATGAATGGTTGTGATTAAATTAGGATGTTAATCTAAATGATCGAGGATTAAGTAGTATTATGTTACAGTATATAGAGTTGGTATTATATATTTATTTTTTGAATAAGTAATTGTACAATGATTATATAAGTGACAGGGGGAAGTGGGGTGGGTTAGTTATTTGTAAGTTTGATATGAGGGAAGAAAAGGGAAATAGTTAGTGCAGTGAGGGATTGTTTGATTATAATTAAGTTATTGAGTTATAGTTATTAGGTATAATAATAAATATATTGGTATTATAAATTGATTGTATTAAAAGGTAGATAAGGGATAATTTTTATTCGTAAATGTGATATATATATTAAAGATTAAATTTGATAAATTATTTAAGTGAATTATTATTTATTTTTAATTTAAATAAATATTAATTTGGTTTAATATGTGGCATTTTGAATGAGATATGTAGTTTTGTTTATTGTTTGTGTTTAAGTGGTGAAAGATAAATGAATAAATAAGATAAATGGTATTGATGGTAATTTATGGTATTAAGGGTTTGGGTAGAAAAAATTTAAAGGAATCTGTAAAGAATTTAGGGTAGGAGTGGGAAGAGAGAAGAATTGAATACGGAGGTTTAAAATAGGGATATTAGTGATTTATAATTAGGGAAAGAAGAAGTTGACTTTATAAATATTGATTATTGTGGCTTACGGTAAAGAGAAATAAGGTAAATTTGATTATAAGTATATATATGTTAAGACGAGAGAATAGGGATGATTAAAATGAGATAATGTTATACAATAATTTGATTGTTGCACAAAAAAATAACAATGATATAAATTTTAAACATGTATAAAATGTTATATGAGCTTTTTATACATATAAGTTATATAAAATGAAAGGCAGATGCATTATACAGTTACATATTAAAAGAATTTTCATTATCTTATGAATTTATGTTTTAAGATATTATCGTAAGTTTATGTGTTATTAAGGTTATTAAGGGTTTTGTGGAAGGTTAAAAGGATAGTTATGGTAAAGGTTTGAGTCTGTTTGCGTGTATTAAGTATAACCTTTCATATTCTCTTAGTGCAGCTTTCGGAGGTTTCAAGTATTTAACATTAAAGTTTATCAAGTTAAGGTTATTCTAGGAAGTGACACAACTCATTGCAACATAGGCTTGACCTTCAGCAAATATAGTCTCATCAACTAGGGGTTTTAGCTGGGTTGGGTCAGACCCAGGTCAAAAAAACCCTGGTCGGGTCTGACCCGGGTTAGAAAAAACCTGGGTTGGGTCAGACCCGGGTTAATGATGGGTGACGCATGATGAAGCTATTTCATTGCAAAAATTAATAAATAATTAATTAATTTATAAAAAAGTCTGATAACTGATAAAAAGAACTTCGTACGTACGTATAATTTTTATAGCCAGATTCTCGTGATCTAGTGATTGGATCTTAAAGTATGTATGCAGCGATCACAGATCAGAATTTGGGTTTCCCAATAAGATAGCTGCGCGATGCTATCACGCAAAACCAGGAACATAAATTATTAATTACTATATACTCTAAAAGACATTATTAGCGATAGTAAACGAATAAAAGAACAAAAAAACGTTATCTAGAGTCGACATAGGAAATGGAGAGCACAGAGCGATTGATATTGGTGGTTGAGAGGATGGTAGGTATGGTGGTTGAAATCATGAAAGTCTTGACGGTCATGCAAGCAAAGTTACATCGCTATACTCGTTATAGGCCATGTTTGTGCTATATATGTAGGAAACCAGGGCACTTAGCTCGTGATTGTATGGCTCAGGAAATTGGTGTTGAAAACGAAAGTTCGATAGATGAATGTGAAAATCCTGAAAGTGGAAGATGTAAGATTTGTGAAGTCCGTCGATACAAAAAACAATGATATCAGGAGATACAAAAGGGCTAGTCGAAGGAGGAATATGAATGTTGTAAAAAATAAATTGAAATGAAAGAAAAGGTAAACATTGACGTCAAAAAGAGTGAACACAAAGTGATCAATTATTATCAAAAATCGGAAGATATGGGTGATATTGAAGGAACATATGATGAAGATCATTGTCAGCATCATGGAATTGGATCCAAAATGAATGAATGTAAGGCCTTCATTAATTATCAAGAAATGGGATTTGTCGAAGAATTACTTAGCGTTGGTGATTGTCATCATCATAAAAAACGAATCGATGATGAAGTGAAAAAGCATAAAACATTAGGTTATTACTGAAAATCTGCTGTGCATGATAATCTGAAGGGACAATACAACACCAGATTGTGCTATCAGTATGGAATGAGAACTGGCCAAGTGTCAAAGGAGAAAAGGAAATATTCGAATATAATCAGAAATCAGCTGATCTGAGTAATGCTGATAAAACTTATGGTTGATTATTGTATTGGAAAAGGAGATGGAAAAGATCAGTATAAGGCAACCAGTTATCATCAAAAATCTGCTGGTGAAGGACAAGAGGAGTTCGAATGAGAGGTGAAACATGCTGAAGGAGGAAATTCGGATGGACAATGTGGTCTTGGAATCAGTTATCAAAATGGGATTGGATTTGAAAAGGTTAAAAATAAAACATCTAGTTGCTGTCAAAAATCTCCAAAAATGAGTGAGTGGCATTGATAGATTATATCAACAGAACGTAGGAAGATTTGCATACCCATATGAGTCGAATAGAGAAGCAACCCTACATCAAATCTGCTGATGAAACGTCCGATGAAAAGGATGGGATGAAATGCAACTGTGAAATGAAGATTACTAGGGTTTGTGAGGCGAATGCAGATATGTGTGGGAATACTGATGATGTCAATAGTGTCAGAGGTACGATATTGAATACCAAAAATGATGGAATGACTAATGTTGGATGTTATTATCAACGCGAAACTAAGGTCTCGATATGGATACTGAAAAGGAGTATCAGGTACACGTGATGCATGTAACTAACGTGCCAATCGATCAGATTTGTAAACAGGCGATCAAATTATGGACAGTTGGTAAATATGAATACCGAAGTATGTTACCAATTATGAACAGTCAGTAGTACGAATGCCAAAGTAAGATATGTTTATGCACAGTTAGTAAAAGAGCACACCGAAGATGATCTCAATTATGCAATAGTCGGTATAAGAAGTAAGAGATAATTATAAAAAAAAATTTTTTTAGTGTTAGTGTATATATATTAAGCGAAAAATGCATTACTTATCTTAGTATCTTAGTGTATTAGGCAGTATTAGGTCGGGTGGCTGTGTAGGTTTTTGTAAATAGGACAGTTTGTGTTGGATATTTGGAATTTTGTATGGATGGAAACTTCAGAACGAAGTTTCGGGGGTCTAGCTCATGTCATGGTTGCCAAAATCATTGCGTCACCCATCATTAACCCGGGTTCAACCCGGGTTGGGTTAGGTTGGGCCAGACCCAAGACGGGTTTGACATGAGGCAGGTCAGACCCAGGTCGGGTTTGACATGAAGCGGGTCAGACCCGGGTCGGGTTTGACATGAAGCGGGTCTGACCCAGGTCAGGTTTTGACCCAAGTGGGTCTGACCCAAATCAGGCCCAAACCTGACCCAACCCGACCCATTAAGACCCCTATCATCAACGCTTGTGGTTATGTGAGGTAAAGTTAATCCTTGCACTTTGTGAGTGGTCAGAGCAAATGCGTTTTGAAGCAGAAATTGTTTTCATAAAGCCCTTTTTCCATTAATATAAAAGTAGGAGGTCTCTTTTTGAACAATCACTTTGGTAATATTGGAGAATGTAGGGAAAGTTACTTCAACATTATCGTTGTTAATGAGCTTTGTTACGATCCTTATGGAGCCATTGCATATGTTATTATTGAATAGTTTGTTATTTAGAAACATGACACGAGCTCCTTCTTGAATGTGTATGGAAGATGGTAAGTTAGTTAGATATTTGAATTGGGAAAAAGAGTGATTGTGATCAAAAAGTTCAAAGTCTATGGTGTCAATAGACAAAGAGAGTAATGGTTCAGAGGAGTTTTCATCAAAAGGGAGGTATGTACAAAGGAGTTTGTTAATGTTCTGTGCTTCTTGTTGTGTGCCTACGATATGTGTGGTAGCATAAAAATGAAAAGGATTATTGTCAGTATTAGATTTTGATTGTAAGATGTTAATGGATCTGTCTGAAGGTTTTCCAATTCTAATTTCTTGGAGGATGTTATAGAAATCAAGATCATCATGTTGTCTCTGTGGAATACTTAGAAAGAGAGGAAAGAAAGGAAGGAGTCCAAGTAGGGGATTGAAATACATATTTTGGTTTAACAGGAGGTAATTGCGCTAGATCACCGACTACCAGAGTAGGTATTCCACCAAATATAAAATTGTTATTGTGGATTCTTGCAAATATATCACTGGTAAAGATAAAAAGGTCACCGTCTATCATCGATATTTCTTCTATTATTATAAATTTAATTTTTTTTAAATCAGTTTCATCATCAAGATTAAAATGAATTAAGGTTTCATAATGGCCATCATGAAACCGAATTTTTAATGCAGAATGTAATGTTTTGCCACCAATATTATAAGCAGCTACACCAGTAGAGGCAAGGAGGGTATAACATATGTTTTTTGTTTGCAAAAAAAAAGTAGTTAAAGTAACAAAAAACTTTTGCCTGTTCCAGCAGAACCTGTAAAGAAGAAGTAAGGGTATTTTCCAGCAGAGGAGGGACCCCAAATATTGTATATAGTAGAATATGTTTTGTATTGTTCACTGTCTAGAGTTAGAGATGAATGGGAGGTAAGGTTGGGGCGATGTTTTTGTAAAGAAAGGAATTGGTCAAATATCAAATCAGATAAGTCACGATTTTTAAATCTTGTAATAAGGAAGTTAATATTGAGGTATACGATTCTGATATATAAGTCTTTTGATATAGAAAACTGTTTCTTTGAGCTTTCGTTTCCTGCTGGAATCTTAGGGGAAAAGCGGCTTCAAAACGGTCTTTATATGTATTAAATCCAGCAAATAGTTCTTGTTCTGATCTTGCAGGAAATTTGAATATAAGATGCTGAAAAAAAGGGTTCACCATCCTCTATTCTATAAGAAGCAAATCTTAAAAAAATTGGAGTTTTTCTCTGAACGACAAGCCTGTTTTTGCGGTCACGAGCATGGAGCAATGATGAATTCTGACTTGGTTGTCTATATCCAATAGTATAATAGTGAAAATAGTCAGGGTGGGTAATAGAATTAAAGAGTTCAGTACAGGGACGGTCGAAGTATTTGTCAATGGTATTATCCCAGTAAGGGGTCTTTTTCAGTATTATCATTACCCGTATCATTTAAACGATTGAGTAAATGAATGGGTTTGACCGATCTCAGTCTAAGTTCAGAGGGGGCAGAAGGAAGATATGTAATGGAAACAGAACATCTGGTTAAAGGGTACTGTAAAAGAAGGATTATAAGTTCTATAGCACCTAGTTGGCGAGCCATGATATGTTTTCTATAATTATCTTGCTCGTCTATATCAAAAAGCTCAGAAGGTTCAGCTTTCATTACGTATTTAGTTATGTATTTGGCAAAGCCATTAGAAGTTATATACTGAAAATTAATATGCCCTCTTCATATAATTAGGGTTTCAGGATGATAAGGAATGACCATTCGGTCAGCCTCTTTGGTACGATGATAAATAAAACGGAGGTTATTAGGCGAGCAGTACGTATAATTAGAGAGAAGTTGAGAAAAACCTTTGGAACACTGTTCATCTGTATAACCCAGTGGACGGCACCTGAGGTCACAGTGATGGATCTGAAAAAATATAACTAACTGATATAGGTCGGGTTCAAGGTCAGAATCCGGGATATCAGCACGGATTGTATTTAAAGAGATCAGATCTGGAATTTTTTTTCAGTATAGGCAAAGCCATGTGTATGTATGGTGCCTCTGTTTTGAAACTCGTCACATTCGAAAAAATGTTCCCACTTGCCCTAGTTTACTAATTAGGATTTTCCATAATTTATTTCTAATATTATTTAGATAGTTACGGTAGAACATATAAACATGAAGAGGATGATTAGAAGGTAAGAGGTCTTAATTATCAGTTGATAGTAGGATTGTTTGTAGATGGGGCCATTTGTCTTCAGCCATTGTTGTTGTATAGATTATTTGAGGGAGACCATATGCATGTATCATAGTATTAACTTGATGTTGTTTTTTTTTAAAAAAGGGAGCAGCAGTTCTAAGATAAGAAGGTATGGTTGTAGTCTTTGACTTATTAATTATAGGGCGATTATTATAGGAGCTTGCAGCGATTAGATCTGTTCTTGTAGGATGGTATTCTCGATTAATTGATCAAGTAGAGAGTAGGCGATGTTGGTTTTGGAAGTGACGTTTTTTCTAGAGTTAAATAAGACCAGTGAGGCCAGTTCTAGTGTAAGCGAAAACGTGGGTCTGGGTATAGCATTCTTAATTTTATATAATTTTCATAGGAGTCAATAGAGGGTTGAAGGTCAAGTCGTTTTTTTATGTCTTCGTAATGACCTCTACCATTAGGAAAAAGGTTAGGAAAAATTAGTGCTTCTAGGTCGGGGTTGTTAAAAAGAATTGGAAAAGTAATATTATTGTTAGTAGGTAAAGAAGCAGCAATTAAACGGAAGTTATGGGCATCTTGATCATGAATTTCACATGGAAAGGGAATATTTGGAACAACTAAGTCAGGAGGATATGGTATTTCATTAGGAAGCTAGCTTCGATACATGTTAAATGAAGAATCAGCAAAAAGAGATTGTCTTGCTAGAGGTAAAGGTACAGGTACAGGAGATTCAGGTTCAGAGGTGTTGTTATTAAATTAGAATGGTATTCTTTAATAAGATCATTATTTTGCTTTAGCCATTCAGAAGCAGGATTAAAGAAGAATGAAACCAAGAAGAAGGTTCGTTAACATTTAGATAGGCGCCAATTGAGCCAGAATACACTTCAAGAGATCTGTAATTGTGAGTAATTCCTATTAAGCCAGACAAATGACGATAATTGGAATAACGGTTTGTTCCGGGGGCTCTACCCAAAGAGCAATTCATATGAATCGGAGAAAGGTATTTTCTATAAATCATAGGAACTTGTTGGATTTCAGGAGGAGTTAAAGGTAATATAAGTGGTATATGCCTTGTATTCTGTCGTTTGCATCCATTACAAACAGCAACTTGGGTAGTATTTCGATTGTTTAATCGTGTGTGTACAGGAATATTAAAGACAGAAGTTAAAGGGTAAGTTTCATCAAAATTATAAGGAATCCACTGAGTAGAAGATCTCATCATTAATATTGAACAATATGCACATGGTATTGAAGGATAATCGGTTAATATTTTTGTCTAAAATTCAGACAAGAGTCATTGAAGGTTAGGTCGTTGATTGAGAGGGGTAGGTTCATTAGAAAAATTAAAGGTAAAGTATTGTGTTGATGAGTGAACATCATTCGGAGCAGGTGCATTCGATAAGTTCTGGTTTATTTCATTTCTGTAATGATACGATTGGAATGAATTATCTAAGAGAGAATCAGTAAGTGTTTCAGTGTTAGGCTGTGTATTGGATTCAAAAGTATGGAGAGGAAAGTTTGGATAGTATAGTTAGGCATAATGTAAAAATTTTTTTATATTTGCAGATGGCAGAAAAATTCGATAGTAAGAATTAGTTGAAATCATATAGTTTATATACGAAAAAATAAATTTTTTTATTTCGAGTTTGAGGAATTTTATTTTGTTTTTAATCAATATATTTTGATAGGGTTATTTATTAATTAAAAAAAAAATACGTACTTCGAAGAAAACGGGTAGTAAAAAAGCAGGTTACAGGTATTTATTTTATATTTACTCATATTTTATGCGGTAATTATATGGTAATACATAGTAATTTTAAATACAAGAATTGTCAAAAAAATAAACAAAAAAATCCTTGTTTTTATAAGATAAGTATTTTACTATACAAATATCAGTTTTTAATAAAAATTGATTTAATTGACTTGATTTTTTAAATATAATCAATTTTTAGGTAATAAGATTAATCAGCAGATACATAAGGTATAAAAGTAGTTTATTTAATCAAAAAGAGATTCTAAAGTAATAGATCAATACAGAATAGAGACATAGTTTTATGTAAGCTACAGAAATTAGCAAGGTAAGTGAATTAAGGTTGCTTTATATTAGTCAGCTTTTCTGAAGATGGATTGGTTGGAAGATGATCAGACAGAGGTTGATTGGACAGAAGATGATCAGATGGAGGTTGATTCGATGCAGGCTAATTAGATGACGTAGAATTGGGTACAGGTTTATTTCCCCTGATCTGATCAGTAAGATTTGTAAGATCGATAGCGGAAGGTTTGGTATGAGAAGAGGTTGAAGGAGAAGCAAAAGGTCCAGATTTTTTCTCTTGTTGGAACCTTGAGAGCTCATCATTACATATTGTTCTTCGATTACATCTAGCTGGTTGTTAAATTCTTTACAAGATTTCAATTTTCCATTTACAGATGAGTTTGATTGCTGGAGTTCATTACCCGCATAACTCCATTCAATTTCTGAAGAAATTATGTAAGGAATTTTACTTTGAGAGCTAACTTTAAATCTTCCAATAACAGACAAAACTGTTTTTTTGAGACTATCTCTAAAAGAATCGTAATGGCCATTCACATTTGCATAAGACACAATCACATCGGAGTCTATACCTTTTTGACCAGTTACAGCATTATATAGTTTTTTCAATAGCATAAAACTTTCTCATCCAATAACATTGTTCGACTTATAAGAATTAGTTACAGCAGGGGCAGAGTAGATTAATAAAGGAAAAGCACAAGGAAGGTCTTCAGACGTAGAAGGAAACTCGACTTGGAAAAAAATTGGTACAGTCTGGATAAGACTGACCTTAAAGAAAAAACAGGTAAATGAATGTTATAAATAATATTTTATCTTAAATATCTAATTTAATATAGAAAATACACATACATATTCAATTTATTCATGGAAAACATATCTTCCAATCATAAGAACAATCAAATTTTTTTCAAAATTAGTTATTAAAGACTCAGGATTTGCAGTGAAACCCTTGAAAGTAATTTCTCTATATTCATTTTCATCATCGTTGATACGGTACAAGGCATTTCTAGTTACAAATTTATCATTGCCACTAACTGTTTTACAAAACAGAATGCGATAAATACAGATGACATTTTATTCGAAGATAAGTATTTTGTAAATGGATTTATTTTATATTTGATATTTATCGAAGTTATTGATAGATCGAATATAGAGATAATTGTTAGAACAGATTTGTCTGCTTTTATTGAATTTTTAGATATCGCAATACGCAGCAACAAATTTTAAATATTATTTAACAAAAGTGGCTTATTATGAAAAACTTTTTTGTCTAAAGTTTAATTTTTTATTGAATTTGAAAAAGAGTAACTCACAGAATTGGCTTATTTTGATAAGATATATCTTTATTTACTTTTGGTATATCTTTAAATTTTAATTAATTAACCAATTCTAACAATTTAATTTGTAGGAAAATCACACGTATTACACAACGAAATAGGAAAGCTACAGAATTAGCACGTTTTCATGAGAGATATTTTTTTTATTTATTTTTTTGATATGTTTCATTTTAATCAATTACCAATCACGCGAATTTTAATCGTAGAAAAATTCAATATAGCATATAACGCTAGCAGGCAAGTATCATATTAAGAGCGAATAGAAAGGAATCATTAGATAGTTTATTGATTCGCCATTGATCGTTACAAGTATTATAAACTGTGATAATGCAATTTAAAATATTATTTAATGAATGTGGCTTACTATGAAATCCTTTTTTTGCTTTATACAAAGTTTTATTTGAAAAAAATTGTTTTATGGAATTTATAAAATCGCTAATTTTCACGAGATTTTTTTGACAGGTTTTCATTCTAGTTGATTAAATAATCTGAGAATTTTATTTGTAGAAAAAATAGCATGGATTACAGGCGAAATATCGATATATTCAATAAAAAAAGCAAGTGTAAAGTGAGTCATAGATGAAAGATATCAAAGAGTATAACGGGAGAGATTTGTTACTTTATTAAAGATAATCTAGCAACTTAAAGAAGGTAAAATTAAACATGGTAGCACAGTCTGGAGAATAAAAAATTAAGGTTTAACATTGGCAAATATTATTATTCGAGGATAGTGTACACAACGTTAAAAAGGCAATTTTATTCTAAGTATAAAGTAAGTTTTTGTGTACAGATTCTTAAAGAGGTATATCATTTTTTCATAAAAACAAAGCAATTTAATTTTGACATAACATAATAAACATAATAGTATAAATTTGATATAAAATAAATCAATTTATTATTTTTTAATCAAAAAAGTGGTACAATCTAGATTTAAATTCAAAATCAGATAACAATAAGGAAAATAAATATTTATTATACTATAAAATAAGAAAACTTTATTAATTAGTTTTATCAATAAGTCACTATAGAAATGGATTTTTGCTTTTTAACAATAGTTACATTGTTTGATCGGATAATATCGACAATAGTAATTATTAGTGGCTTAAGACAATAATACCCATATAGTGTTAGATTGCAAGCATCGAAGCAAGTTTCTCGTGTACACTTTCTTAAGGAGGTATATAATTAAAAAAAAAAACAAACCATTTTAAACTTGATAATAAGAATTGATAAAACAGTTAAGAATCTAATAATTTTTTATTTCTAATTAACACGTTATTATACGACACGAATAATGAAAATTTCATTAATAAATCTTATCAATGAGTCACTTATAAGATTATTTTTTTCGGTTTATTAATAATAACAATCGTTACATTGTATAATCAGATCATATGATATTCTTCGAATTGGATTGTAATAACAAATAGCAATAGTAAACCATCAAATACTTAATTAAGACAATAATACTCGAGGTAATCTAACAGAAATTAAACTTTTTATAGTATAGATCCTTAATAATAAATAACAAAAAATTCTCGCTTGTATTCCAAAATCGGAAAAGACTATTTATCATAGAGCAAAAGTTTATATTTCTCTGATTTATCGATATTATATTTATTTAATATACTTTGTTGTAAAAGACAAAACGTTTAATATTTTTTACATACACGACATATCATAAACTCTAAAAAAAGAATGTTCATTTCAAAGAAAATATTTCATAGACATTATCATTCTTGTTAAGAAGAAGGCATAGAGTTTTTTTTTTCTAACGAGCATAAATCTAAATCAGGTTAAATCACGTTTAATGCAGCATATCTATAGTCGTATTCATACTTTACTTCATTAGGACATACAATGAAGGTTGCACAGTAGCTTATCTGGTAAAGATAATTCTGGCATAAAATTTTTTTTCTCGCCTATAAATAGGAGAGTTGTTCGCAGCAGAGTAAAACGGAGCGCTAGGATCAAGATCATGATTATGATCTCGAAAGATCAAGATCAATAGGAATATACATAAAACGATTTCAACTTCGTAACACTTCCTTTTTCCTTTTATAGGCATTTTTTTGCTAAAAACGATAATTGATTTAACTTAAAATGATCAATTTCTTGATTAGAATGGTTCAACCCGTAGCACAAATTTGAAAGAGATTCGGGAGAGAGTCAAAGAAACGTAAAAAACGAAAGAATCATTTATTATAGATTATCATTTCATCTGCACGATAAAAAATCCGAAAGCTAAAAAATTAAAGTAAAAAAATAATAATTACATCATTAACAAATTCATAAAAAGCATGTAACTTTTTCTAAAATATCAATAAAGATGCAAAGTTCTTTACTAGGGCGTAAGAGATTTTTTTTTACCACATAGCACCATCAAGCAAGAGCAAGAGCACCAGCAGGAGCATCTGCAAGAGCAAGAGAAGATATACACAACGTTGTTAACTTTGCAACACATCAAATACCCTTTTTTAGACAGTTTTTCGCTATATAAAGATGTAAATATATTATCTAATCAAAGCGGCAACACTAAGATAGAAAATCCGCGTGTTACAAAATTAAGATCATCGCATAAGGGCGTTAATAAAATAGGATAATAGGATATGCCATGCATGCACGCCACCTATTTGTCAAATTTTTAGTGTTACAAAGCCCTATAAAAGAATTAGTGATATATAGTACGTTATGAAAATTGCGAGTATATTGACAAACAAAAACTCAAAGATTAATAAATAGTACACACTACAAATTTTAATTCGTAATAAGAATTTCTTCAACATAATAGATAAAAATTAGTCATTAATTTTATATTAAGCTTAACGTAATTTATGGATTTACCAATTGCTTGGAATCTCGATGATAAATCTACTTATTTGAGCGTAGATTCGAACAGACTTAGAGTGAATTATGAAGGTGGGACTTAGTGAAATATAGGCAAATAAAATTCACGCGCATGAAATTTTTATCCGCTTTATGCTAACTAATACTTGCTGGCTGGCTAACTTAAATTATCAAAAAATTTTGTTCATATAATCGTGCGCATTTGCCTATCGCTAATGAGTCAATTTTTCTTTAAATACATAGGCTTGGGCGAAAACCAGAAAGAAACAGGTGCAATACGGGCAAATCATCCAATCCCCCCGCAATGCAAATTGTTTTATTTTGAAGTTGACATAATAGACGAAGGAAAAAATAAGTATGCTTAAATATATTTTGGCATAAATTTAAATAAATTTGTTTAAATGTTGCTTATAATTCTTTACATTTTTCTATTCAAAAGACTGATTGGAATTGGATTTTGCGAAAAAAAGGTTGATTTAAACAGGATGCCTGGTAATTAAAACTTTGTTTGTTGGCATATAGAACATATATTTATTCATGGTTTTTCATAGGATGGGATGATGGTTCCTGGGGTTATCACGGAGATGATGGCAATTTATATTGCTCTTCGGGAAGCGGCAATCCTTATGGACCTTTATTTTCTACCGGCGATACCATTGGATGTTGTTTAAATTTTACAAATAACACCGTATTCTATACTAAAAATGGTATAAGCCTAGGTAGTTATTGCAAAGCTTTATAATTTGTCCGTTTTATAGAATTTAACATTTTGCAAAATAAATTTCAAGGTATTGCATTCCGAAATTTAAAAGGCACCTTATATCCTTGTGTTGGATTGAGGTCACAAGGTGGATATATAGAAGTAAATTTCGGTAGTAGAAAATTTAAATTTACAGGTAATGCTGAAAAGTTATAAATGTATTTTTGCTTGATTTGTAATTTAATACTGTAATTCTTTTAAAATAGCGACTACAAGTAATGATATTGGTGATGAATTATTGAAAAATAAGTTGATCGAAGCATTTAATTTGTGCATTAATACGACGAATACGTATACACTTGAAGATTTAGAAAATTTGCTGAAAATCAAACAAGATACTGTTGCTCTTAAATTTCGAGGAAATTTAATTTTATCATGGGAAGTTATGAAGACGCAATTATTGATTTAACAAAATTGCTTGATATTGAACCAAACAGCAAATTTGCACTAAGATATCGAGGAGAAACCTATTATCTAATGAAAAGATATAAAGAATCATTCAATGATGTGAACAAATTACTGAAAATTGATATAAATGATGAATGGGCATCAAAACTTTTGGCAAAGATTATTGAAAAGTAAATATAAAATTATTCTGCTTTATGAATATTTCATATTCTCTAATAAATTATATGCATTGGATTAATAGGGAGTAGGCATAATGTTTATTTTAATTTTTACCGTATATGACCGCATAAAAGCTACCAAAATGTTGAAAAAATGAGAATTTTTTTTGGACTTAAGAGAAGGAGTATCTTTTATTTGAGTCAAATTATTATTAAAACATAATAAACTTCTCTAAATTTTTTGGATTCAAAATTGGCTTTTATTCTGTCATATACGGTAATTATATTCATGTGACATAAAATAAATAAATAGGCTTTACTCAATTAACTTTCGGTATGTTCATAACGTTTATTTAAAATTTATTAAAATTGATGTTTTTTGTCAAATTACCCTCTAATTAACTATATATCTGTTGAATTACTAGATCGTGAGTGAAATTTTATATAATACATCTTAAATATGCCTTTTATTTAAGCATTTATCCTAACCAGTTACAACCGTTAAATTACTAGCTTATATAACTACAAAGTCCATTTGTTGATGAAGTATATTAATTAGGATATTTTTATCTTCACGGAATTAACGTAGAAAAGGATGAATATAAAGCGTTTGTTCAGTTCGAAAAATCTGCTAATAAGGGGCATACTGAAGGAATCAATTATCTTGGATATTGTTACGAATATGGAATAGGAATTGAAAAGGATGAAAAAAAAAGCATTTACATATTACCAAAAATCGGCAAATATGAATACTTCTAACGGAATGTATCAAGTTGGATTTTGTTATTATTTAGGAATTGGAGTCGAAATCGATAAGTATAAAGCGTTTTCATATTATCTGAAGTCTGCTGAGGCAGGTAATTCAATGGGAATTTGGAAAACTGCCTGGTGTTACTATTACGGAATTGGCGTGGAAAAAAATGATGATAAATTTCGGAAATGGATTAAAAAGTAAGTTACCGGTAATTTTATTTTGTTAGACTGTTTGTAGTTTATTTAAAGCAGGATTTCTTACACAATTTTAATTATCAGGGAGTAAGCATAAAGAAAATTTATTGATCTATTTCAGCAATTTAAGCTTATAAATACATATTTATTGTTTGTGTCATTTAGCCCGTAAGTATAAAGAACATTTAATAATTTATATATACATAAAAGTAGCAAAACAAGAACACAAAACAAGAACATAATAAATACTTATTTACCATTACGTTTAAATTCATTTCATTAATTTAGTTTGTGAGTATAAAGAGCATTTATTAATCAATGGAATTAAAAACAGCAAAACAAGTTCACAAAACAAGAACATTAATACTTATTTACCATTACGTTTAAATTCATTTCATTCGCATTAATTTAGTTTGTGAGTATAAAGAATATTTATTAATCAATGGAATTAAAACAGCAAAACAAAAACACAAAACAAGAACATAAATACTTATTTACCATTACGTTTAAATTCATTTCATTCGCATTAATTTAGTTTGTGAGTATAAAGAACATTTATTAATCAATGGAATTAAAAACAGCAAAACAAGTTCACAAAACAAGATCATAAATACTTATTTACCATTACGTTTAAATTCATTTCATTCGCATTAATTTAGTCGGTAAATATAAAAATCATTTACATTCGATCTGAAGTTTAAAACCGCAGATGCGAAATAAATCAATTATATATTATTATATAGAAATTCTACATATGGCAAATGTGCACATTGTAACGAAGATAACACGAATCGCGCATGGTGTCTATCATGCGACCCTGACGCAGCAACAAGGTGTACAAGTGGAAATAAGAATATTGACGATTGTACGAAAACGTTCCAACTTAGAACCTGGAGATATGAAGATTTGATTGAATGGATTCCATTTGATAGATTATCAGGCGTTAAAAAAATCGGTGAAGGAGGATTTGGCTCTGTATATTCAGTAACCTGGTTGGATGGCATACGAAAAATTGAAACAATTAAGGATGGTGATAACGATATTTATAAAAAAGCGCGTGAACCATCCAGCACCATTGCACCCAAGACGTTGGCCGGTTCTAAGGAAAACAATAATGATTTTTTAAAAGAAGTATGTTAATTTATTGTTTTAATAATTTATCTAATAGTTGTTTGAACTAATTTATTGTTTAAACTTCAAGTTCAAAAGTCTTATGGCATGTAAAATAAACTATAATAAGCTCGCAATATATGGTATAACTCAAAATACAGAAACAAAAGAATACTTGATGGTATTTCAATACGCTAATGATGGGAGTCTTTATAAATATTTAAGAAAAAATTTTTGCAACCTTACATGGCAGGCTAAATTAGAAATACTTAAAAATATTTCAAATGAGTTATATTATATTCATGAATATGCAGGATACATTCATGCAGATTTTTATAGCGGCAACA
Organism: Gigaspora rosea; assembly: GCA_003550325.1. NCBI lineage: Eukaryota > Fungi > Glomeromycota > Glomeromycetes > Diversisporales > Gigasporaceae > Gigaspora > Gigaspora rosea. The sequence continues at coordinate 279,885 of QKWP01000448.1, read as the reverse complement.
TTTTGCAAGACCAACAAGATAATATTGCATCTTCTTATATCGCAGATCTAGGATTGTCTAGAAAGACTGATGAAAAAGTTTTAGAAGGAAATATTTATGAAGTTATGCCTTACGTTGCACCAGAAGTTTTATCAGGCGAGCAGCAGTTTACAGAAGTAGCAGATATTTATGGGCTTGGAGTTATTATGTCAGAAATGACAACTGGACAAAGACCTTTTGATGGCCACGAATTTGATCACAAACTTGCATTCAAGATTTGCAAAAGAGGATTGCGACCAGAATTTGCATCTGGAACTCCTAAATGCTATATTGAATTGGCTGAGAAATGCATGGATTCTGATCCACAAAAACGGCCTTGGGCTTATAATGTTTGTGAAACAATAAGTGGTTGGCAAGATAAGATAGCTATATCAAATGTTAATAAAATTAAAGATTGGCTCGAGAAGATAGCTAAAAGGTCAAATGATAATGAATTTAAAGATTTGCTTAAGATGATAGCTACACGTAGTCGATACGATTATGAATTTAAAAATTTGCTTAATAAGATAGACGATGATGAGATTAAAGATTGGCTTGAGAAGATAGCTTATTCAAAAGATAATGAAATTAACGATTGGCGTATGAAGTTAGCTAATTCAAACGATAATGAAATTAAAGATTTGCTTGAGAAGATAGCTAATGATAAAATTGCAAAGCAATTCTTAGATGCAGATAAAGTTATTAAGTCATTGCCGATATCAAAGCATCCTGATGGGAATGTATACCAGCAAAATTATTTGCACAAAATCAATTTCGAAAGCGATTAAAGGTATTTTTCAATTAATATATTGTATTAAATTTATATTATATTGATTTAGTTAAAAATGATAATTTAGATTTGTCACAAGTTGATTCCGTTCAAAATGAATTAAAACTTGAAAATCCTGTATGTCACAACTAATAAATCTATTTTATCCATTTTATCTATTTTATAATTTATAATAGTAATAATTTAACTTGTATCTTTAAGACTAAAATTAGCCTGAAGAGTGTTGCGAATGTGGTATTAAAGCCCATTATATTAAATTGTTAAACAATTTGATATACTTTTTGATCAACCTTGTAGATCGCTACACACCCTTTACTATTACTATAATCAATCACTTGAACAATTATTTAATTGTTGTCCAGTTGCGCAATTTTACAATAATCTTAATAAGCATAGATATATATGGCTGACAAATTTTATTAAATTAATAAATATATTTTTATTGAATTTTTGACCAAAAAAAACACATTACAATATTTACAATCTTTTACAAATTTTTTACAATCATGCAATCAGATAACAATTAGATGATTTATACGAAATACATACTATTTTTATATATAACAGACAATTATTTTATGAAAAAATGAAAGCTTCGATCCAATCTGACCAATTCTGATGGATCCAATAATTCAAATTGAACTCGAATATCCGTATCCTTTAATTTTGACCAGATAAATCTGTAATATATATCGGATTAAGGATAAGAATTATCCGGATTATGATCCTAGAGTATCATAATATTAAATTAACTATCAATCTCTTGTACATCTGATATCTTGTCAGATGCGCGTATATATGCATAAGTAACTGTGCAATCTTGTCATGGTACAGAAAGTATCTCAAATTTACGAATTGAGTATTAATTCAGTAATTTATTGGAATAATTCATGCCCTAATTTTAAATACTAATGAAATTCTCTATACTCACAACACTACTACAAACACTATTTTATACTAGGACAATATAGTATAAAATTTATACTATATCAAGTTCTTGTATAGAAGATAATATGCAATTAAAATCTTATTTTTGATTGGAGGGATCTCAGAACTTTAATTTTTTAACAAATCTCCTATGTATTAGATAATAACTATTAATAAGTGAATATTTGCTATTTCACTATTTTACCATTAGTAATATCTGATAAAATGTTGAAACCTAACAAAACTATAAGTTTCATCAATAACAAAACTTGACAAAACTTGATAAAACTTATAGTTTCATTAGGGTTTATTATTTTATTAGGCATTACTATTCACCATATATATTAATACAAATTATCTTTAAATAATTATCTGAATTAAAGTAATTATTGGTTATCTATACCATCTGAATAATCTGTATAAAAAATCTAGTAGATCCAAACACTAACTCATAACCTTCTTATTGAATATAAGGTTAAAATAATAGCTTATATATTTTGTCTATTCCAAGAAAATTTAAAAGGCAATAGTTTGGTAAAATAAAGTTCAAAAAATAGACAACTAGATAGTAGCATAATTTTCATAGTATTCTATTTGTATCTTTGAAAAATTGAATTTATGCATATTTGAAATATTTCAGTATTTGAAATAAAAATCTAAGTGAGAATAATAGATATGGGGTCTTTGCCTTGAAAATAACCTTACGGGATTATGTAGATCTTATGGATAAAAATTAAAGTTTTTAGCCACCCAGTAATCCAATTCAAAATAACTTACTTTATTTTGTAAAACTCACTAAGCTCTACAAAATAAAAAAAAGTTTATTTTAATTGGATTACTAGATAGCTAGAAATTTTAATTTTTATTCATAAGATCTACATAGTTCTGTAAGGTCATTTTCAAGACAAAGACCCCATATGTGTGTGCCCAGACACACATATAAATAGCAATAATCAAAATTATGCAAACAAAAGATAGAGTAAGAGTTAAATTAACAGTCATAGCACAAGGACATCATGATAAAAGTTTGGTCTACCAATTAGAGATGAGCCAATATGAATGATTCTGAAAAATAACTCAAAAAGTAAATTTAGAATTTTTATATAAAAGTCGTATTTTAAAGTTAATTTTATTTATACACTATTTATACATTAATATAATAATTTATCAGGATATTTTGACTAGAAGGTAATCCAATCTTTAAATTCTTGTTCTAAAATATAGATTAATAGCAAAAGATAATCTTCCGTAACTCTATTTACCAATCACCTGTACCAACAATTATGCTAACACTTCAGAAGTAAAGTTTCAAAGAAACAGTAGAAAAACCAAGAAAACATGCAATCCAGCAGCTGTTATTTAGGGATACAGTTAACTGAGTATCTGCTAACAGCCTTAGAGTTTGTCACTTACTACAGTGGCCTACCATATTATTGTAGACACTTTTTAAAAATTTATATAGAGCTAAATATATAAGGTATCAAGCTAAAAATATTCTTTAAATCTATACCTTTTAAATAAAAAAAAAGTTTAAAAATTTTATGCTACAGTTTTTAAAATAATTAAGTTTAAATAAATTTTTAAATTTTTGCATTTGACCGGTTTTCTAAATTTTACTATAGTTTTCATAATAAACAGAATTACTAAATATAGTAATAGATAACCTTAAATTTTTTATTAATAAACGAGCAATTTTTTTTAAATAAATTTATTTAGTATAACAAAATGTACATATCTTTAAAATTTTAGTTAATTACTATATACAAGTCACTCTCGTTACAGTGAACTTTCGATATAGTGAAGACTAATTAAAATCTCGATATAGTGAAGTTAAGCTCAAAGCCAACTTATATAAAATTCTCTCGATATAGTGAATTTACTAATAAAACTCTCGATATAATAAATTTTTTAAAAATTTTTATTAATGGAACGGATCACTTCACTATAACGAGAGTGACTTGTATAGGGGATGGCTAAAGCCATGTACCCACGTGATTTTTTGAAATTTTAGTTAAAATTCGTAATAGAGTCTGTTTAGCATTAGGGTCGGTAGTTAGGGTTAGAACCAATATAGGTAAAATTACCTTCCCGACATTTTTTTATTAATGGCCCAAGATAGGTTTAGAATGCCATTTTTATGTTTTTGCATTTTTTTTTGTTTTTTGACTTCTTCGGGCTGATCTGTGTAAACAAAATTTACGTGACTCCGTTTGGTTGATTTATACAAAAATGTCACGTGGGTACATGGCTTTAGACGACCCCTATATATAGTAATAAAATTACTATATTTGAAAATTGATATAATTTTAAATTAAAAATTGCATTTTTATATTTAGAAATAATAACTACCTTAAATTTTTATAAAATTTTAAAAAATTTTGGAATTATATGTAATTTGTTATGCTGAATAATTTTTGCTTATTTTTGAAGTTCAATTAACTTAATAAAAAATTAATTATTACTATGCAGTTATTTTTTAATTAAATTTGTACAACAATAAAAACCAGTCAAACTTAAAAATCTAAAATTTTACTTAAATTTAATTATTTTAAAAACTGTAGCATAAAATTTTTTGAACTTTTTTTTATTTAAAAGGTATAGATTTAAAGAATTTATAATTTAATTTTTAGCTTAATATCTTATATATTTAGCTCTGTATAAATTTTTGAAGTGTCTACAATAATATGGTAGGCCACTATACAAAACTAGAACTTGTCATTTAGAGGTAAAGTTCATAGACTATCTGCTGACAAGCTTAGAGTTTATCACTCGCCACACCCTGAGAAGTCTTTGGTGGCTCTCTAATGGATATTGGACTATATGGGAAGAATCACTATCTTTACTATAGCTACATATGAATTTTCTTTGGTATCATTAGTTCATTGTGAAGAATTTTCAAAAAGTGGGCTTTTTGGCATACCCCCTCCAAAAGATCTGTAGTGATTACTGCTTCCAAAAAAAAAAGTCACCTACCATACAGTGCCCGCCGTAAGTATCCGACCCCCTATAACACAAAGAGAGGCAAGATAAAACTTTTTTTTTTTTTTTTATTAAAAAATACATGATTCGTTTAGACTACTAATACATTGTGTAATCCCCATTGGCTTCAATTAAAGCCTCAACCCGCCTTTCCATACTACGGACTAATTTAGTAGCAAGTTCACAGGTTAATGCATTCCACTCTTTTACCAAACACGATTTTAATCCTGCAAGAGTTCTAATTTTTTTTCTTGCTATTTTAATTTTTAACAATCTCCAAACATTTTCAATAGGATTTTGGTCGGGGGAAACAGATGGCCATGGAAGAACCTTGACGTTGTTTTCTTCCTTCCAATCCTTTGACAAAGTTGCACAATGCTTCGAGTCGTTGTCTTCTTGCAAAATCCATTTATCCGAATTGGCCCCAAAAAGAAGCTCAGCAGACGGGAGGAGACCTTGTTCATATATCTTAACCATATATTTGGCATTCAAGTTGTGCTGAAAGTAAATCAGCTTGCCAAAGCCCGAAGACGAAAAACAACCCCACACGTTGAGCTTCAACGGATGCTTCACGGACCGCCATAATTTACGCCGCCCAGACCACTGCCAGGTTCTTGGATGCGGTTGATTCAAACGGAATGTACTTTCATCTGTAAATATTACCTGGTCCCAGTCGAAATCCTGATGATCTTTTGCCCATTTTAGCCGTTTCTCTTTGTGCTTCTCTGTGAGAAGTGGTTTGGAAAGTTTCGCCATATATTTTGCCCCACCTTCACGTAGACGCTTTTGAATAGTGCGTACACTAATGCTAACATTCCGTTTTTCCATTTCCTGTTGTATTTCAACAGCAGTTACATTTTCTTTGTCACTTGCAAGCTTAAGGATCTTTGCATCTTGCCGCGGAGTGGTGATCCGATTTCGACCAGGTTTTTGTTCATCATTTAAATTTTTTGTTTCCCCCCATTTTTTTACCCAATAAAGCGCAGTAGACTTACTACAGCCTACAATCTTTGCTGTAGCACCAAGCCCAAGCTTCGGACCTTTGGAATGATAGTGCAAAAAAATGATTTCATATCGCTTATGTAGCGGAAGAGGCATTTTAAAGGTTCAGAATTTGGGCGGAGAACATTGCTCTGGTAAATGGATAAATTGCCTGCAAATGGTAAGAATGATCAGTGTTTGCATCATTGTTTGTCGTGAGAAAATTTTAAGGTTGTATGTACAATGCACGTGAAGTTACACTGGGTCGGATACTTACGGCGGGCACTGTATTGGATATAATCATCATGAGTGGTTTGGAAACAAGTAATATGGAAAGACATGTGAGACTTATAGGGAAACTACTGGATGAAGATTATAGAAGTTTTTCAAGCAGTCCGGACTATAGACTGCTTTTTATTTAACATACTGCGACCTGGGCCAGTTAGACAGGACAAGGTTATTAATGTTAACAATTTTTATTTTGAAGTCTGATAGTGCAAGTTATTGTAAAATAACTTTGTTTAGCTAACAATTAGGTCTCAGGTAAAGATTGATAGTAGTGAAAGGCTGTCATGAAGCCTAAGTTTTTTCTTTCTCTAATAGTTTTAATATATTATTTTCCTTCTCTTTTGCATGTAATAATATTAAACTAAATAAATGAAAAAGAGCAAGGTCTCGGTTATAAAATGAAAAATAAGACTAATAGCAAAAGATTAGCAGCTCAATTAAATTAGAATAGTTAATCAATGTTTTATAGTTATATAATATTGTTTATTAGTAATTTTGTAATTGCTAAATTGATTCAATTTAGCAATTACAAAATTACTAATAAACAATATTATGTAACTAGTAATACAGGCCAATCCTAAATGCTTGGATTGACCTGGCTAACAAAATTTCTTGGCCAGTCAACTGGGTTGACCATATTATTAAAATTTTTTAGTCATTCCAAAATTACCAAATACTCTTATAATATTCTAAAGTTTATTTTAGTAATTTTACTAAAAATTACATACCTCAAAAAATTTTTAACAACCATGTTCACTATGCTTATGGGTTATGTTAGTTGACTATTTATTGTTCTGCAATTTCCTATATTACACTATCTTTGATTCTGACTTAATTCTGGTTGAATATAAGATTAATTCAGCAACATATTTTGACAACTTACCAAAAAGTTTTAGCAACTTACATCAATTTCTCAGTAGCTTATTATTTGGTAATTATCAATTGTTAGACTGTTTGAAATTAATTTTTTGGTTAACATCACATTCTAGGACTTTCAGAGGGCAAATAAAATGAATATACAAAATAACAATCTTTTTTAATATAGTAAATTTATTATTTGAATTGTTTCAAATTAAATTTAGTCTAGAGATTCTAGTTGAGTTGCTAATTGGATTAGTTAAATTTGTTAAATTTGATTCAGTAATTAACATTATATTTCTCTCATAAAAGAGAGGTGCAAAAATGAATAGATAAATAAATAATAAATAAATACTTGAAAGACATCAATAGAAAAGAGACAAATCATTTTTAGTACCTTTTTTAAAATTTTAAATTAAAATATCTTGACAACTACCAAATCAAATTTAATAAATTTTTTTGCTTTAATTTTATAACTATAAAAAATTAAAATAAAAAATTTTGATTAAATTTAGTTAAATATTGTTAAGTTATTTTAACTTAAAGTTGAAAAAGCTTTTGATTAGTCCCTTTTCTATTAATGACCCTACTTATATAATATATTTATCTACTTCATGTGTACAATTTTTATAGCCAAAATTTACATAATCTAGTGATTAACTCTGCAAAGATCAGAATTTTGAGTTGACTAATTCCCAAGTTCCTATGGTCAAATGCAAATTTTGTCCCTTATTAAATGAAATAAATCACTAATCAAATAGCTTAAAAATTAATATAAAAAAGTTTTGATTCAAATAATTGGCTTGTAATTGTTATTTTCATAAAAGCAAAAATATTTCTTATAATTTATTAATACTAGTTTTCTAGCTCGTCACAATCGAATAAAAAAAAATTCTAGAAGCTCGTTTTTTAACAGTTTTTTTTTAATTGTTTAATTGCAAACTGAAATAAGCATGTATAAGAGGACAGCCAAGTAGAAACTAATATTTTAGCTTTATTATTTTTTTCATTTTTTTTATTAAATTATTTTTTATTTTTTTTTTAATTTGGTTTAATTTTATTTTTTAAATTATTTGGTTTTATTTTAAATTGTTTTATTTTATTTTAAATTTTTTTTTACTTTAAATTATTTTTTAATTTTATATTTACCATATAACCACAAAATAATATACAGGAAGTTATTTTGAATTTCAGTCTAAATTAATCTTAATTTAGGACAAAATTTAAAACCACATCCTTATCATATTATTTTATGGTTATATAGTACTTTTATTATTTTAATTTTACTTTTTTATAATTCTTTTTATCAGTAGACATCAAAGAGGAAGAGGGAGTAATGATGCTAACTGAAAAATAGCCTTAAATAAACTGCGAAATTAAGTTCTTAAAAAATTATTTAATAGTCTGGCAAGAAGTAAAAATAATTATTTAGTTAGTAAAAGCTTCTATTTAGCTATTGAACAAAGAAAGATTAACTTGGATTAGTTTATTGGGTAAGTTCTAGTAAAATTATAGCAGATGAAAAAAAAATAGATTAATTTAAAATCCTAACTTATTTGGCCTGCTTGGCCCATGAATACATAGACTAAACTCATTATGGTGGAGTGCATTGAAATCACAGTTGCACATATGAATTGTGTGCCAGGTTATGCATGTTGTCGATCATAGATCGTCAATTAACCTGACGTTCACCCAAAATGGTTATAGTGGTATCAGCAAATCATAGTAAATGCTTGAAAATTATTATTGATATTAAATTTTAATAATGTTAAATAAAAAGTTTCAATAAGAACCAAATTAGTTTCAATATTTTAGAATTTATGAATAATATTTATGAATTCTATAGCTTAGAGTTTGAAAATATTTTTTAACAATGAATTTTGCTTGATTCTTGTTGAAAATATTTTTAGTAATTTGTCTTCGCTTATTGATCAGAGTGTAAAAATGTTATGCACAGTACGTTCATCATGACATAATACATACATCACGACTATATAAACATTTTTTTTAGCTTTTTTTTATATTCTTTTCTTGACTTCGATTGGTGTTTTTGTTAAAGTCACAAATAAAGCAACAGTAAAAAAGTACTAATATGGAAGCCAGTAACAAAGTAATAATTTTTTATGAATAAATGCATATATCGCACCCTGTGATATGCTTATATATCGCACTCTAATTTGATTGGCTAAATTTGTAGATCATTATTTAAAAAAAATAAACAAATTATTGTAAAAACTTATAGGTTAGGGTTAGTATAGAAGGTTTACTAGAAAATTCTTAAATTTCTTTGCATATATATGCAAAATTTTGTGCTGAACAAGTTTACTTAGTCGAATTAGAAAGGTTGTCTTATCAAAATTTGGAGATATTCGCAATTTTTCATTTTTTTAACTCATTTTTTGACGATTTCTCTAAATTTTATTAAGACAAACTTTCTAAGTTGACTAAGTAAACTTGTTCAGCGCTAAATTTTGCATATAGGCGCAAAAAATTTTAAGATTTTTTTTTAAAATTTCTTAGACTAATTCTTAGTCTAAAGAATTTTAACAAAAATTGGTTATTTTTTTAAAATAATGATCTGCAAATTTAGCCAATCAAATTAGGGTGCGATATACAAGCACATCACACCCATGCGAAGTATATTAAATTTCATTTTTTATAAGTTCGAAACTTTAAATAGCTCAAAGAAAAAATTTTCTAAATAAAAATTTTTTTAAAATAATCACGAAAATATTTTTATTTAAATTTATACTTTTTTTTTTATTTACTGTCACAGGTTTTCAATGATCAATCTTGTATTATATTAAGAACGTATCTGCCCTCTGAAGAAGCATTCCAAATAGATGTACAAAGTTTACCTAAACCTGTAAATATAAGCTTTTACAATTTAAATATAATACGTATTTTTTTGTTTTATGTATGTACAACATACCTAATTAATTTATTTTTTTTGTAGATTATATCTTGGGACTTCTACTGGATATTTTAAAGCCAGTTCTCCTAAAAACTATACTTACCAAATTTAAATTTGATGATCATTCCCCATTCTGAACCGAGGAAATTTTGAAATACCAAATTTTAAATTAGATGTATTTGTAAACGTAGATAGTGTAGAAAGGGCACATGAATGGTTTATAGAATTTCAAAGCTGGTCCAAAACGACTATGCCTGAAACAAAAGGATTTGAAATTAAAGGAAAACGAATACTTTTTCGGGAGCTTAGATATTGTATCCATAGTGATCAAGTAAGAAAAAAACAGGGTCATCGCGAAGTAAAGTATCCGTATTCATCTCGGGCACGTAACATAAATTGTACTACAACTATCCATCTTTGGCTAGAATGTCAGCGACTTCTACTAAGTCATCCATTAGAAATAAACATAGTATTCACACACAATCATGTTATTAATTCAGCAGCTTCACTAAGTTTTCAGCATGTTGAAAGAGAAATTCGTGAGAAATTTATTAATTTATTCCGGGATAGGTACTCACTATCTTCAGCATTACATTTTCATGAAAATGATCTCTACCTTAATGCAGCAAATGAGCAGGAGTTATTAGAAGTTCTTGCAGATCAGGCCTACAATCCAGATTACAGTTATGTTGCTAAACTTTTTTAGCAGTATTGTAACAATTTACTTAGCAGTCATAATAGTAAATTAATGTTTAAATGTTTGGTAGCTATAATCTCAAAATATAATGAATCAAAGCAGGGTAAAGCAGTTTTACAGGAGTACAATACGAATTCTGGAGATGCATTTATTTTATGCATTGTAACTAATTTGATGGCCCAGGTACATGAAAGAATTATCCAATAAAAGGAAATTTGTTACATGGACACATCTGCATCTTTTGATTTGCTCAATACTTCTATTGCACTCTTATACACTAGCTGTGCAGCCGGTGCACTTCCACTTGGACTATTTCTTACCTTGGATGAGCTTGAATTAATGATAGAAAGAGCAATAATAATTTATTTATAAATCGAACTATTCTTAATTTTATTTAAGTTTAAAATATATTTACCTTTTTTTTAGTTAAATTTGCTAATGCATTTTATGGTCTTGGACCAAAAGTCGGACTGATGGTTTTTTTGACTGATAATTCAAATTCAGAGCATAACACTTTGAAAGGTTGCTGGCCAAATGGTAATTAAGTGTAGTTTAGTGGCTCTCAATAAATTGTATTAATAAAAATTATTAATTTATTAATTTATTAAATTTTTTAATAACTTATACAGGAATTCGCCTTCTATGCACATTTTATGTCTTGCAAGCATTCTGAAGATGGATCTATGATTCTAAACATCAAATTGATAAGGTAGTTAGGGCACCTATTATGGAATTGATGAAAAAATCTTGTATGCATCCTCCAATTCAGAAATAAATTCACATTATGATGAATTTAGGCAAAGATTTTACAATTATCCACAATTAAAAAAGCATTTTGAGCATTTGTAGGAATATCAACAATCCTGGGCTTTATTCTTTCACACAGGTTTAACTTTACGTGGCAATAATACAAACAATTACATTGGACGTAGTTTCAGAATTATAAAAGATATCATTTTTGCAAGGACACAAGCTTACAACTCTGTGCAAATATTTCAATTCATCACTACAAATATAGAAAGATTCTATGAGAGGCAGTTGCTTGGAATTGCGCATATGCACCCAGGAACTTTACATATTGCAAACCACTTTTTTGCCCTGGTTGGGAAATGATTAATCCAAATACAATTCAAAAAACTAATATAGAGCATAAATATTTGGTTTCTAGCACAAATGAGAATAATAATATTCTTTATATCGTGAATAGTGAGATTGGTATTTGCTCCTGCCCTGTGGAAATGTCAGGTGCCTCCTGTAAGCACCAGGGAGCAGTTTCAGCAAAATTTTACATTTCAATGTTTAATTTTATTCTGTCATTAAACCAGATAATCGTACAGTTTATGCATATATAGCACTTGGTAAGTAAAATTATATAATTTTCCTAATATTTGTTTTTATATAATACAAATTGGACTAGTATTTCCAAAATTCTTTTAATTTTTTTAGGCTATAGTGCCCAAGATAAATCCTTTTACGCATCTTTACATGCGAAACCAAATTTACAGAATCAAGAAGTTTTATGCATTAATGACAAGGCAAAAATGTCGAATAACCTATTAGAAACTGAGTGGGTATAAGTTTTTTTGATGTATTTTGTTAATTAGTAAATTTTTACTGTATATGTTACAATGTTTTGGTGAATTTAGAGAGCCTAAAGAGTTGGATGTTGGATAAAGAGAACAAGAAAATTGAAGAAATTGATAAAAAGAACAAGGAAATTAAAGAAATTGATAGTTCTGATTTTAATTCATTCTTGGAAGAGGTTAGGTTGGATTATCAACTTGCTAATCAACTATTATGAAGTGCGCTAGATAAGTTTAAGGATCGTTATAATGTGGCGAAATCAAGATCTATCTCTCGATTATCTTTCTTTCTTTACGACCTTAATAGTAACCTAGACCCAACAGCTCGTATCAAAAGTGGTCCTCAAATACTTGTTCAGATAGAATCAATCAAGCGATAAAAAGTAGAAGAGCAAAAACAAAATGTTCTTCAAAATAAAGTAAATGAAAATTTGGATCCCCAGACTATGCCTACTAGAAAAAAAAAGGCAAAAAAGAACATAACTTGGGCAAGAACTTATTTAAAAATCAGCTAAATTGATGCTTGCAATTTTTTATAGTATTAAGAATTCTTGCTTGTTTTTTTTTTTTTGAATAACGGATAAAATTTTATTTTATCTATATAAATATATTTTAATTAAATACAATTGATTAATTAATTCTCATAGTTGTAATTACACCTCCCGGCATCCCCCATAGAAGGGGTTTAAAAAAAAATTCTTATGGTTGTGAGAAATTTTTAGTAAGCCGTATTAATATATTATTTACAGTCAATAGTACTGTACTATATATAGATTATTCTATGTTATATTAAACAAAGAATCAAGTTTACACATAATGTGCATTCTTTTTCACACAATAGTCTTGCTGAATATATATTAGTTTTTCTAGCATCGATTATGTCTAGTCTGTTTTAAAATAACAAATAGATATGTTTAGGGTAACCACAATATATGCAATCTATTGCACAGGAGAATCTCACTTGAGTTAATTTAAATATGCAAGTTGAACTGAAATTTTTAATTCATAAATTATTAAAAAATTTTAAACTAAATTCTTAATCCACTTTAATATATATTCAATTTTAAAATTAAAGGCAATATGTTGCAAAATTATTTATGCATATATATTAGTATAATATTATTTAAAATTAAGAATATAGTTCAGTAATTTTTAATAAATATTTAATGATTTAGTTGGTCAGGTTATTTAAGTTTTATTGCAGTAAAGGTTTATATTAAAAATCAAAAAGTACTAATTAAAAAAAAAGAACTTTTAATATTTTGTTGATGATCCAGTCAATGTTAATAAACTAAAAATATTAAAATTATGCTAAATTGCTTAATGATTAACAAAAATTTTTAGTGCGTGAATATGATTGGCTGATACCACTATAACCATTTTGGATGAACATCAGGTTAATTGATGATCTATGATTGACAACATGCATAACCTGGCACACAATTCATACGTGCATCACAGTTAGCTAGATCAATTTTGCTATAAGATTATAAAAAATTAAAGTAGCTATGTAATACAGTTGCACTAAAATTTGGAATGTTATATAAGTACATCTTAAAATTAAAATTTTTTGGAATAGAATATATTATTTATATTATTCTTTTTATTTTAACAATTATAGGACATGTCCATTTAAAATAAGTTTATGATAAAATTTTAATAAAAACATATAAATTTACTATAAACTTTGGGCTAAAGATCCTTCTTGGCTTAACTAATTAACTTAAAATTAAATTTTACAAACATATAGAACAAAAAAAAAAGAAAAATTTAAATTTAAAAACCATATTGAAATTTTGTTAATTTTGCACTATTTTAAAATATAACTTCATCAAAAACAAATATTTACTAATTTTAAAACAGAAATTATATATAAAATTGTGCTCTAAACAACTTTATTTAGTTGCAAGCTATAAGTTATCTTGACAAAAAAGTAGGTTAGCAATATGCTAAAGTTAAAAATTTTTGGTTTACAAAATAAATTCACTTTTTTTGTCAAGATAACCTACTTTGGGCCTCTAAGTAAACTTGTTTAGCATGTAATTTTACTTGTCCTAAAGTTGAAATGTGTTTTTTCAGACCTTTTAATAAATAAAAAATGAGATTAAAATTAGAAAAAAATTTTTTCTAAAAAAAAAAAATTTTTTTCTAACTTTAGCTCCATTTTTTACTTAGTAAAAGGTTCAAAAAAATGTTTCAACCTTGATATAAGTAGAATTACATGCTAAACAAGTTTACTTAGAGGCCAAAGCAGATTATCTTAACAAAAAAAGTAGTTATATATTGCAAACCAAAAATTTTTAACTTTAGCATATTGCTAACCTACTTTTTTGTCAAGATAGTCTATATTTTGCAACTAAATAAAGTTGTTCAGAGCACAATTTTACATATAATTTCTGTTTCAAAATTAGTAAATATTTGTTTTTAATTGAGTTATATTTTGAAATAGAGCAAAATTAACAAAATTTCAATACAGTTTTTAAGCTTAAAATTTTTTTTTCTTGTTCTATGTTTGTAAAATTTAATTTTAAGTTAATTTATGATCTGTCTAAGAACTAGTGAAATAACATAGTAAATCATGAAAAAATTTACTATTGTTTTTTGCCCTTTTCAGAATCTGGAGGTTTGCAAAGTCAACCAGATTTTCTACTAAGTAAACATTTCTTTTAAATTAAATAAAAATTGTAAAAAAGAAAATTTTGGTTAATAATAGCAGTTAAATTATTAAAATCGGCCTAGTGGATTATAAGATATGAGCATTTTTGTTTTTGTGACTATATAGTATAAACAAAAAAGTAAATATATTCATAAAGACAAAAATGCTTATATCTTGCAATCCACTAGATTGATTTTAATAATTTAACTGCTATTATACTTCTTCTACAACTTTTACTTAATACAAAAGAGATATTTACTTAGTAGAAAATTGGGTTGTTCTTTGAAAAATTTCAGATTCCAAAAAAGACAAAAATATATAGTATATATATCTTCACTATTTATTATTTTTTACTAGTTTTTAGATAGATTATAAATTAATTATTAAGCCAAGAAGGATCTTTAGCCCAATATTTATAGTAAATTTATATGTTTTTTATTATAATTTTATTATAAACTTATTTCAAAAGGATATGTTCTATAACTATTATAAACTTTGTACAATAGAAGAAAAATACTAAAGCAGTATTACAATAGTAATTGTCTTGTTAAGTATTACAAGAGACAAGATTGGCAACTCATAATCATCATTTAGAATTTTTGGAGAAAAATTCTTAAAATGGATTAGAAATATAGTTTTACTTCTTAATTTACTCCTTAATTTAAATATATACAACAATTTTTTTTACTATTTAGTTTTACTGCCTTTTTATCTAAAAAAAAAAAAATTAAAATAGTTTCTTAATTTTTTTTGAAAAAATCTGTAATTCTAAAAATAAAAAATGTTATTCTTTAACTCTAAACTCTAATTGCACTTACAGAATTAGTTAAATAATAGAATTAATATCTATTAGCAAATAATACTAGCATTGTTTTACAAAAAATCATATTGCAGTAACAGACGGAAAAGAAGTATTATTTTCACTATAGTTTCTAACAGAAAATGAAGACCAAACAAAAATAACCTGCTAATGATTACTTTTTAGAATCAGCTGTTGGCCTCTTTATCTATAAAAATACAGAATTTACTATAAAATTCGGATATGGGTACCCCTCTGTGCAGTGTATCCCTTGCCAGTTTGAGAGGCCTAATAGTAACTTATATCTGGGGTTATAAGTATTATATGTAGTAAAATATATTGTTTCATATAGTATAAAAGGGGTGGCAATCAAATCACCGACAATCACTTCACAGACATCAACCTACACCGACAATCATTTTACTGACAAGCTTTTTTTACCGACACAAAATTTACCGACACTTGATTTACCGACAAGTTTTTTTTCACCGACAAGTTGATTTTACCGACACACACTTCACCGACAGTTACATTTACTGACAAAATCAACTTACCGACAAGCTCATTTTACTGAAAATAGAATATACCGACAAGCTTATTCTACTGACAATACAATTTGTCGTCAATATGATTAGACCACGGCAATGTAATAAACTACTAAGAATAATTACGTATTATGCAATTTATTAATAATAACAATAAAAATTGCACATTTTATTAATGACGATAATAATAATTATTGTCACGGCTGATGCTGTAGTTATGACCTATTTTGATATAAATTTTAAAATTTTCTTTGGATGTTTTTTTTCATCTTTGTCTTATAGGGTTAGGGTAGGGTTTGGGATAGATTTCATATTTACAGTGTATATGTGGATTTTAGCAGGACTTGTAGTTTCAAATCGAGACCCTATAACTTCAGCATCAAACCGTGATACTTAGAGCATTTGGCGAATTGTTTGTCAGCGAATTATTTGTCAGTAAATTGTATTGTCGGTAGAATAATCTTGTCGGTAAATTCTATTTTCGGTAAAATGAGCTTGTCGGTAAGTTGATTTTATCGGTAAAATTAACTGTCGGTGAAGTGTGTGTCGGTAAAATCAACGTGTTGGTGAAAACATGCTTGTCAGCAAATCGAGTGTCGGCGAGTTATTTGTCGGTAAAAAAAGCTTGTCGGTAAAATGGTTGTCGATGTAGTGTTATGTCTGTGAAGTGATTGTCGGTGAAATAATACGAATCCGTATAGAAGTACCTAGGTACAGAGACTAAGATATGTAAATACCCAGGTTATACATGTCTGAATTTTATAGTATTAATAAACTAGAACTGCTAATAATGAAATAACTCTTCTACTTGAAGTAGTCAAATCAAATAAAACAATTCTTTAAATTTAAAAGTGAAGCAAGTTGACTTACTTGTAAAAATTACTAGAGACTTGACTAAAGAAAAACAAATTACTCTTTTTCAAACTCATCCTCTCTTAACCTTTACTTGGAAGAACCAAGTTAGTGAAATTATTAACTATTTAATCAAAAAATAAGAGGAAGCCAAAGAGAAAAACAAGTTTGAAAACTCAAAGCATGTTATTATTTAAAAAACTTTTAGAAGAGTTTCAAGAGAACCTAAAAGTTTTGAAAAAATTAAAAAACTCCTTAAGACCTCTTTAGGATTATATTGAACTTATAATTTTTGGAAAAAAGTAATATGAACATATCAAATCTTTTATTTTTTTAGATCTCTCATGATTGTACCAGACACAGTTTATCTTATTGAGTAGAATAAATAAATTATCAATTGGAGACTTTGATAAATTGTTAGAACTAAGAACTTACAGAGTTCATTCTTAAAAGGGACAGTAATATTATAAAATGGACTTTTTTGTTACTAGAACATTTCTTAGAATATTTAATATTTATTATAGTTTTTATAGTTTTTATAGTTTTTATAGTTTTTATAGTTTTTATAGTTTTTATAGTTTTTATAGTTTTTATAGCTTTTATAGTTTTTGTAGTTTTTATAGTTTTTATAGTTTATTGGAATATTTTGTATTAGTATTGTAAAAGATATATAAATCTAGTTTTCTGCCCTTCTACTCAGATTTCCTTCTCTTCCCCTTTCTAATATTTCAAAATAGTTTTATTTTTTAAGTATTATACTAAACATAATAAGAATATATTTTTGTCTAATAAATACTCTCTTGTTCTTTAATAAATATTTAATAAACTGCTTTAGTTAAGTAATATTTTATTTGCACAATGCTTTATATCTTTTCTGATCCTTACAAGATCCCTGTCACCATGAGTTGTATTGCAAATACTACAGTTAACTCTCATTAATATCAACCCTGTTAATATTAATCTAAGTTAAGATCCCTTATATATATTAACTTTAATATAAATTCTTATTAATATCATATCAATATGAATATAATAGTGGTCCAAATAGGTTAATATAAATAAGGGTCAACTGTATATTAAAGGCCATAGTTGCTTATTATAACAAGATCAAAATTGGCCAAAATCTAGTTATGACCTATGTAAGAGATATTTGGGTTCTCAACACATTAATAGATTTATAATAGCTACTTTAATTTATATTTTACAATATATATTGTTGTAGATTATTATAAAATTGGATTATTGTGAAATCCACGTGATCTTTATATCACTAAAATTTTTAAAAATTATGTAAATAATTGATCTAATCAATCTATATTACATAATTAAAACAATTGAATGCTATAACTGGTCAGTATGTCTATATACTGCATAAATTGCATTCTTGATATCTATATATAAAAGACCTTTTAACTTTATCAAAAAGGTGATTTAACTTTAGCCTAACCCTAACTACGAAGCAAAATAGAGTCTATAAAACTACTAAAAAAATTTTTTGTCTTATATTTAGAGTTAGAGTTAGGGTTACCTTTTTGATATAGTTAAAAGATTTTTTATATATATATATCAAGAATATAATATATAGACTAGTCCCCCAGTTATAGTATTTGATTGTTTTGATTACATAGTGTAGATTAATTAGATCAATTGCTTACACACTTTTTGAAATTTTAGGAAATCCAATGATAAGGAGATCATATGGATTTCATAATAATCTGATTTTATGATAAGGGCACTGATATTTATTACCTAATGTCCATTTACTATAGGGGCTTACTCCTCACCCCTAGGTAAGGTCTATAAAATAGAATTTTAACCAATCAAATTTAACTACGGTAAGATTTTTCTTGGCCCCACTTCCGAAAATATTAACTAATAAATGTTAGTGCCCTAATCTGTAACATATATTATTCTTTTTATAATAAGTATATTAATTTACAATAAACAATTAAATTTTATAATATATTATTAAACTTAAATTTGAGATATACAAATATTTCTAACTATTACTACTAAAATATTGTATTTATAAACTATATTTATAATTTAAATATATATACTAGTAACAAAAAAATTAAAGTACAGTTTAGAATATAATTTGAAATGTTTTTTTTTATTAGATAAGCAAAACTAGTAAAAACAGAATTTTGCAATTTTATTTACTAATTGCTTAGATTGCTAAACTATTTCTGATCTTTTAAAACCTTTGCTTCTTATCTAAGATTTTGAAACTTTTGTATTCTACTATATTCCAAGTTAAAAAACAGTAAAATTTAAATAAAATACTAATAAATCAAATTGGTTTTTACATTATTATTTTTTTTCACTTTGGCAGTTTCGCCAGTACTTTATTAAGATACTAAGTCATTACATTAATACACTTGTTTACTCCTAATTTGCAAGCCTGACATCACCCGGCTACCCTAAGCTGCCCAAGTGCAACCTACCACACTAGTTTAAAATCATTCAGAAACTAGAGGCTGTGTTAAACCAGTCTAAGTACCATACCAAAATGGCTTTCCACTAAATAATACTCTATTACCTATTGCTGATATGCACAAATTATAAGAACCTTGCTTCTGCTCGATTCTTCTTCTTTTTAATTCTTCAAAACTCCTTTCTCCTTCGTTAGTAGAGCTTTCCGCATGCCTTGAATTGGGGTCCCTCTTCTGTCTCTTCTTTTTAGCAGTACTTCTTGAGAACAAAGCCTTCTTTTTCTGCCAGTTTCTCTTGTGCGTCTACTGGATCCTTCTTTTTGTTCCCATTCCACCATTTTAGTGCATCTTTTTCTCAAGATTACTTCATGAAAGTAGTCCCATGCCATAAGAGGAAAATACTGCAAGATCAATTTCATGTTATTACTTGTAAGGCCTAATTTAAATAAATCTTCTTTAGTACATGTCTTATACAAGCCCCTTATGAGGCCTTCTTTTTTTTCTTTTTTTTTCCTGTGTACTGGCACCGAACAGAGAATCACAAAGTTGTTGTATTGAAACTTTGTTTCTTCTTCCATTTTCATTTAGAAGCGCAAGTATAAATTTGACAACTGTCTCCTCAATCTTCTGTCACCGTGTTTCCTGAACTTCACATATTGCCAAATGTTCCTGAGTTTTCTTGGCCTCTTTTCTATATACTTTATATATATCATCCTTATAGAGATCAGGACACATTATCTTAAGACTACTAAGAGTCAGAAGTCTACCATGCAAACACTTGATCAAGAAGTTGAGTTTCCTTTCTTTATGCATTGAGGTACATTTCATGCCACTTTGCTTTTTAATTCTTTTTCATAGACTTTCCCACACCCATTTATGGTGGCGGTTCTTCTTTCTAGCCAACTAGAAACAACTTAGCATTCTCCAATCTGCTGCTATCATTGTGTCCTCAATTTCTTTTATGATCTTTCACACTGGAATTTCAATAAGATTGTCTTGCCAGTATATATTGTACCTAATTCTTGAGCTTCGTTCTGTATTTTGTATCCCAAGTAGAGGGGCTGCTTGGCCTTCTTTCGCTAGTACAACTGCCCTGTCGTTCCAATAATTATTACTGTGTCCTTTGACTTTAACCATCTCTACTTTTAGATTTATGATTCATTTTGTATCAAGGATCTTGAGTAACAAATTATAGTTCTTCTGACATAGCTACTCTTTATTCAACCTGTGCTTTCTACTCCTATTAATTCCTAGATTTGCAGCTGTGCTGTTGGTATAGATTTTGATCTCACTATCTTGTGGAAACAATAATAAGACCACCTATATTGCTACTAATTCAGTTCTTGTCGAAGAAGGCCATCCTTGTATATTGAGGTTCCCTTCTGGATCTTTTTTTTTCATTATTATCAACCTGTATCCATCCTAAACCTTGCTTACAATTCAACCCATTTTCTGAAATTTCCTTGCGCAATGAACCATCTGTATAAAACACTAGTTAATTTTCTGTCATACTAATATTTCTATTTAACTGCTCTAGTAGCAGATTTTCACAATAATTGCTAAACTTCTGTCTCTTTATCAATTCTATTTCTATTTTATCTAAACTTACTACCACTATTAGGCTTGCTTTAGAGATTCTATCTATCCTTCTTCCTAACTACTCCCTTCTCTAATGAGCTTTTAACAATATCTGTCGATACATCAAATACCCAATCACCCTCCTGCATTTTGATATCCTGAATTGCTGTGAAAATTTCTTTCTTCGGTATCTATTGCATCTGTACCTTATCTGTCTCATTTGCTTGATTTGCTACTAATCTAACTTTAGTTCTCTCCTTACTGAACGACAACCCTTCTTCTAATAGCACTTCCTTTTCTTTCTTATCAACTACACTTCATATATTTATTTTGCTCTCTCTATTCTTCATTAGCACCCATTCTTTTTTCCTTTTATCTAATGAAATCTCCTTTTGCTTAAGTACGGGCACCAAATTATTTCCTTTTAAAATTTGAAATTCCTGTCTAACTTTTCTTGTGATAGAATATGCAAGGACCGTTTTCTCAATGTTTTTAAACCATTGAGGTATTCTTCCTTTATTTGGTTTGTCTTTCGACTGCATATACTGGCTCCATGAAATAAGTACTTACCCTGTCCATTGAAAAGTTGGCCCAAGAAAAACAAGTCAAAAGCCGCCAGCACCCTGGCGTATTTGATTACTATTTTATCTCTGAGCAAACTATGAATTGCTATACCAGTACCATATAACTTCCAGCTGTCTTGTGATGCTCTAATAGAAATATTAATTTCTTTTGCTCTTAACAACACCAACATAGTTTGGTTAAATTTCTATAGCTTTTCCAAAAGATTTGGATTATCAACATTATGGAGTCTGAAGTCCTCCAACAAGCTAGCTAGTTTGTGCCCTTGCTCAATTCTAATTTCCGTAATTGCACTAATCTGACTTTCGTTATTTAATCGATTGTGAACGCTAGTAATTTACTTATTTAGTAACTCATTCTCTAAAGTTCAAAAGTTTCCAATATTTTTATATGTTACTACATAATTAGGTGTCTGATCTGGAGTTCAAGCTTATTTTTTGCTAACCTAATAATCGGCTAATGAATTTTGTTAATCAATACTCTTGACATTCTTGAGAGTTGAAGCAAATAACATAGCTTAGGAATAATGCACATATTGTTGATATCGCCAATTGGCTAGCTGTTAACCTTTTCCATCTTGATGTTTGTACTGTCTGTTGTACTATTCCTTTGGCCTTTAAAAACATTTGTTTCTCATTCAATTTGCTATTCAACCAAATACCTAGCAGTCTTGTTATGCTATGTGACTTCTCCTCAGCAATAGATTCACTACCAAAAGTAATACTTCTTTCTTCTACTTTGGTTTTTGGGTTAAAAACAATTAGATTTGACTTTTTGATATTAATTTGGATGTCATTGATTGAAAAGAACTCATTTGCTATTGAAAGCGTTTTCTCCATGATCCATTTGTTTGGCGCCAACCAAGTAGTATCGTTTGCATAAGCTATCACTGCTACCTTAATCTCTTTTTTTTGTATATATTCTCTTGGTCCTAGTCTAGGTTCTAATGTACTAATGTAATAACCCAATTCAGCTGACTCTTGAATCCTTACCAAAAAGAGATCGTAAAAAATGTGCCAAAGCAATGGAGAAAGAACCTCCCCTTGCTTAATTCTATCCACAATTTCCACCGGTTCTGTAAAACCTGTTGCTGTTATGATTCTTGATGAACGATTCTCAAAAAGTGATAAAATTAGCTCTATTGCTTTGTCTGGTATTTTGATTCTTTCCATCGCTCTCCTTAACATATTAAGTGAGACCTAATCAAATGCCTTTTTCATATCCTGTAGCACTAGCCACAGTTCAACATTCTTCTCTTTTGCATCTTCTGCTATCATATTGACAATATGTACTGGATGCTTGGTAGAGCCTCCGGGCAAACCAGCAAAATTCCATCCCTTTAAAATTTGGTATTTAACTAGCACTGCTGATAGCCTATTTGTCAAAATCTTTATTATGCATTTTCTGAAAGTTTCTAAGAGAGTGATTGGTCTAGTATTTCTCAAATTATAATTCCAGCTTGTACCCTTTGAGATTGGGTATATTTGTGCACATTTCCACTCTTTAGGAAATATCACTTCCATAATGCAATAATTTGCAAACTGACAGAAGATGCATTGAATAAAAGAACTAGCATTCTTAATCAAACTATAAGTAATACCTGAGATACCAGAAGCTGTTTTGGTTTTAAGACTTTGTAAGACCAGGTACCACTCTTTTGCTATAATTTCTGATAGTATATCTCGGAACCAAGTACTCTGGATACAATTCATTGGTTTATAAATTTGTGACCATATACTCCTGCTGAAATTTTGCGGATTTCGTGCTCTTATTTGATTTTCATAATGCATTTTTGTTTCCTCCAGGACTTTACTTGGACTTGTTACTAACACCTTGGTTGCTCCTTCTTCTTTAACGAGTCTGTTCACCACAACTTTACTATGAGGTTTGTTTAGAAGACTATTTAGCATCTTTCCTTGATTATTGGCTATCATCACACATCTACACTCTATACAATCCTCTATTTCTTTTCTTTTCTATCTTTCTATTTTGTCTGATCTTTTATAACTAACAATTCGTCACCATCCTTTCATATCATCATACCAATCTTTTAAATCCCCTATCAGCAGCGGCATATCTAGATTGAACTTTTTGTTTTGTTTTGCTACATCCAAATTAATGATTAGTTTTTTCTCATCCGACATAGTCTAAAAATTGTTCTTTTTTGCTAATCGCATCTACTTGATTATTTTTGTAATTAGCAAAGAAAAAGCTTAGATTTTTTATTAGAACCTTCCTTGCACGCAGGATTATTATGCACCTTTTTCCTTGGAATGCTTCTATTTGCTGCTTCAATGAAACTCAGTTTGATGATATTCCAAGCCTCATTTATTAGCTGCACTTGGCAACTCTCTTTCCCAACTTTACCAAAACTAGTACATGACAAACTATCAAACACAGTCTTCTTCTTTTGTAACTTCATATCCAATATTAATCTATATTCTTCCCAATTTTCTACAGTGGCCTGATCATATAAATAAATTATTCTGTAGTGTTTTTGGTTTTTTTTTATTGCTACTT
Source organism: Gigaspora rosea (assembly GCA_003550325.1). NCBI lineage: Eukaryota > Fungi > Glomeromycota > Glomeromycetes > Diversisporales > Gigasporaceae > Gigaspora > Gigaspora rosea. The sequence continues at coordinate 255,883 of QKWP01000448.1, read as the reverse complement.
TGTACCAAAAATCTGTGAGTTGAGCCATAATGTCATAGAGGTTGCCTTATGATCACTACATATAACAAACTGCATATCTAAAATCTCTGCTGTGGTTAAACTTTCTATTAAATTTCCTGACACTCATATTTGATCAATTCTTGTACCACTTTGACTATTGGACCACGTGACTTCTTTTTTTGTCAGATGTAGAAATCTAAAAGTATTTATAAAATCATTTTTTTTCTAACCATTTGTATATTTTTGAAACTCTATGATTACTAGCTCTGCTCTCTGATATTTTATCTAGCTCTATGTCTACTATACAGTTAAAGTCCCCTAAAATTACTATATGTGTTCGCACATTCCGTTTGTTGTATATATCTGTGATTTCATTTAACATCTTGTCCATTTCGCTTTCGTTATTTGGAGGAATATAAGTTGCAATTATAACTAGCTCTATATTTCTAAAATAAAAAGCCTTGCTACTATCAGAAATTCACTAATTCTGTCTATGCCACCAAGGTATTTTTTCCAACTATGTTTAATACCTATTGCTACACCTAAACCCTTCTTTTTATCTATCGATATATCTGACCAAAAAAATTTGAAATTCTCGACTTTTTTCCCTACAAAAAACCCTTCTTTCCTATCCATAATTATTTCAGTTACTGCAATTATATTAAAAGCTTCTTCATCCAACCACTGACCCAATGTTTCAAATTTTTGCTAATTTTTTTTAATCCATTAATATTGTAACAACCCATTTTCAAAGTTATTTCCTTTTGCAGTAACCTTCCCTATCTACATTAGCACCAGGAACCCTGCTCGATGAACCAGCTGGTTTATCTACTACCTTATATACAACTGGTGCGCCCGTTAGGAGTGCGATGGCAAACTGGACTGACTCCTTTCAATGCAATCGAGTCTGCTAGTAATGTTCAACAGAAGCTTCTTGATTTTATCCATTTCAGGTTCATGAGTCTTTCCTTCTAATATGGTAGTTGTTGATTTCCCTTTCGTATATGGATTTTCTAGCGTATCCTTGTGAAGGTTTTTATTTATACTTTTAGTCTTCTTTTGAGTAGTTTCATACATGGACTCCAGCTCCCATTGAACGTTTTTCCTTTTCCTGAAAGCCTTGATTCTATTTTTTCTGTATATTTCTCTTTTTCTTTATTTTCTGCTACCTGTTGTACATACTCTTTGTTTCCATAGAACTCCATTTCTTCTCTCTTATTCAAAATTAACCAATCAAGCTTGGTATTATAATAATAAACTTCAGACATCTGTGCCTTTCTTAAATTCTCCTCTGACTCAAAATATACCACTGCTACTTTTCTTTGGTTACCATTACTATTGTTTGTAATATAAACTGATTTCGCTTTTACTCTACTAAGTTGTCTTAGTAGTAAAGTATCAAGTGCATACTTTGGTATATTCATTACTTTTGTTCTATACTAATTTCTCTTCACAAGAACTTCCTTGTCAAACACCTCTGAAGACATTCTCAACAACCTTCTATTTGCCATTAGAACTGCCCACTTGTTTACCCAATCTTGTTTTCTTTTCATATTTTTGAAGGTAACCTGCACCTGAGCTGCACTACTTGAAGTTCTTCCTTTTTATTGAATGATTGAAATATATTTGAAAAAACTTAGTTTTTTTTTTAGTTTTCACAATGAAACATTGGATGGAATATCCCATACTGTGTAACTTTCTTTCAGTTTATTTTCCCAAGCCTTGGCATTTCTATTATATTCTGTCTCTACTTGATGTTGTAATAGTTCTACATCCTTGTTATCTCTTGCACTTCTTTTTACAGTTTCTTCCTTCTTCTGTATTGAAATTTCTTGGTGATCTATGTTTATTTCTTCCATTACTATTGATCTTATTACGTCAAATTTATTGTTTTCCTTGTCTACTAATATTATGTCTTCTATTTCCTTTCCTTGTTCAATACCTGTTTGGCAGTCGATATTCATCTTTTCTTCTGTTACTGCTTTTATTGGATTGCCTTTATTGTTCTCCTTAACTACTGGAATGATATCTTCCATCTTTTCTACTCCATAGTTTATTGTTTTACACTCTATTACTAACGAATTTTTTCTCTTTAATTGTACTTTTGTGCTTTCTAAAATACTCTCTTCTATCTTTTCTATGCTATAGTCAGTTGTACCATACTCTGCATCCAATAAGATCTTCTTCCTTTGTGCTTTTACTCTTTCGCTCTTCTCTTTTTCACTTTCTTCCTAAATCTCTTTCAACTGCTTCTCTGTTATTTGGCGATAATTCTCAAGAAGGTGTCTTATTAAACATAATTCTTCAGCTGAAATTGTTTGAATAGCTCTTGCTATTTCAATATCGACCATTTGTGTTATAGTACAAGACTTGTTTAAATACTTCATACACTCATGTACGCCACATCTTAATGCATGACAACCTCCTTTTAGAAACTTGATTTCTACTCCAGCCCGTTGGATATTCATTGAACTTATATTTCTAATTCTAGATTGTTCCACAATTACATACTTGTTTATTTATTGTTGTTTGTTTATCTAGTTGGTTGGTTTGTTTTAACTAAAAATTGATTAAATTCTACGTGACTTATTTGTTTACTTGTTTTGAACTATTTGTTTGTTTGTTGACGCATCGAATAGTTGATCAAAACAGATCAGCATTACAGGGTCTCAAAGAATTCCCCAAAAATTTCCAAAAACTTTTCCAAAAACCAAAATTTTTCTTTTTGCCCGCTTAACCAAGTGCTAATACTAAACTACTATTTATTTTAAAAGAACCTTCTTTTTTGTTATTTGTATATGACACATTATCTAGTGTAATTTTGTTTAAAACTATGGTTTTCTTCTCTACCGTTTTTGAAAATATGGATCAGCAGAAAGAGTTTTTGTTTTTACATTATATATTACAAAAAAATTTCTCATAGAACATGCTAATTTTTGCTTATAAAAGTACTTTAAAAATTGCAGTTGACTATATAAAAAAAATTATTACCAACATACTGTATTTATTTTAATTTTAGTCATATCCACTAATTTGAATTTTAGAGGTCTTTTTTTGATAAACTATTATACAAACTTCTGCTATTAAGGAACATGAAGAATAACAAATAAATCCTTCATATAAAATAGTTTTTGGCCTCTATATAAGTTATACAGTATAAGCAATAAATATTCAAAAAACAGCTATGCCAAGCTATAAAAGAAAGTACTATCACTAGTTGTTGAAGCATTTAGATATTTTCAAGTAGTAAAGGATCAGTTTGTTATTAAATAATAGGTGTATAATAGGTAAGAGTAAATTTGGAAGCACTTTTTAAAAAAACTATCTTTTTAACTTACTTTTAGCTAATAATTAAATATGTAGATATTAAAATATTCATTTATTTAACTATAGATTAAAAGTAAGTTTAAAAGATTATTGATAACAAAACTCACTTTGCAATAAATTTTAATAGCAAATAATTTTCAATTATAATTAGCTAATTTTAGAATAAAACCAAATTAGTGGATATGTTAATCTTTGCTATGCTATATAGAATATGTGTGATCTGGTATCTGATATATGTATATATAGAACTAATATAGAATATTGTACACATGTTATACACATATCAGGGTGTGGCGCCTTAGAGAAGTTGTCAAGGTGTCACCCCCCAAGCGGCAGGTCGACAGTTCAAATCCCACTGTTGACGCTTTGAACAATAGGCCTGTGTTCGGTAACCTGTGGCTCAAATCAGTTGGGTTGCAAAAACCTGTTACCTTGGTTCCACTATCTTGAATAGGAGCTACGGCGCAATGGTGTTATTATTACACCGCAAAATCCAGGGAACTGGAGAAATGGAAACTCGTTTGGCAAGTCCCGAGTTAGGAGGTAATAGTGAAGATCTATGACGGCACTACCATAAAGAAGGTGGGTGGCCAGGATCGGAATGAACCTAATAAGGTCAGGTGGCTTTGCTGCTGAAATCCGTATTCGGAAGTGGAATGGGACACAAAAGGATAATGGTAGACAATAGGTACGAGGATAAAGTAGCCCTTAGGCCAATGATTAATCTAAAAGAGTTGGGCCCTATAATATCTACGCTTGAGTAATGAATTGGGTAGTAATAGAAAGAATATGAACCAGAGGGTTTAAATAGGCAATTCCCATAGTTGGGTTGTAGGTATGGCAGCTAGTGTAGAACCTTTGGGCAGACTACTTAAATTAGGCACCAAAAGTGCATGTGTGGCTAGTTGTATCCTCATTCATATAATAAATATTACGTCCAATAACTCATAATAAAAATCCTGGCCATAGTACCTGGCCTTAAAAGTTTAAAAAAATATTATACACATATCATATATATATTGTATATTTATTATACATATATCCTATATATATTGGGTATCTAATAATATATATACTGCACAAATTGAATACTAAATATGTATAGATATATAACAAATGTATTATTACTATATATCCTATATATATTAGCTATTTAATAGATCTAAAAATTATTAAATATAAGCAATTAAATTTATATAAATAATTAAAAATAGTTAATTAGTAAATCATTTTTAAAGAAAAAACGATAAACCTTATAATAAACAAAATTAAAAATTCATATATTTTTTATATAGTAAAAAAAATAGGGCTTGCTTACATATAAAAGCTTTTTTTGTTAAGTAATATAGCAGATTATAATGAAATCTAGATTAAAATGAAATTATAGTATAAAATCTCAAAAACTAAATTTTTTTGGAGTGCATTTTTTAGGGTTAAAGGTTTAGAGTTTGGGTTAGTTTTAAAAAAAATTATAATAAACAAGTATTAGTGAGTTTTAGAAGGCTAGCAGATTAAGTAAAAAATGTAGATGTCATTTTAAATTATAATCTGCGACAAGTAACTCTTCAATATTGTTTAATTAAAGGTTGTATAGCTAATTTTGTGATTCTAATAGTAGTAAAATCATAAAAATTAGGTTGATAGATCATAAGATATGAGTATTTTTCAATCCTTTATTATAGAGTTTTTCTTAAGAATTGAAGCACATAGCATTCTATTACTATATAAGATAACTAGTTACATACCTGCGAATTTTTACTATAAAATTTTTATCCTTTAACTATGGACTATTAATTAAATATATACTAATTTTAATTATTATTTAAATAAAAAACTAATATCTGTATTATATTTTTTTCCCTTTGACAGTCTTGCCAATATTTTATTAAAAGAATATAGTCCAGTGCAAAAACATTTGTACACAAATAAAAATTAAAAAAAATTGTTTACATATAAATTTAATAATTTTTTTAAAAACAGTACACCTACAAATAGTATTTTAACCATCCAAATCTAGGTGAGTCTTGACTACTCTAGTAGGTTTAGGTCGCAGATAAATTAGTCTGAGCTTCTATTCTTGCATGTAATTTATATGTATTTGTCCTTGTACAATTTAAGTTTTTATATATTATATGTAATTACTTATATAAATTACCCAATAAAAGATATAAGCAAGGCCTTACCTTAAAAAAAAAAATAAATAAATAAATAATTTTTTTAAAAAAATATAATTTTTAGATTATGGAAAAGTTAGTATAGCTTTTATTTAAATGTTTTATATAAAAAATAAAAAATTTTAATAGCAACTTTTTTTAATATTTATTATATAAAAATTTATATAATTTATATAGTAAAATATATATATAAAATACTATAAAAATCTATAAAAATTTTTGAAGTTAAATTTATTAAAAGCTACTGTATAGAATTTTTTAAACGTTTTTTTTATTTAAAAGATATAATTTAATAGAATTTATAATTTTGGTTTTATTTTATAATTTTGAAAACTTAGCTCAGTATATAGATTTTAAATTAAATTATACTATTTTTAATATGTTTTTTTAAATTGAATTGAATAACTTTGAAGCCTAATTTCTCTATAACCTGTAATTCAAATTTAATAAAATTTATATAGTATATTTATTACTTGCACACCAAGGCACTTGCATAATACAAGCATGTTACACTATACATTTGGTCTAAAAATAGCTAATATATGAATTTTCTTAAAAAATTTTTTTGATTTTTTTTTTTGAATTCAAAAAGTTTTATATTATTATTATAAAAATATAACTATAATATAATAATAAAAATAAGGGAATATGTTTTTATGCACACACATGATTGTGCACCTATCTGCATCCTTATATGATTAGCTGATCTTGCACTTCCCCAGGTTGTTAGATTAACAGTCACAGAATCAGATCTAGATTTAGTTTGATCTAGATCTGCTTTGTTTGTTTTTTTTTTTAGCTTTGCAAGATAAGATTTTTTTGGTATTTTTTTCTTGTAGTTTTGTCAGTTGATTTTTTTTCTCTTCTTTTCCAGGCTTTCATCATTTTGGTGCCGCCATTTGTAGAGATTCTAGGCTTTCATCATTTCGGTATTGTTAGTGGTTTTAGCCTTTTTCTTGTTTCTTTGGCATTGTTTGTGGAGATTCTAAGCTTTCAGTGTCAGTAGTAAGTAAACTTTCTTTTGATTATTCAATGTTTTTAGTAAAGCCCTGTAGACTTACTAAGCTTTCAGAATTGGTTGGTGAACTTTCTCATAGATCTTTCAATGATTGTTGGTGAACTTTCTTGTGGATTTTTTAGCATTTTTGAAGAATTTCTTGTGGACATTCCTCTTATCTTTTAGTGTTTTTGGTGAACTTTCTTATAAACTTCGAGCATTTATCTGGTGAACGTTCTTGTGGATTTTCCTCTGGTCTTTCAGATGAAATCAGAGTAAGGTTCGCAAGAAAGTTTATCAATGACTTTTTTATGGACTACTTTCCGGTATTTTGGCGTTTTTTGGAGTAAACTTCCCTCTGGTTTTTCAGTATTTTTTTTTGGACAATTTTCTTGTGGACTTGCCTCTAGTTTTTTTATTTTTTTTTTGAAGAATTTTTTTTTGCACTTTTTGGCGAATTTCTTGTGGACTTCTTCTGGTCTTTCAGTGCTTGTTTTTTGGAAAGTTTTTTTGTGAACTTCTCACATTTTTTTTGGAGAATTTTCTTGTGGACATTTCTCTGATATTTCAGTAAATTTTCTTGTAGATGTTCATCTGGTCTTTTAGCAAATTTCTTGTGAATGTTCTCTGGTTTTTCAGTATTAGTCTTTCAGGGCATTTTTTAAGAATTGTTTTGTGAATTTTCTTTAGTATTTCGCAAATTCTTGTGCTTTTGGCATTTTTTTGAGGGAAAATTTCTTTTGGACTTTTCTTTGGTATTTTGGCGAACTTCTTGTAAACTTCTTCTAATTTTTTAGCATTTTTTAGAAAATTTTCTTGTGGACTTTCCCTGGTATTCAGCAAACTTTCTGTGAACTTTCTCTGGTCTTCTTTTTTTTGGAGAATCTCTTGTTAACTTTTCTCTGGTATTTCAGCAAATTTCTTGTGGGCTCCTTCTGGACTTCAAGCATTTTTTTTTAGAAAATTTTCTTGTGAGCTTCCTCTGGTATTTCGCGAATTTTTTATGGACTTCTTCTGGTTTTCGGCATTAGTCTTTTAGGGTTTTTTTTAAAGTATTTTTTTGTGGACTTTTTTCTGGTATTTTATGACTTTCTTGTGGACTTCTGCTGAACTTTTGGTGTTTTTTTTGGAGATTTTCTTGCGAATTTTTTGTAGCTTTTGGCATTTTTTTGGAAAATTTTCTTGTGGACTTTCCTACAGTATTTTACCGAATTTCTTGTGAACTTTCTCTGGTTTTTGGCATTTATTTTTAGAGAATTTCTTATGAATTTTTCCTGGTATTTAGCAACCTTTCTGTGGACTTCCTCTGGTCTTGCGGCATTTTTTTTGGAGAATTTCTCGTGGACTTTTCTCCAATATTTAAGCGAATTTTTTGTGGGCTCCCTTTGGACTTTAAGCATTTTTTTAGATAATTTTCTTGTAAACTTTTCTCGGGTATTTCGCGAATTTTTTGTGAACTTCCTCTGGTCTTTCAGCATTAGTTTTTTGGGACTTTTTTGAAGATTTAGTTCTGGGGCTTCTTTTTTTTTTTTTACAGCCTTGATAGTAATTATGTTTTAATGACGATATAAAGAATATATACCGTAAATACTGTAAATTAAAAATTTTAATAAAATCATTATACAGTATGTTGAATATGGAACATAAAGTGAATTGGTAATGCTTGATAAAACCTGACAAAACCACAAGTTTTGTCAAGTTTCGTCAATGATGAAACTTGTGGTTTCGTCAGTTTCGTCATTTTATTAGGCATCATTTTGTAGTTGATAGGTCAGCAGGTCAATTGGTTAATAGGTCAGAGATCGAATGCCCATCTTGTTGATCACATAAACAATTTTTATTGGCTAATTTAGGGATGCACAACCATGCAGGTGCGCAAAAAACTTAAACCCTAAAAATAATATAAATAATTAATTAAAAGATATTTTATTAATATATGAAAAAATTATATACTGTTATACTATTAATAATTTATTAATTTACAATTACAGTAAAAAATTGATTTAAATTTGATATACAAACCTTTTGCATTGTACCATAAAATATTATACATAAATTAAACATAATAATAAAAGAAACTCTTTACTAAATACAAAATTTGATTTTATCTGGTTACTTCAGAGCACCTGTACATGCCCAATCATACTGCCTCATAGATAAAGCAAATATAAATGTCATTTTGAAATAAGTTTAAGTAAGTTTATAATTAAAATTTAAATAAAAATATATAAATTTACTATAAACTTTGAGCTAAAGGTTCTTTTTAGTTTAATTAATTAACTTAAAATTAAAGAAAAAAAAATTGAGCTTAAAAACCAGATTAAAATTTTGCAATTTTTGTACAATTTCAAAATGTAACTTTGTCAAAAACAAATAAAACTAATTTTAAAACATATAAAATTATCTCTAAACAACTTTACTTAGTAGCAAAATATAGGTTATTTTAGCAAAAAAATAAGTTAGCTATATACTAAAGTTAAAAATTTTTGTTTTGTAATATAAGCTCCTTTTTTTATCAAGATAATCTGCTTTGGCTTCTAAGTAGCATATAATTTTACTTGTATTGAGAAAATGCATTTTTTTGAACTTTAAAGTTAGAAAAAAAACTTTTTCTAACTTTAACCCTATTTTTTACTTAGTAAAAATTTTAAGAAAACATAGTTTAATGTTATTACAAGTAAAATTATATGCTGAACAATTCTATTTAGAAGCCCAAAGCAGGCTATCTTAACAAAAAAGAGGTTCATACTACAAAACAAAAATTTTAACTTTAGTATATAGCTAACTTAATTTTTTGTCCAAATAACCTATATTTTGCTACTAAGTAAAATTGTTTAAAGCATAGTTTACATATAATTTCTGTTTTAAAATTTGTTTTTAAAAAGTTGCAATTTGAAATTAACATGGTTTTTAAGCTCTTCTTTTCTTGTTCTATCCCTATAACAAATTGCAGCATGGAATGGTACTTCAATACACAAGAAAGTTTGGATATGGAACCACATGAACCTGTATGTAAATCTACATAAAACAATGTATAGGAAAACATATTTACAGCATGTAATAAGGCACAGATTCAGTGCAACAGTACACATACTTATGTGCAATTTTATGTGTTTTCTCATGTATTATCTTGTGCATATTTATGTGCAAGTAACATATACAGTACACCCTGTCAAAACTAATAACCTTCTATAACTAATAAAAAGTTGATCTACCATATTGGTTCCATAATTCAAATCTGATTACCTGTAATTTCTAATAACTAATACTCAAAATATCTGATATCTATAAGACTTCTATAAGATATCAGATTTTTAAGATAAAATTAATCAATTTAATTGGCTCAAATCCAAATTTGTGTAACTGAACATATATGTATAAATGTAATTTGGCCAATTATATTTAGATAGGATCATGTGACCTTTAAGCTATCCCTTGCTTTGTTACGCAGGCATATTTGCCTGCGAAAATTTTAAAATTTTAAATTTTTTAAATAAAACCTTAAATATTAATTTTAGCTATATACTTTCTAAGTAATTATAAAATTTTTTTAAAATTATTAAAAAATTTTGGTGTAATAAAAGTTTAAAGTTTTTGTTTTGGAACTTTTACTATAGAATTTTTTCTTTAGGTTTTCTCAAATTTTATATGTTCCCGTCTATAAAAAAAATTTTCACTTCTAATACAAGTCTTAATTTTTACAAGTAAATCATATAAAGTCAAATAATAAAAGTTGTCATCCTTTATATAAGCTACAATATTGCACTAGAAACTATATTTTTAAAACCAATATTTAAAGAATTCGCCAAGATATTGTAAAATATTTTTTTGGTTAAAAAATTTCTTTAAAATTTAATATTTTTAGCTTATAAGCAATATAAACTTTTTGTCTTATAATATAAATTTAAATAATTCAAAAATATAATCCTTGTTATTAAATATTATAATACCAAATTTTATTTAAATATTTTAAATGATTAAAAAAATGGATCAGAGGTATATTTATAGTAATTTTACAGGCAAATTTGCCTGCGAAGTAGTACAAACTAAGGGATAGAATTTTGTATAATTTTATTAATAAAATTATACAAATTTTTATGATTCTCTAAATTTTACTAATTGATCGTAATTTAACGCCCTTATACGGCGATTTCAACTTTGTGATACGTTTAATTTCTATCTTTTGCTTTGTTATGCAGGCATATTTGCCTGCGAAAATTTTAAAATTTTAAATTTTTTAAATAAAACCTTAAATATTAATTTTAGCTATATACTTTCTAAGTAATTATAAAATTTTTTTAAAATTATTAAAAAATTTTGGTGTAATAAAAGTTTAAAGTTTTTGTTTTGGAACTTTTACTATAGAATTTTTTCTTTAGTTTTTTTTAAATTTTATATGTTCCCGTCTATAAAAAAAATTTTCACTTCTAATACAAGTCTTAATTTTTACAAGTAAATCATATAAAGTCAAATAATAAAAGTTGTCATCCTTTATATAAGCTACAATATTGCACTAGAAACTATATTTTTAAAACCAATATTTAAAGAATTCACCAAGATATTGTCAAATATTTTTTTGGTTAAAAAATTTCTTTAAAATTTAATATTTTTAGCTTATAAGCAATATAAACTTTTTGTCTTATAATATAAATTTAAATAATTCAAAAATATAATCTTTGTTATTAAATATTATATTACCAAATTTTGTTTAAATATTTTAAATGATTAAAAAAATAGATTAGAGGTATATTTATAGTAATTTTACAGTCAAATTTGCCTGCGAAGTAGTACAAACTAAGGGATTAGTATTTTAAATCTGATAACCTCTCAAAGCTGATACAAAGCCTTTCCACCATGCATAATGGTTTTGACAAAGTGTACTGTAATAGCATATCATCGGCAAATTTTATATATAGATATATATCAATTACTAACCGGTAAGATATATATCAATTATCAACACCTCTGTCGATTTCTATCGATAGTGATAGTAATCGATATATATCCGGTTAATTGATTACTATCGATAGTGATATCAATTAATAATTATTATATTCACATAATCATGCTTTTTGAACATTTTACAGGTTTTCGCAAGTTTTCGCAAGTTTTCGCAATTTAATTATAAATTTTTTTTATTTATCATTATTATATAATATTTAATTTATTAAAATACAATATTCACAAGTTTTCGCTATTTAATATAAAATTTTATTTTTTTATAATATATTATATTTTAAATATTACATATATTATATATTATTATAAAAAAAATGACAAAAAAAATAAATCCAAAGAAAACGAACCAAAAAAAATTAAAAAATGAAAACAAAAAAATAAACTATTATATTCTTTATATTATCTCATATTTGCTTATATTTGCTTATATTCATTTATATTCGCTACTTTTTGCAAAGTGCCAGAAAGTTAGGTTGTTTTCTTGCAAAGTTCTGAAAGAAGTAAGAATAAATAAAATAAAACAAATAAGTAAAAAAAACAAACAAAAAACAAACCCGAAAACATAACAAAAAAAACAAAAATGAAAAAAAATAAACTATTATATTTCGCTCATATTCGGCTATATTCGATTATATTTGTTCATATTCGTGACTTCTTGCAAAGTACCAAAGATGTTAGAATTGGTGTTTTTGTAAAGTGCCGGAAAGTCAAGTCGTTTTCTTGCAAAGTTTCGAAAGAAGTAAAGGATAAATAAAATAAAATAAAGTTAAAAAATAAGTTAAAAAAAAGAAAACAAACAAAAAACAAAAATGTAAGCAAACTAAATAAAAAAATAAACAATGCCCCAAATCTCCATTTCGAGTTCATGTTTTTGCAATTTAGAAATCGTTGAAGGTTTTCGCAAAGTGCCGGAATAAAATAAATTAATAAAAATAAAAAAAAACAAAAAAAAACAAAAACAAAAAACATAAAACAAAAAAAAATAAACGAAACCTTGCAAAAACTTGCGATAACTAGTGAAAACTTGCGAAAACTTGTGAAAACTTGCATTCTTGAACTTTCAAAATTGCTAGAGAAAGTAGTTGTGTGTTCTTGCAAAGTGTCGAAAGGCTGAGTTGGCTTGTGCTAAGTACTGAAAAGTTACTAGATTTCTTGCAAAGTGCTAGTGGTAAAGTGTAGAAATAAAATAAAAAAAATTAAAAAAATAAAAAAAAATATAAATAAAAAAAAGCAAACCGAAACTAAATGAAACAAAACGAAACTAAACGAAACTAAATAAAACCAAAAAAAACAAAAGGAAAACGAAGAAACAATGTAAAATTGATAGGTGATCTAAATTATAAACAAAAAAAATAAACAAAGATCTAATCTGTTTCTGTAGTACAATTATCAAAAATCATCAAAATATTTCAAAAATATTAGTAAACGCGTCATTGATATGATACAGGTTGCAGATCATTCTAAAATATTTCAAAAGTATTCGAAATATTAAAAAAAAAAAATAAAAAAAAAAAAGAGAGAGAAAAAAGAAAAAAAAAGAGAAAGGAGAAAAAGGGAGAAGGGGGTGGGAAAGGGGTAAAGATCGTTCAAAAATGCCTTTTTTTTAAGGTTTTTTTTCCTATGCCAGTTTTCTTTATTTTGTCTTTCTCTTTATTTTTAACATACATTTTTTTGAAATTTTACTTTTTTTTTTTTTTTACTCGGTGATTTTGGGATGAAATTTTTGTAACGTGGTCAAAACACTATGTAATTGTTAAAGATCTGTTAATCGTTATATATCGTTGTGGTCAAAACGCTGTGTAATCGTTAACGATCTGTTAATCATTAGGGGAGTAACAAAAATCAGGTGATTTTTTAGGGGGGGAGGGGGGTAAAAAAAGTTGAAATTATATATAAGAACCTGACTATTTATATATTAAGGAAGAGGGAGGGGGGTAGGCCTCTGATAAAAAATAATCAGGTGATTAATGACACTGCCCTTATATATTGTTTTAAATAATTCTGATTATAATCGATTTGTAGATATATAACAATTTAATATAGAAAATGATATATATCGATTTAGATATATATCAATTTTTAGCCAGTTAATCGATAGATATTGATATTTTTTAATCGATATAAAACGATTAACTGTTATATATCGATCAATATCTATATATAAAATTTCCTGATGATGTCCATACATATATACATAATAATATGGGCTTAGTGCTGCAAAAAGGGGGTAAATCGACAAAACAAAAGATCTTCAGAGAATCAATTTTTATGTTCATATGGGCTAATCCAAAGAATTGCTGATATCTCTTGATCTACTGGTCTGTTTTGGATGATTTAGCTATCAAAATGTTCGTCTCGATGAGACGAACATTTTGATCTCTAAATGATTCAAAACGGACTAGTAGATCAAGAGATATCAGCAATTCTTTGGATTAACCAATATGTATAAATTATGAAAATACCAACTTTAAAGAGCTATACTACAAAATTTTATTTTTTTTATTTATTTTTTTTTTATTGTTAAGGTGAGGTCATGCCTGGCAAACCATATGGTCCAATATATAGCATTGGCGATACAATTGGATGTTATTTAAATCTTAGAAATAATGATAAGATGATATTTTATACCAAAAATGGCGTAAATCTAGGTAGAATCAGTATTTTTAATATATATTGTCACTTTTAATCACTTAAAAATTAATGATGGGATCTGATATTTAATTATATTTCAAGGAATTGCATGTTATCTACCTAATAATTTCGATTATTTAAAAAATAAATTGTATTCTTGTATTGGACTAAGATCACAAGATGCGTCTGTCGAGGCAAATTTTGGTCATAATAAGTTTAAATATTTAATTAGTAGTCCGCAGTTAAAGGGAACAAATTTCATAGTAAAAATCGGCGGGCATGTGACTATTACCTTATATAGTAAGTAGAACGTCATGTGTTTCAATTCATAAGAAAAAACTCTATAGTAAAACAATTGAAAAATAATCGTATCTTATGATCTATCAAACCGATTTTTGATGATTTTACTACTATTAGAATCACAAGAATTTGCTCTACAACTTTCAATTAAGCAATAAGAAAGTGTTACTTAATAAAAAAAATACTTTTATATGTAAGCAAGCCCCATTCGCACACTATAGAAATTTACTATTAAATTCCGCCGTGATTTATTATAAAATGTCGATCATTTTATACCCTTTATCTGCGATCTTCCACTTAAGTAAATTTTATTTAACATTAAGTATTGATACACATTTAAAATTTTTAATAACGATAATATCTCTTTATGAATAGCGATGACTAACGATGATATTAGTAAAGAATTATGGGAAGCATGTTGGATCAATTCTAAAACCTTTGATCAATACGTAGACAAATTAAAAAATAATCCAAGTGATACATCCGCATTAATATCTGGAGGAAAAGCTTATTTAATTATAGGCAGATACAAAGAAGCGTGTGAAGATTTAACTGGTTTAATTAGATCGCTAATAAAAGAGGGAGAAGAGGATTTAACTGGTTTAGTTAGATTGTTAATAAAAGAGAAAGAAGATCTAACTGACTTAATTAGATCACGAATAGAAAAGGATGATTTAACTGATTTAATTAGATTGCTAATGAAAGAGGATGATGATGATGAGAAAGGGGAAGATTTAATTAGTAGCTTAATTAGATGGCGAACTAAAAAAGAAGATTCGGATTTAATTAGATTGCCAATAAAAGAGGATAAGAAAAAAAAACAGAAAAGGAAGAGAATGATGATCATGAGAAGAAGAAAGAAGAAATGGTAAAAAAATTGGAAAAATCAATTACTAACTTAATAAAATTAAAGAATTTGTTAGGAATAGCATTAAAATATCGTGGGGAAACTAACTATATAGTAGAAACGTATGATGAATCAATTTCTGACTTGAATGATTTATTAAAAGTTAAACCAGGTGATGCGTGGGCAAAAGAAACCCGTAGATTACTTGAAGAATTGTAAGTACTGCATTCGTAAAACACTGTGTCTTGAGACATAAACTTGTAATTTATACAGTCGACTCCCGCAATAGTCAAAGATAAAATCAGGCATTTTATGTGCCTATTGCGAAATTGTGACTAAAGTGTGCAATAGTTTACATAGTATGTATGATAAAAAAATCAAGCTGACTATAGTGAGCTTGTGACAAATGCGGGTGTGACCATTGCGGGAGTTGACTGTATATTCACACCAGTTTGTAAGTAATTAGAGTCGAACCTGAAAATTTTTAAATGTCGTTAAGCCATGCAAAATTAATTAATTGGTTTTTATTATATTAATAAGCGGATGAGTTTTAAAAAATTGGTTATAAAGATTTTAAAAAGTTTTATATATGAAATTTTAAAATAAAAGCCCACTGGGTATATTTGAGTGCAGCCAAGGGAAAGGGCCACTTTAGACTTTATTAAATTTTTTTTTGGTTAAAGATATCTCAACAACTCAATCAAATTTGGCAAAAGTTTTTTATTTTAATTTTACGGATTTGTAGAATTCAATAAAGTTTTTATCAAATTTGATCAAATTATTGAGAAATCTTCGATCAAAAAAAATTTAATCAAATCTAAATTGACACTTTCCCTTGGCAGCACTTATTTAAAAGTTTCATGTTATGAAAACAAGGTATTAAATTTGTGTGGTCTAATATTTAAACATAAATTGCATTAACCAACATACAATACAATACGTATATTATTGTAGTTCGTAAGTAATACGGAATCAGAAAATTTTTAAATCAGAAATGTAACATACATTAACCAATTCACATGCAAACATACAATACAATACGCAT
This sequence comes from Gigaspora rosea, assembly GCA_003550325.1. Classification (NCBI taxonomy): domain Eukaryota; kingdom Fungi; phylum Glomeromycota; class Glomeromycetes; order Diversisporales; family Gigasporaceae; genus Gigaspora; species Gigaspora rosea. Next base: position 239,603 of record QKWP01000448.1, on the reverse strand, counting down.
ATTACACTACAATAGTTTGTAAGTAAGAAAATTTTTAAATCAGAAATGCCGAATACAAGTAACATATACAAGTAATATACATTAATCAATTCACATACAAACATACAAAACAATTCGCATATTGCACTACAACAGTTCGTAAGTAATACGGAATCAGAAATTTTTAAATCGGAAATGTCGAATATAAGTAACATACATTAACCAATTCACATACAAACATACAATACAATACGCACTACAACAGTCGGTAAGTAATACGAAATCAGAAAATTTTTAAATCAAAATGTTAACATATACATAAAATACAAATATACAATACAATACACATATTACACTGCAACAGTGAGTAAGTAATACGTAATAAGAAAATTTTTAATCAGAAATGTCGAATACAAGCAACATATACAAATAACATATATTAATCAATTCACATACAAACATACAACACAATACGCATATTATACTACGATAGTTAGTAAGTAATATGGAATCAGAAAATTTTTAAATCAGAAATGTCGAATACAAGTAACATACATACATTAACCAATTTACATACAATACAATACGCATATTAATTACACTGTAACAGTAAGTAAGTAATACGGAATCAGAAAATTTCTAAATCAAAAATGTATCATACATTAACCAATTCACATACAATACAATACGCATAATACACTATAACAGTAAGTAAGTAATACGGAATCAGAAAATTTTTAAATCAGAAATGTCGAATACAAGTAACAAATACAAATAACATACATTAACCAATTCACATACAAACATACAATACAATACGTATATTACAGTATGTAAGTAATACGGAATCAGAAAATTTTTAAATAAGAAATGTCGAATACAAGTAACATATACAAGACATACATTAACCAATTCACATACAATACAATGCGCATATTACACGCAGTCTGTAAGTAATCCAGAATCAAAAATGTCGAATACAAATAACATACATTAACCAATTCACATACAAACATACAATATAATACGTATTACACTACAACAGTTCGTAAGTAATACGGAATCAGAAAACTTTTAAACCAGAAAATGTCGAATACAAATAACATACATTAACCAATTCACATACAAACATACAATACAATACGCATATTACACTACAACAGTCGGTAAGTAATACGAAATCAGAAAATTTTTAAATCAAAATGTCGAATACAAGTAACATACATTAACCAATTTACATACAAACAAACAATACAATACACATATTATACTGCAGCAGTCTGTAAGTAATACGGAATCAGAAATTTTTAAATCAGAAATACAAATAACATACATTAACCAATTCACATACAAACATACAATACAATACGCATATTGCATTACACTACCGTAGTTAGTAAGTAATACGGAATCAGAAAATTTTTAAATCAGAAATGTCGAATACAATTAAGATAGATTAACCAATTCACATACAAACATATAATACAATACGTATATTACAGTATGTAAGTAATACGGAATCAGAAAATTTTTAAATTAGAAATGTCGAATACAAGCAACATATACAAATAACACACATTAACCAAACATACAATACAATACGCATATTACACCACAACAGTCTGTAAGTAATACGGAATCAGAAAATTTTTAAATCGGAAATGTCGAATACAAGTAACATATACAAGTAACTTGCATTCGCCAACTCACATACAATACGTATATTACACTATAACAGGGGGTAAGTAATCCGGAATCAGAAAATTTTTAAATCAGAAATGTCGAATACAAGTAACATATACAACTAACATACATTAACCAATTTACATACAAACATACGCATATTACACTACAACAGTGAGTAAGTAATACGGAATCAAAAATTTTTAAATGAATACAAGTAACATATACAAATAACATACATTAACCAATTCACATACAACATACAAAACATTACGCATATTACACTATAACAGTGTGTAAGTAATCCGGGATCAGAAAATGTCGAATACAAGTAACAAATACAAATAACAATCACCAATTCACATACAAAAATACAATACAATACACATATTACACTACTGTAGTTCGTAAGTAATACGGAATCAGAAAATTTTAAATCAGAAATGTCGAATACAAGTAACATATACAAATAACATACATTAACCAATTCACATACAAACATACAATACGAATATTACACTACGGTAGTTTGTAAGTAATCTGGAATCAGAAAATTTTTAAATTAGAAATGTCAAATATAAGCAACATACATTAACCAATTCACATACAAACATACAATACGAATATTACACTACGGTAGTTAGTAAGTAATCTGGAATCAGAAAATTTTTAAATTAGAAATGTCAAATATAAGTAACATACATTAACCAATTCACATACAAACATACAATACAATACGTATATTACAGTACGTAAGTAATACGGAATCAGAAAGCTTTACATCAGAAATGTCAAATACAAGTAACAAATTCACATACAATACACAATGCAATATGCATATTACATTACAACAGCGAGTAAGTAATCGGAATCAGAAAATTTTTAAATCAGAAATGTTGAATACAAATAACATACATTAACCCAATACAATACGCATATTACACTACAACAGTCCGTAAGTAACACGGAATCAGAAAATTTTTAAATCAGAAATGTCGAATACAAGTAACATAAAGAAATAACATACATTAATTAATTCACATACAATACACAATACAATATGCATATTACACTTCAACAGTGAATAAGTAATACGGAATCAGAAAATGTTTAAATCAGAAATGTCGAATACATGTAACATATATTAACCAATTCACATACAAATATACAATACAATACGCATATTATACTACGATAGCTGGTAAGTAATACGGAATCAAATCAGAAATGCTGAATACAAGTAACGTACAGTACAGTAATCAATTCACACACAAATATATAATACAATACACATATTACACTACAACAGTCGGTAAGTAATACAGAATCAGAATCAGAAATGTCGAATACAAGTAACATATACAAGTAACATACATTAACAAATTAACATACAAACATACAATACAATAGTGAGTAAGTAATACAGAATCAGAAAATTTTTAAATCAGAAATGTCGAATACAAGAAATATACAAGTTACATACATTAACCAATTCACATAAAACATACAAATACACTACGGTAGTAAGTAAGTAATACGGAATCAGATAAATTTTAAATCAGAAATGCTGAATACAAATAACATATATTAACCAATTCACATACATATTATACTACGGTAGTTAGTAAGTAATACGGAATCAGAAAATTTTTAAATCAGAAATGTTGAACATACATTAACCAATTCACATACATACATACAATACAATACGCATATTACTACAACAGTTCGTAAGTAATACGGAATCAGAAAATTTTTAAATCAGAAATGTCAAATACAAGTAACATATATAACCAATTCACAATACAATACACATATTGCACTATAACAGTGGGTAAGTAATACGGAATCAGAAATGTCGAATACAAGTAACATATACAAATAACATACATTAACCAATCACATACAAACATACAATACAATACGCATATTACACTATAACAGTTGGTAAGTAATACGGAATCAGAAAATTTTTAAATCAGAAATGTCGAACACAAGTAACATACATTAAACAATTCACATACGAACATACAATACAATACGCATATTGCATTACACTACCGTAGTTAGTAAGTAATACGAAATCCGAAAATTTTAAATCAGAAATGTCGAATACAAGTAACATACATTAACCAATTCACATACAAACATACAATACAATACGCATATTAAACTACAGCTATTCGTAAGTAATACGGAATCAGAATACAAGTAACATATACAAATAACATACATTAATTCACATACAAACATACTATACAATACACATATTACACTATAACAGTAAGTAATACGGAATCAGAAAATCTTAAATCAGAAATTGAATACAAATATCAGAAAATTTTTAAATCAGAAATGTCGAATACAAGTAACATACATTAACCAAAACATACTGTACAATACAATGCGCATATTACACTACAATAGTTTGTAAGTAATACGAAATCAGAAAATTTTTAAATCAGAAATGTAACATACATTAACCAATTCACACATACATACAATGCAATACGCATATTACACTACAACAGTAAGTAAGTAATACGGAATCAGAAAATTTTTAAATCAGAAATGTCGAATACAAATAACGCATACAAGTAACATACATTAACCAATTCACATACAAACATACAATACAATTCGCATATCACACTACAACAGTGAGTAAGTAATGCGGAATCAGAAAATTTTTAAATCAGAAATGTCGAATACAACATATACAAATAACATACATTAACCAATTTACATACAAACATACAATACAATACGCATAATACACCAACAGGCTGTAAGTAATGTGGAATCAGAAAATTTTTATATCAGAAATGTCGAATACAAGTAACATACAAATAACATACATTAACCAATTCTCATACAAACATACAATACAATACGCATATTGCACTACAACAGTCGGTAAGTAATCCGGAATCAGAAATTTAAATCAGAAATCGAATACAATTAACATACATTAACCAATTCACATACAAACATACAATACAATACGCATATTACAGTCGGTAAGTAATACGGAATCAGAACATGTTTAAATCAGGCCTATTAATGTGATTTTAAAGTATATAGATTCATAGCTGCAGGTTTCACATTGTAGGTGTATTGCATCAACCTAGTTTTTAGTAATAATTGAGAAAAAAAAATAAAATAATATATAGAGCTAATTGTTCAACTGCATAATATATTTTATACATCTTAGTGTTAAAAATTAAGCTAATACAATACACTCAAATACAAACCTGCTGCTACAAATCTACTAGTAAAGTCGCTTTGAAAAGACCCATTGTATCTCTTTAACAGTATCGATCTTAAATAGTATATTATTTTCTGCGATATTTAAGGTTGGAAGAAGAATTCGGTAAATGGACAAGTGGCAATCAAGATATCGATAACCTTATTCAACAAATGCAACTTAAGGCAGAGAATTCTGACGATATTATCGAATGGATTCCTTTTGATAAATTTACGAATATAAAGTATCTTGCTAAAGGAGGCTTTGGCACTGTTTTTAAGGCAATATGGACTGACGGGTATATTCAATATTGGGATTCTCAGAATTCTAAATGGAAGAGAGATCCGCGAAGAAATGTTTGTCTAAAAAGTCTTAACGGTTCTAAGATATAAAAGGAGAATTTTTAAACGAGGTAGGAATTATTGATATATTTCAAATACTTTTTATGTAGATTTGTTTATTCTAATCAACATTTTAGGTTGAAAATCAGCATAAACATGGGGGCAATTCAGCAATTGCAATTTATGGAATAACCAGGAACCCAGAAGATGATAATTATATGATGGTTATGCAATACGCAAAACAAGGAAGTCTCCGAAAATTATTAGATAATAGATATAAAGATTTAAGTTGGAGACATAAAATACTTAACTTATATTACATAGCTAGAGGGCTTGTTGCAATTCACGAAGCCAATTTAGTGCACAAAGACTTTCACTCCGGAAATATAGTTAACTACAATACGTATAGTTCTTTCATTACTGATTTTGGCTTATGTAGGCCAGTATTTCAAGATTCAAAATCTACAGAGATTTTTGGTGTACTTCCTTATATTGCTCCTGAGGTATTATATACAAAAGGAACAGAGTATACCCAAAAATCAGATATTTATTCTTTTGGAATAATTATGTCAGAAGTTTTTACCGGATATCCTCCATATCATGACGTACCACATAATGGAGATCTAGCGATTCAAGTTTGTCTAGGACGTAGACCCAAAATTAGGTGTAAAGTTCTTCAATTACTTTTAGATTTAATGGATGAATGCTTAGATGCTGAACCTCAAAGTCGACCAACTGCTAAATTGTTAAAAGATAAGCTGGAGCAATTTTATCATGATTTGAACAATGGCGAAACCGTATTATATAAACAAATTGAAGAAATTAAAGACTCTGGCAAAAATCCTTCAGTATACGATCAAGCAAAATCGACTCGATTTAATTATCAGACGCATAAACAAGCTATTTATACAAGCCGATCTTTAGATTTTTCAAAACTTCCTAAACCAATAAATGCAGGCAAAGCATATTATCTCTCAAAACATATACATAAATTTTATTTTAATGTACAGTGACTCTATATCATGATAGTTCAGGATCAAATTGAATTAGACTTTATTATGCTTTACATTACGTGTCTTCTTTTATTGTGAGCAATAGAAAGTCAGAAAAACTAATTCTTAAATTGTCATTTCTAGCAATGAGTAAACTTATCGTTCTAGATGAAGTACCCGATGTGTAATCAGCCAAATTTTTATGGATATCTAGTTATCTTATTAGTTAAATTTATTGTCGCGGATGTTGCTGAAATTTGGATCTATTCGATTGAAATTTTAAATTGTTTGAGGAGTGTTTCTCTTTCTTCCGCTTTTTTTTTTGGGATTGGCTAGGATTTGGGCTAGAATTTATAATTGAAGTGTATATCTGAATTTTAGCAAAGCTTGTATTTTCAAATCGAGACTCCAAATTTCATAGATTTTAGTATTACATTTGATATATATTTATGTATAAATAAAATTTGATTTTTGAACTTTTTTCTCTAAACCTATTACCTAATATGAATAGGTTATTTTAATCGATCATGTGTCATTTTATATCCTGTCAAATTAATCCATGTTCATTTCATGATATTAAAGGTGAAGGCGTTATGAATTTAATTGTTGACATGCCTAAACATCATGTATGTAGTAACCTTTATTTATTTCGTTTAAGAATTAAATTAATCTCTAAAATTTTATTATTTTCAATAGACAAGTATATGTAAATTAAGGTTCTGCAAGTGCCGACACGCACACTATTAAAACATAGTGCCAGGCACATGTATGGACACTATGTTTTAATCATGCACTTGCAGAGCCGAATGTACTTATCTCTAGTTATACTTGCAGCCAAAATATTACGGTCATTTGGCCACATGTAAATTGTTTAAAGCAAAGTTATCGATAATTTGTAAATGCAGTAAAAGTCAGGCTACATGCCAGGTTCGCAGAATCTTATGAAAGACTTTTGGTATTTCGCTAGTTTTCAGAAACTTTCAACAGACTCTGGAATTTTCGGCAATCCGTACTTAATATAACAGTTGAAACTTCAAAGATCTAGCCGAAATTATTGAATTGCTGCACATCTACCTGTACTATTTGAGACCTAAATAAACTTTTTCAGAATCTACAAGTGACTTTAAAGTCCGCAATGTGGCCGAAATGGAAAAAAATTTTGGCCACAGGTATATTTTTATCTGTACTCATATTATGGTCATCATTGAATATAGATTACTTCTTATGAATTTACTTGTAGCAAGGAAAAGATGCTAAATATGTAGTGGCCATCTCATAGCATAGCAGAAGTTCGTTTTGATTGGCTAAAATTTGAATAAATATGATTGGCGACGATCATTTATTTATACAGTCAATTGTAATTTTTAAAATACTTTTATTAATAAAAATCGTCACGCCATATAAAAATTTTTTTTGTAATACGTGACGAAACAACAAACTTAAGCAACCTATTTTTCGTCTTTAAACCTACTGTTTTTTAATGAGAGATACAGTGAGATACAGCAGTTCAAAAAACTAGATGAGAAGTGAATATTTTGAAAGGTCGGGAAGGTGGTTCGGCGATCTAAGCAATTAGTAAGTGAAATTGTGAGATTTTGTTTTAACTGGACTTGTTTACCTTATAAATAAAAAAAAGCTCTATTTTGAATTACTATTCTAAACCATTCATTGTTTATATTTAGGTTATGAATACAATGTTTATAGATGCAAAAGTTGTAATAGTGGTAGTGTTTAATGTTTTTGGGTATGCGTAATAATGTATTGCAAAACTGATTTGAAGTTTTTTTTTGTAAAATAATATATTTATCGTGTAATAAATAATATAGATCTATAATTTGTGAAATTTAAATTAAAGCAGTAATTCTTAAACTGTATTAAATGTACTGTAAAGGCGTCTTTAGAGAGTAAAAGTTCATTAGTAATAAACTTTATCCAGGTATAGCCAGTAATCTATCCGAGGTATGATCTACATTTTTCTGTGGTATTTTAACAACCAATCAAAACGAACTTCCACTATGCTCCATCTCATTATTTGTAACCACATACCTAATAAATTTTATCTATTTTATATTGTGCAACATACTCTTGCAAAATGATTCTGGAATTTTAAATGTATCCTTTAGCGGTTAACAGTAAATTACTTTCAATATTTTGAGAGAATCCACATGTGAACTATAGATGCCTGATGCAATTCATATGTTTCGTCATTAACGAAATGACGAACTATATGGTTGTGTCAGGTCACATGAGTTGTGTCAGGCATCATTAATGTGAGCCAAAGGGCCTTGTAAATTGGTTTAATATTCACTTCATAATACAAGGTTGATCAATACTCAAATAAATCAACAATAATGTTTTTTAATTATTATATTTGGATTTTAAAGTGTAATTTCACACATGAATTTACATATGAATTCATACTGTTACACTTTTTTTACATAACTAATATACAAAAATATACAAAATTGCATCATATTGTTTCAACCATTGTCTAGACTAGCTCTATACTGCTAAAATTATTGCATAAATCATATAGAAATATATTCAATTATATGCAAAAAGAAGTAAACTCTATTACAATTGAACAAACCACAGTTTCAATAATTGTAAATATATTAGCTTTAAATTTGGAGAAGACACATTGTTTAAAGTCCTTGAACTATGAAAGTGCTTAATATTAAATTGATAAACTAAAAAACATTTTTGATTGTAATTAACTGACAATCAGTTTTCGAAATTTAAGACTCAAACACTGTTCTCATGAGAACAACATAATAGTTTGAGTGTTTCAACTAGAGTTGCAGGTGAAACAAATCTTCAATGGAGCACCATGGTGCACCAAGACTGGTGCACCGAAACTGGTGCACTGATAATTATAAAAAACTCAAATCTTTAACAGTACACCAATGGTGCACCATGGTGCACTAGATGGTCCTGGTGAAACTAACTAGTTTCACCAACAACTCTATTCTCAACCTATTGTTTATATTCTTATTTATGCTCACTAAAAAAAACAATTCAAAAAAAACTAGATCATATACCATAAATATATTGAAATATATGTACTTTTTTTTCATTCAACATTATAATAACTAATGAACTAATTTTCTAATATTACCTATAAAAGCATAAATAGTATCAGTTAAACATCTAAATATGAAATACATTAGAGCATATCTTTTCATCCATGCTATAGTAATTATATATAAGTTCAACTAAATAATCTTGATCATAAATTATCATAATTAGTCATATTCATTTATTTATGTAGTTACTAATTACTATGAGAACACTATTTTTATTTTACTGTTCTCAAAAAAATTTTAATAGAGAACAGTAAAAAATTTTTACTGTGCACAAATTTAAAACAGTATTCTCATGAGAACTCTGAGAACACTAATTTCAAACACTGCTGACAATTGACAAACTGGATATGAATCTCAAAGTACTAAATTTTGAAAAAGAATTACTTATTCATGTTAAAGAGATTACTAAAACCTGGTCTGATAATATACAAATGTATAATCATACTTGCTTATTGATTCTATGAAGCTGCTGCATTAAATATTGAAATACAAGAATATTTAAAAAAAATAATAATTCAAATAAATATTATGTCTTTGTCAAAGTTCAATATATACTAGATACAAATAGCATCTTATGAATAGATTTTAGATTGTATTAATTAGTTTAATATATTTATTTAATAATTTTCAATTTTCAATACAAGACTTGTTAATATTTAGAAGTAAATAATTTGTAATTGGTATTTGCATCTTGGATTATTCAAATGCATGCTTGTAATTATTACTTATTTTTACCAAAATTTTAATTCTTTAGGATCAAGATTAGATTCTGAATTTATTTGCACTTTATCATCACCAAAAAAATATGCATAAACCTTCTTAAATAATTACTCAATGAAATTTCAAAAAAATGTTTACTTCAAAATATTGTATAAAAATAAGATTTATAACAATTTACATTATAGTTATTATATAGTATAAAAAGAATGCGTAAGTCTACAAAAATTTATGCAAACTTACAAAAATATTGCATTTGCATTAGCATGATAGAAAGTCAATTTGATTGGCACAATTGAATGTAGATTATTATACAAATTATTTATATCAGTTAGAGAACTCCTTATATGAAAATGTAATCACCTATATAACAAGTAGCTAAGCATGCAACCTATGGTCAAATAATTTTTAGAATATGTTGGTCTTTCACTTTACTAGTAGTTAACAAATTTAATTCTATATAATCACATTTCTAAGGAACTTTTACTATGCAGCATTTTTGCTAAAAGCTTAAAGTATGTAGCTAAATAGGCTTATAAAATTTATTTTATTTTATTTTTTTTTTTTAAAGAAAGCGTTATTTCAATAGCTAATATGATCTAAAAACTTGACATAGGTGATTAAAGAGAGGTCAAGGATTTTTAATGTGTCAAAAAGTACTGAAAAATAAATTTCATTTAGCAAAAATGGGTCAATTGTATTTATTTTTAAATTATGTTTACAAATTGATAAAGTTTATTATGTAGTTCAAAATTTTTTATTAGTAAAAAATTAAATAAGTTTGTCATTTCAATTTACACCAATTTTACAACTTTTTATCCTTAGTTGGCAATTAATCAGGTATCCAGAGAGACCATTCAACAAACTTTGTTATAGATCCTCATTATCAATATTAACAAATTACTACAGTATTACTTCTTACTAAAAGTTTTATGAAAAATAAAAATATGAGGAGGCCTAAAAAAAATTTTAGCTACATACCATCTCCTGCTTTTTCTCATATGACAACTGAATTAATTATTTTATCAATAATTTCAGGGATGGCATGTCACAATGTCCAATTGATTTCAATTTTTTTTGGACATATGTCAAATTTCAATTGGACATATGTCCAAAAAAAAATGAAATCAATTGGACATTGTGACATGCCAACCTAGAATAATTTTTTTATTTGGCAACAACCCAATATCAACAAAGACCCAAACTATTAGATTCAAAACTGAGATATTCCACAATTAATTGACTTTATTCTTTTTATTTATTAGATAATAAACTACACAAGTACCAATTACATTCTTTATTTTAATTGACTATATTAAATAAGTATCATTTCGGTTACTAGTTAATTACATTGAAGAAATGCTTGAAAATAACTTGAATTAACTATTATTTGCTCATCACTACTATATTATTTCAATTAAAAGTCTCAAACTACCAGTATATGATTAATATTACGACATTCGCATTTTTTTATCTCACGCAAAACACGCACTAAAAATATTTTATGCTTTTTAAAAATGTTATTCCCCGACGAAATCCTTTTAGAAACATTTAAGCACATCCGAACTGATTATCGAAGCTTATTTTCATGCCTTCTTGTAAACCGACAATGGTGTAAGATTATTGTACCAATCTTATGGAGTGAACCATTAAATCATGTCGACGATAGACAACTTATTAAAATATATCTTTCATCATTAAACGCCAAAGAAAAAGCTTCATTGATCCCATTTAACATTTTTCTTCCAAATTATCCGAAACCATTATTTGATTATGCAAGTTATACTACCTCTATTGGATATTATCTAACAGATGGAATTTTAAGTTGGCTCATTAATGAAGGTCTTGGTTCAATTATATATGACATATCAGAAACTGAAGTTGAATTCGCTATTAAATGTTCTTTAATTGCAATGTTTTTACGAAAAATGAAAAACTTAAACATTTAGAAATTAGCGGTAGTATTAATATGATGATATTAGAAGGTCTTCGTATTAACAATACTGTCAACCATTTAGATCTTTCGTTGAAAAACTTTGCTAAGAATTTAGAAGAATTAATGAAGTTTATTGTCGAAAATACTACTTGATTTGATTAAATCTTTCTAATAATAATCTTGGATCTGAAGAAATGAAGTCAATAGCAAAAGCACTTTGCATCAACAATGTCTTAACCTATTTAAATATTGGACATAATAAGATTGCTTGTGAAGGAGGAGAAGCATTGGCAGAAACTCTATGTAAAAATACTTGATTGTTTTAAATATTCGCAATAATGGAATTAATTTTATAGGAGGCAAAGCATTAGCAGAGGCACTTCACATAAATACTACCCTTGAATCTTTAGATATTAGCAATAATACTATTGGTTATGTAGGTGCGAAAGTATTATCGGAGGCTCTTCTCACAAACACTACCCTAAGACACTTAAATATTAGCAACAATAACCTTAGTTCTAACGAAGGAAAGATGTTGGCAGAGGCTCTTCATAAAAATACTGTAGTACTTTGACTTTTTTAGATGTTTACAATAATGAGATCGATTTTATAGGAGGAAATGCAATAGCAAAAGCACTTTGCATTAACACTACTCTAACTTCCTTAAACATTGACAATAATATGATTAGCGTTGAAGGAGGAAAATCATTAGCCAAGACTCTTCGAACAAATACTGCTCTAAAATTGCTACATCTTTGTGAGAATGGACTCGATTCTGAAGTAGTAAAAGAATTAGCAAAAGCTCTTTGTTTAAACACTACTTTAACTTTTTTAGATATTAGCATTAATAATATCGATTTTATAGGAGGAAAGGCATTGGCGGAGACACTTTGCATCAACACTACTCTACCTTCCTTAAACATTGATGATAACTTGGTTAGATCTGAAGGAGGAAAAGCGTTAGCCGAGGCTCTTCGCATAAACACTGGTCTTACATCATTACATCTTTATAATAATAAATTCGATTCTGATGTAGGAAAAAAATTAGTTGAAGCCCTTTGCATAAACCAAACTTTAACTTTTTTAAATATTGGCTCTAATAATATTGGCCTTGAAGGAGGAAAAGCTTTTGCTGAGACACTTAGTGTAAATTCTACTCTGAAATACTTAGATATTTCATATAATGGGCTTGATTATGAAGTCGGAAATTCTTTGGCAATAGCTCTCAATAAAAATAATACATTAACTACTTAAGATTTAATGGAAATTGCGACATGAACACTTTAAAAGAGATCTATCATACAAGATTAAAAAGTTTTTATTACTCAAAAAAGAATGATCGACGCAGAGAATTGGAGCAAACAACAGAGTTGCAGTTGCTTGTGAATCGCTTGAATCGTTTGGAACGTTGGAATCGAATTATGGACGTAATAGTATTTTTAAATATATGACGTTTTTGATAGTTTTGCTTTTATTTTTCATTAGGTTTCAACAAATATTTTAAATATTTTGATACAGTATTGTGATTGATGTATTAAGGTTTTTATAATAAAACAGGTATAATATTTTTTTTATATCATTTAAAATAATGAACAATTTTTATAAATTATTTAAGAACTAGATCGAATAAATAATGCTTTTTAAAAGCAATATAATTTATTGCTTAATTAACGAGACTTTTAATCGAATGCTAAAGAGTTTAGCAACTTGATCAATACATGGATTATAATCGATAAGATGGTAATAAATGATAGGTTCTAATTATTCTATCGAGATATGAATGTTAAATTTTTAACACAAATAGCGCCAAATCAAGTTCATAAATAATAATTCAAGTTTTATGTACTGGCATTTGCCTATGAAAGTTGATAAATGATCAGATTTTTGCTCATTTCATCGCTTAAATTCTGTTATAAATGACGTACTGTACATATCATAAAATATCACTAAAGCGAAATGCATATCGAATCAATCAGAACATCTACGTAAAATTACAATTCATCCGGTTAAGTCAAATATAGCGTAAATAAACATTTTATGGCAGGTTTTAAGTTGACAATAATCATATAATATTCAAATTAAATACCATGAGAATAGCATAGCGGGCTTTATTATGATTGGTTGATTTTGAAGATCATCTTATCATATTAAAGTCTTATTAAAGTAACGATTTGCTGTCACAAGAATGGAACGGGTGCCACGAATACGAATCGGGTGAAGGTAAGACAAAAAAAATTTGAAAGCTCAAGCTTTACTTTATATACCGTCAAAGTAATTCAGTAAACCACGAGGTAATTCGGAAGTTAGATGAGAGGTATGTCTAGACGTTTCTATTTAACCAATATAACTTACAGTATATAAAACTTGGTGAAATGACAGTAAATTTAAAAGGTTTACATCGCTAATCTATTTTATTTATAACTTATTTATTATTCTAAAGACAGACACGTACGGCCAGTAAAATAGCTTAGTGACATGAAGCAATGAAAATATAAGCTTGCGAACTTGTAAGAGATTAAAACATAGTATTATATCTAAGAATATTAAAGCGTAGTGTTACGTCTAAGAATTTAAAGCGTAGTTACGTCTAAGAATATTTAAGCGTGGTATTACGTTTAATTTAGGATTAAGGTTAAATTCGTTTTGTATTAATTAACTGTTATTATATACAATTAAAATTTGGTATAATTTTGTATTGTCTCTTATAATAAATGTTTCATTTTTTTTTGTGTTTATTATTATTTTTATTTTTTTAAATAAGATCTTGGATATATGATCCTATTTGTATCGGGATTATGATCTTAGACTCTGGGTTGTTAAATTTCATAGTAATGTATTTATTAATACTAATTAATTCTATACAGTATTAAATATTTAGTCGTTACGGTAATTAGTTTCGTATAAAATATTGCCTTGCGAATAATTTGATTAACCAATGATATTTTTGCAATATCACGGGATGATCTACAAAAATCAGCCAATTACAATGAAAGCCCGCTATGCTCATGAGAATAAGTTCTAAACGGTAAAATTTGAAATCAATGTAACGTAGTATTCGTGTGCCTGACTTATGCTACACTTTTACTCATTGCAATTTTACCAAATTCATATTAATGTTTTCTTTACTTCTTTACTCATATTCGAATAAAGTAAATGATAAAGATCTATAATTAAATGTTTCATTATAAAAAGAATTACTAGTTGGAAGATGTTAACTGGAATGATATTTATCACTATGTAAAATTTTTTATTCTATGTGATTAATTATGTATTTAATGCCTTATTTATTTTAACAAGTACGTTTGATCAACTAAAAAGTCTTTCTTTAAAATTTAGATTCATTTCATTCTCTATTTCATTTATTAAGAAAAGTTTTTGTTAGTGTACGAATAGCTGTTTTGTAGATAATGGTTTATTATTTTGTCGTATTTATATTGCCGTGATCATACATTTAAAGATAGGAATCGATAAGTTTAGCATTGTTTGGTCACAAACTCTAGAATTTTGTGTATCGATTGACCGAAAATTCAATTATTCATTGAGTTTTTCAAAGATATATGCACACGGGTAAACCAAAAATTAAACCTTATTTAAGGTTAGGGTTAGGGTTAGGGTAATATACAAAAAGTTGCAGTAAAAAACCTCGCTAATATTTATTTAACATAAAAATTAGTTTAAATATTATATTTAATTTTCATCATTCAAGGAAGTATTAACATTTTTTTAAGGGCTTATATCGATATTAATGATCCCTTTCTTTTATTTGCGCCAAATTCTCTGAATACTCAGGGTATTCAACAACTTTTCTTCCGCGAGCTAGGTCAGTTCATGTTTAAGATATGTAATATTTAATCGGATAAGTGCTTTTCTTTTATTTCATGCTTTATTCTATCATTCAACTATTAATTTTTTTTTTTTTTTGGCTGTGCTTTTATATTGATTGAGCGGTTACTGATCAGTTCAACTTTCTATTGCGCTATATTGTGCAATTCGGTTAATTTTTTAAAGTTGGTATTTATCAAAATAGTTTGGCCACGAGTTTTTTACTGGGTTACTTTCTTCTATTGTCTCAAATAAGTAATAATTTTTCGTTAATGTTAATATTTTTTTATATCGGAATTATTGACTATCTTGGATTAACTTTCTTCACATTCTTTAGACACAGTATGTTCGCAACCAAGAGAATCGGTACTTTGATGGTTCTTCAGACTCGGTACATTGTTCCTGGAAGCTAAACTTTTTCTCTAAGCTTTCAGAGTATGAGGCAACCTCACAGTTTAACCATTCAAAAAGAGATGTGGATTTAGTAAGGTATGTATATTTAATCAGTTGTGAGATGCATTTACATAAGAAAGAATGCTTTGTTTATATACTAATTGCAATCACTTCTGCTTAATGCCAAATACGCGATCGATCTCCAATCTCAATAATGCATCGTAATCTTATCTTAAAGCATGACAATAGATAGGTATTTATAAAAATTAGTTATCGATAAAAGTTCTTTTATTGCGAAAATTTATGATCAATTTTCAACAATTTCAATAAACTTTGACGCGTCATAATTGAAGATAAAAAGTAAGATTACCTTTCTTGATGTTATTGTTAGTTCGAATATAACGTATAATAGCTAATTTCAGGACAGTATTATTGGCAGAAACTTGGTGACGTATGGTTACGTCAAAATGATATTCGCATTTGTCGCACGATGCAGGATGTGATAAACATAATAACCTTAAGAAATAAAAAAGATGTAATAAATGAGTTTAACTTATTGATATATGAGTGCTGTCAAGGAAAAACCGGTTATCGCGTTTATGGGCCCGATTTGTTAGAGATTGTGTTCGGTAATTTGTAAATTTAAAAATCCTAATGATAGTTTTTCCTTTGACGATATTTAAAAAATGTATAAATTGAAGCCTTAATCACTTTCAAAAGAACTTATAGAATTTGAGGTGAATGTATTTAATTAATAGGCATATATGTTGTAAACTTTTATTTCGAAAATTTATAGTTTATATTATATAATAACAAGGTTCAAGGATTTATTGAGGGCGTTTGTCTTTTATTTACATGAGAAAACAGCCATTGTTATTGTAAATACTTTATTTGTTTAAATTAGAGGTAAAATTAAAGAATAATATTGATAAAAATATTTTATTTATTTAAGAAAATTGATTAAATAAGGTTATTCAAGTTTATTATTCGGGAGCGAAACAGAGGGCTCTCTGTTTTACGACAGCAAGTGATCATTATTACCACGTGCTCTTGTCTGTCTGTTGCTTCTGCGATGATGATTGGTTGAATACGCTGTATACCAGGAATGTAGTGAAAGGAGTGTATGGCTTAGTTCGCGTTCGCAAAATTATTATCATGCTTGCATAACTGAATGTATGTTAAAAAACTATAATTCACATGTTAATGTGATGCGCTGATGTAACATTCTGCTAGTTGTAATAGTACGCACATCGTACAATACGTAAAGTTCTGTACGTATAGTACTGTACGTGGCACATCACTAGTTACGATTCCCCGAAAATTATTTCCCTGTCAAGCCCCAATGACGTATATACGTCTGGAAAGCTTAGGCGACATACGTTAAACCAGTACTGTATTGTATAAAAATAAGGATCTTGAAGATAATACCACATAGTATTATGTTTGTATTATCTTCTATAACAATACTGGTTTATCGTTATTAGCCCATGCACTAACCGCTAAAGGATAAACTCGTCCACTATATTAGAGATGCTGCTGGATGCAGCTGCCTCACAAATATTCTTTACCATTTTTTTCGAATTACATACTTATGTCAAGTACTGTACATTTTTTTTTTTAAGAAAAAAATTTTTTTATTTAGTTATTTTGAAAGATTAAAATTTAATTTCTGATTTAATAGCTCTAGCAATTGAACGAGCCGTTGCAATTAATGCAGTCTTAAGGGCTAGCAAAGTTTGTCAAAAAGTTTTTCAAAATCTTGCAACGAATGATACTGTTATTAAGAAGGATAGATCCTCTGTTACAGGTATTTAGAAAAAATCTTTAAACATTCATATTTATATTCAAAATATAAATCTTATTTCTACATTATTATTATTTTTTTTTTAATTTAAATTTTTAAAAAGTTGCTGATTTTAGTGCACAAGCAGTGGTAAACAGAATATTATATGAATCTTTTCCAAATGATCCAATTGTTGGAGAAGAAGAATCAGGAAGTTTGCAGGGTGATAGTGGAAAAGAACTGAGAAATAAAGTTTTATCATTGGTTAACACTGTACTAGATATTCCTTTGAATGATAATGAGGTTTGATAGTAGTGATATTATTTTATTAATTGTTATAGATAAATATAATTGTTTATATTTCTAAAAAGATCTTCCGCAACTCTATCCGCCGATCACTTGTACCAACAAAATCGCTAAAATTCTGAAGTGAAGTTACGAAGAAAACAGAAGGAAAACTGGAAGACACATGCAGTTGGCAGCTATTATTTAGGGATACAGTTAATTGAGTATCTTGCTAGTAGCCCCAGAGTTTATCACTCACCACACCACCGGCACTTGTCGTTTAGAGGTAAAGTTCATAGACTACATGCTGACAAGCTCAGAGTTTATCACTCACCAAACTAAGAAGACTCCGGTTGGTTCCCTGTCGGATATTGGACTTACACGGGAAAGACAACACTCCTTTTTCTATTACAAGTGAAGAACTGGTGCCATCGATTTTTTTTTTCGAAGAATTTTCAGAAAAGTGGGCATTTTGCCGTACCCCCTCCAAAAGATCGGCAGTGTTTACTCCATCCAAATCGGGAAGGCACCCATGAAGTTGGATTTGTTCATCACAAGTGGCTTGGAAACAAATCACGTGGACTGTCGGTTGAGGTCTTAGGAGAAACACTTTAGAAAGTTCCCGAGTATTTTAGGTTTAGTAGTCGGGTCACTTAGACTACTTTTTTTTTTCGTTTAACATAATGGGACCTGGGCCATTGTTGGTTAGGGTTTTATGTTAAAATTTTTATTTCGAAGTCTGTCGGTTGTTGTGAAATAACCTAATAGCTAACTTTAGGCCACGGGTAAAGATCTAAAGTAGCGGGAGGCAATAGTGAAGCCCGAGTTTTTTTCATTCCCTTAGTTAAAAACTATATATTATCTTCCCTGCATGTATTAATAATATTAACTAATAAAAAATAAAGAGCCTGGTCTCGGTTATAAAACGAAAAAAAATTGTTTATATTTCTAATTTAATTGGTTTTGAATAACAGTTATTAGAAACTATTGATAGAGGAAATTTTCCTGGTGGCTCAAGTGGACGTTAGTAAATACAATAGATTTTGAATTTGTTTTATTGTACTTGATATATTAAAATAATTATTAAAATAATTTGAATTAGGAATGTGGACTCTTGATCCAATAGATGGAACCATGGGATTTATTCGTGGAGAACAATTTTGTGTTGGATTAGCATTGATTATTGATGGAGATGTTCATCTTGGTGTTTTAGGATGTCCTAATTTTCCAGTAGATCTTAAAGCACCCGAGGGTTAAAGAGGATGTTTGTTTATTGCCATTAAGGGACAAGGTGCTTTTCAGGTAAAAAAAAAATTTTTTTTGGTATTACAATTTATATTTTAGAATTTTATCTTAATGCATTTTTAAAATTTTAAATTTAATAATAGCGCAAATTTTCTTCAACAGAAGAAACGCAAATTTGTTTTGCTGATATTTCATCACAATCAGCAGCTTCATTTTGTGAATCAGTTGTAGCTAAACATTCTTCACATGGTGATGCAGTAAAAGTTGCATTGTTGCTTGGGATCACAAAGCCACCTCTCCGCATGGATAGTATGTGTAAATATTGTGCTGTTGCAAGAGGTGATGCAGATATTTATCTAAGATTACCTGTCCGTATTGATTATGAGGAAAACATCTGGGTATATATTATTAGAAATTGTATCCATTTTTTATTGCTCTAGTATTAATGAATTTTTTTTTAATTAGGATCATGCAGCTGGATGTATTCTTATTAAAGAAGCAGGGGGTGTGGTTTCAGATATTAATAATAAACCTTTGGATTTCTCTTTGGGAAGAGCTTTAAAAACCAACAAAGGAGTTGTGGTTGCACACTCTAAAATACATGGACAAGTAATTGATGCTGTTCAGCAAGTTATTTTAAAAAAATAGACAACATTTGCTCAGAATATTTATAATTATACCAATTAAAATGTATAATCCAAATATTTTTTAATAAAAAAAAAAAAACTTATCTTAATATAAAAACAATTAAAAATACCTCTGCATCTTTATAGATCACTTCGAGAGTTCATCCTGGAGGTATTTCCATCTTATATCTTAGAATAAAAGCACTATTAGGTTTCCACCTCTTTTACAAAGCTCTGATTTAATTTATGACCAAAGCGAAAAGTAAAAAACTAAAAAGAATTTGCCAGCCATTTCTAAACCTAGAATAGATTATTACTTTTTTTATTTTATAAAAATTTAGCAAGTATTCTACGTATTGTATGTATGTACAGTAAATATGTACATTGTTACAAAATTTTTGATTAAATATTTCTAGTTTATTAGTTATTACATGTTCTTGGTAATTTCTCTCTATTATTGTTATAGGCAATGACAGGTGGATCAAAGATCAATAATACAGAAATAGAACAGCAATCAAGATCAACAATTCAGCGACGACCACGAAAAATAAATTACAGAATTAGGTATCACACTTCAAAAAGTTAGATTAACAATTTTTATGCGACACAAATACAGGAGCAAGTGTGAAGATGCAACATACGAAGTTTCTATATGTATTCACACACTTGCTTCGCCATATGCTATTATCCAATAAGATGCAAGATTTTGCATACGAACGCCATTCAATTTGCAATATAACCGAAATCTCAAGACCATTCCGTTCCTGGTATTGCTATTGCCAGAAACAAGTTATAAAAAGTTGATTAAAAGGTGAACATATTGTTGTATAAATCAAAAACAATTGGACTTACGCACAATACAGTTTTGAACAAACGTCCTGCTTTACTAGTATTTTTGTAACTGCAAGGTTCAAATTCATTTGTATTGTAGCATGTGCACTAACCTTAACCTTATCGTATAATATATTTTCACTTTTAGGTTATCGTACACGCTATACAATTATACTGTAATATAAAACTTGCAATTACAAAAAACACTAGTAGGGTTAATTAAAATAATGCCACCGTAAATCGCCGGATACAAGACCGGTCTGTTACATTTTCACCAATTTTAAACCCTTAATAGACCCGGGCATAGTACATGGCTGAGAGTTTATATCGTATAGTGTAAAAATTTGTGATGCACATACACTTTGCGTTTATAAGATGCAATTTAGATTTTTAAAAAGAACGACATTTAATTAAAGAAGATCCTGCGATCTGCACCCGGGTATAGTACATAGTGGATTTACGGTAATAGTTTGTCTTTGGCCCCTTTCAGCAATTAAGACTCTTTCATTTGTATATACTATATTTACCCTAATATAACTTTATTTGATTTACGCATTACAATGCCGCACTGCTGAAAAAAGTCTGAATCGTGAAAGGGTCCTTTATTGTAGAATTTTTTGAACTTATTATATAATCAAAATGCAAGTATCCTATTGACTAATATAAATATTATGCTGTTTTTTTCATACTATGTAAATTTCTTAAAAGGTGGGGGTATGTTAAACGAAGAATTAAATTGGTATGGCCTTAGGGGCCTGCATGGCATTAGTGCTTGGCAAATCGAATTAAACTCAGTTTCGAGTTTTTTGATTCAGACAATCAAATCTATTTTTAATACTGTACTAAAATTAGACTTTAATTGTCAGAAATCAAAAACTCGAAAATCGAGTTTTATTCGATTTTTTGCCATGCACTACATGGCATAAAGACTTTTTTCAGCCAGAGGTGTACGAATCTGGCAATTACGTATTTGGGATTGAGTAATGCGTTAAGGGTACCTTAGGAGTTATGAGATTTTTATGAGAAAAAAATTTAAATTGGCCATATAAAACCAAAAAAACTAAAGGCTCAGACCAAAACTTTTACGCCTCTACCAATTTGGAGTTTTAGTTCTTGTTATATAATGTATTGTAATCATTACTTTGTGATATAATCATGTTAATCATACTTATATGACTTTTTTTTGAGATTTACTAATAATAACGTTATCATTATATCGTGAATAACCCCGCCCAAAATTGAAATGATCGTCATTGTTGTTATTTTTTTAGATTAACATGAGTAGTGATTAAGCCGGATAAGCAGCTAAGCTGGCTAAGCCAGCCGATGTAATATGATCGACTGGTTAATGCTAACTATTATAAGAATCCGGTAAATTCCGAAAAGGAAAATAAAAAGTCGGGCCAAAATATTCCGAATGCAGACCAATAGTTAGCCGCTTAGCTGATAATGTCAGCTGGCTAAGCCAGCCCATGTAGCTTAAATCACTAAACGCGAGGGTCAAGGATAGTTTTAGAGTTAGAGTAGGGCTTTAAAGATATCTATACCAAAAATTTTGCAAGAAATTTTTTTTTATTATAATGCAAAGAATTGTTTCATATGCGAAATTTCAAGATAAACTATTATTTTTAATTTTAACGTTACACACTGATCGTTCTACATAGCTGATGCTGATTGGCTAAGAACCAGCTTTCAACCCGGTTTGGGCACGTAGGTGCACGCGTTATATATTAACTGCCTAATTAACAACTAGTAGATTTATTGTCTTATCCAGCATGTATAAATATCTGCAATTCCCACAAAATCGTTTTTCGTTTTTTTTTCAACACATACACACTGCAAGTATTTGAAAATTATATAGCAGTCCAGTTTATATCCCTGACTGTTATGTTCTTACGCCGATTTGTAATAAATTGAATTTGAATAAGTTCAGACCAAAAGTTCAACAACCTTATTGCTGCCACCGTGTTTTAGGCAATAAGTGCAAAAATCGGGGTTTCCTTAAAAATATAAATTTGTAAATCTTTACTGAATTGACGTAAGTTGAGAAACGACGCAGAACAATGGAAGAAGATTTTAAGCAGTTTATATTTACGTTATTAGAACCCATACCTCAGTATGTATTGGGTTGCTTAACAACTTTAGCAATATTGGGAGCATCACCAGCAGATAAATTTACAGAAAAGTTGGCATGGTCATTCCGATGTCTTGGATGTCCATTTACGGGGTTGTTTTATTTTATCAACATAGGGAGTAAAAAAGAATCACGATGCATGTACTGGCTTTCATCAGCTAAATTTGTTACTGATAAAGGTACCGCACCAAAATATAGACCTTTAGACATTATGCTTACGAAATTCAAAATGCAGATGACGAAGATGTAAAGAAAAAAGTAGAACAATGCACAGCAACGATGTCTGTACTTGATAGATTGTCAATGTTGATATCATCATACTTCATTGTAGTTGGTGTATTAGCATTAATTTCTAAGACAATTGGGACGATTGACTGTAGAGGTTGGCCATATATTCCAACATTATTGTCTTGGACAATTCTAGCAATCTGGAGAGATGCGTATTCAGGAATTATAGTAATTAAAGATCCTGATAAGATATTTGAAGAAGGTCAAATAAGAATTAATGAAAATCAAAAAAAGCAGAGCTCATAAACGTTTTACCGTTGTCATAACTGCTTTTACATCAATATTTTATCCTTGGATAACATTATTTCTAGCTTACTTTACACCCCCAGTCGGATATAATTGTCGCAGTAAATTTATCACAATATTCTGCTCCATATGGTCATTTAATAGTATTTTAGCATTTATATGCCATTGCATAGGAGAAAAAGACTTAATGAGTTTTGGTCAAGGATTTCTTCATGTTTGGTTTACTTTTTGCGGCTTTATAGTAACGGTTCTTTTGATAGTTCTGGGCTTGTTTACTCAAAATGACGAATGGTGGGTGGATGTGTTGGAGATTCTTGTAGTGTTGCAAGCATAGGATGCGAGTAAAATTTTTTGTTTTAAGTGAATATCTAATTGAATAATTTTAAATCAAAATTCATATATATTAGAGAAAATCATAGAAAAAATCAAAAAAAATAAAATCAAAAAAAAATTGTAAAAAAAATTGTAGAAAATCATAAAAAAATCGCAAAAAGAAATCTTAAAACATCTTTATAAAAAAATCATAAAAAAATTGTAATAAAGCCATTAAAGAATTATAAGAAATTCATATAAAAAATCATATAAAATTATGCATTAATAAATTGTGTATTTTTTTTTAAATATTTATTGTTATATTATCAGTTATATGTTTTATTTTAGGGAATTGCTACTCGCACCATGGCACATTGGGTTTTCGGTCAACAATGTTTGACAAAACTATATGTGGTATTATATGAAAATTAATTATTGGAGATTTTTTTTGAATTTAATGATCAGGATAGTGATCAAGATAGTGACTGGGATATTTATCACTTTTTATATATAATTTAATTGTAAGGAATAATTTGTATATTTTTAGATGTCTAGAGTGAATAGCTTTACTTTTCATAAATCGATTCTTAAACATCTTTATAACAAAGTTATATTAAAAATATTGTATTATAGCATTAAATTTTTTGCCCATATAAAAATACCACTCTTAGAATAGTTACAATATGAAACAGAATTTTTGTAAAGAGTCAGCATGAAATTTAAATATTAATATTAAGAGTTTAAATGTAACTTTATTATAAAGGTGTTTAAGAATCAATTTATGCTGAAAAATAAAGCTATTTGCTCTAGACATCTAAAAACATACAAGTCACTCTTTACTATTAAATTATATATAAAAAGTGTTAATAATCCTAGTCACTATTGATCATTATCCTGATCATTAAATTCAAAAAATCCTTAATAATTAATTTTTATATGATATAGTTTTGATTTACATAGTTAACCAAACACCCCAATAGTACATGTAGATTACCTTGATTTTGTCACTTAATTATTTTATCTTTTAAAAACTTTTATTAATATTATCTCTATGACTTCTTGATCAAATTTAATTAAAAAATTTTCATCAAATTTGGTCAAGAGTTCATAGAGATATCTTTGATAAAATTCCTGTAAACAGTTTAAATACAGTTTCTTTGTAATATCAGTTATATGACATGTCTTTTTGATTAGCATCTATAATAAAAATTATAATAAAAGCATATAAATTTACTATAAACTTCTAGCTGAATGGGTGTGATGACTTAGATAAGTTGGTAAGTTGTTACCCCCAAGCAGCAGGTCTTCAGTTCAAATCCCACTGGAAACGTTCTATATTGATCTACCAACCAATAAAACCATGGTTATATTCAAAATGTGATTAGTGTGCTAAAACTAAATATAGCAATAAAGTAAATTATCAAGTTATTATGCTTTAACGCTTTTTGATTGGTTATACAACCTGTGATCAAAATATTAAGCCTAATATCGATGAACAAGTTATGATCAAGAATGTCATCACAATTATCACAATTCAAATTCTCATTAACAATTGTTTAATCATGACAGTACTGTGTGTCAATTTATAACAAAATTTTTATAGTAATTCATGAATTAACCAAATATTGAGAGGTTACAGCAGATCAGCATGGAATACGGATATTTTACACCCCATCTGATTAACTTAATACTGAAATTATGGATGATTTTTAAAGCCTGTGCCATTCTATATAATCAGCTATAATTCTAACCCTAACGATAATATATATAACACCGGATCAGTATGGTACAGATTTTAAAAATTCGGGGCATACTATACTGATATGCTCACCCATACCATGTTGTTTGCAAAAATACTAATCGATATTATACCAGTACCATACTATACTGTATTTCCCATACTATACGATCCTGGTCATCCGTACAGAAATTTTTTTACAATAAATCCCCACAATAATCGGTAAGTTGTAACAAAATTTACACTAAATTGTGATAGAAACCACAACTGTTAATTCCAATATGAGCAAACTCAAAACCATACTGCATTGGAGTGTTCGATACACAATGAAAATCAAATCTATATGTGGTATCTAGAGTTCGAGGCACGGGCATGCCTTTTGGGCATGCCTTAGGGGCATGCCTATAGGCATGCCTTTCAGCTTTGGGCATACCCTAGTACATGTGACATAAATGTCATATCTGATTGGCTAATATAGTTGGAAGTAATTGAAAGTGTAAACAGTAAACAACCAGAATACAATTGTTTGTTATTTTCTATACAAAAAAGGCATGCCTATAGGCACGAGGGGCATGCCTAAACTCATGGCCCGTGCCGCGAACTCTAGTGGTATCATATAAAATTCCAATAAGACAGATTTTTAAATGATTTTTCCTGATTAACCAATCTAGAGTTCCAATCCAGATAGCAGTTATCCGAATAATTATCGGATATCCGGGTAACTCCTACCCGGCCCTATAAGAAAAATGTACCGTATAGGCACTGAATGGAATCGGATAGGCACATGTCATTTTGGAACAGGTCAAGGTCCGGATTTGTACGGGTATGGCCCGAGTTGGTTCGGATTCAGTGGCCCATGTGGGGCCATGTGCCCGTGCCAATTGGACCGTAAATGACTCGGGTTTTGCAGCAGTTTACTAGTCGAATCAGCACGGGATTTGGCACGGAAATGAACGTAAATTCACGTGCCACCGCGATAATGATGTGGATTAACTATTAAAACATAAATTTACATAAGTAATCAATATAAGATGAACAAGCTAACTGCATATGAAGCAAAATTTTGTAAGGAATTTTTTTTGTTAAGATACAGGGAAGCTTCATTAGTGAAAACATGAGATATCGCTCTTTTTTTAAAAAAAAATCCTTTACTGATCTTTCGCTCTCCACGAAACGAGCCAACACATGTGTAACGTACACATACGTGTCATCTGAATGTGCCATTTCATATGACGTGATATTACGTATCACCTTTGCTGCAATGTCTGTGCTATTCCGTAAAACGTTCCTGTACGTGCCACAAGACCCGTGCCATTTCGAGCATTCTCGACACCAACCCGTACCACAACCCGTACCACTTTTCAGGGCAGGTCAAATCACTAGTAACAACACTGTAACAACTAAAAAACAAAAGCTTAAATTAATTTTTTATAGAACTTTCTCCACTAAATTCGATCTTAATCTTTTTGATACACAAAAATTAATCATATTTCGTATAGCTTCTGCAATTGTTTGTCACATTTCTTGTTAATTTATTAAATTCGAAATTGGCATTTCATTTTGTTAGATATTTTTTAAATAAACTATATAATTTGGTACATTTCAAATAAAACAGCTTCATATTAGCATTTGTAACCAAATTCGTAATGTAATGAGTAAAGTGATGGCACCTTGTGCTCATATAGAATCTGGATTCTATAATTGAATTCGAATTTATCAAAGATTCGGATTATCATCCAGTGTTACAATCGGTTGGGAGAGCTTGATGAAATTGGGCCGGTTTAGTTTGATCGTGAACAAATTGTGATTTAAGGTTAATGGTTTAAAACGATAAACTATCACACATAATTACGGGTATAAAGGTTCGCTTTATTAATATAATCAATACATCGGATTCTAAATACTATCTACTATCGTTAACTACTTGTTCACTGTCCTCTTCTTTAAGAGCTGAAACTAAATCCTTGTATATATTTAATTCGTATGGGAGATATAATCAGTTGTTTGGAGATTTATCACTCGTTTTGAGACTTGATCACCCAACTATGCCACAAACTATGCCATATTAAGAAATACATACGATAAACTAATAGAAAAAATAAAAATAGGTAATGTTTCGATCCGTAATCATAAATCCAATGAACGATTTTATATACAATGCGAAAAATCCAAGAATCTGAAAATTCAACTAGTAAAAATTCACATCTTTTCAAAATAGCTATATCATGCTTGATTTAGAGACATTTTTATTAAAAAAAGATTGCATATAATCACCTATTTCCGGTAAACGTCTAACAAAGGAACTGCTTGTTTCAGCTATATTGTCCGGAGTTAGGTAGTTTACTATATGCATAGGTGATTCTCCAACAGAACCGTACTCATCCAAAATCCAGAATGCTTAATTTTCCTTCATTTATCCAATTATAATTCCAGCATCCCCATTGAGGCCTGTATTGTTTAAACCAGTAGCCATTTCTGAGGCCTTAATGGGAGGTGATTAATATCGTGCTTGATTGAATAATCATTAATAGAACTGTATTGGTGAGCGTTGAATTCCAAAAAGTCGATAAAAATATTCTATAAAATAATTATACTGTATATATAAATATATATTTACGTAAAAGTTTATAACAGTAAATTAATATTGGTACTGCTCACTTTACCACGATCGTTTCACCGAAAGTTCACTTAGCAGACATCATATATGCATCTGATTAGTTGCAGGTACATTTAAGTTGTCACTTTGTGTGATGTCGGCTAATGAGTTGTCTGTGAAATGATTGTCAGCAAAAGTAGTGCGGGTCCATAATATAATTAATATAATAATTTACCATAATTAATCCTGGCGGAATTAAAATACTGGTGACAAGATACTTATTTCTTAAATGCTCTAACAATTGTTGCATCATTACAAATTTTCCAGTAGAATCCGCATCTTTATCCAATTATTAGTTCCATCTGAAGATAAAAACAATGATGGATATAGAGTTAACACCTCTATCCGGATTTATATATCCGGATATATACTATGTTATGTAATATAATGCGACACAGTGTTTTAAATCTGGACATAAATAAATCCGGAGTTAAATTTATATCCGGATTTATACTTTGATAAAATCAGATTAATCCGGATATAAAAAATATATCCAGATTGAGGTATTAACTCTAAATGGATGATTGACAACCATAAGTAATTGTTCTTTGGCTAACAAAATAGGCGAATTCTGAGGTAAAGGTATTGAGGCCTGGGCAAAGGCCTGTATTAATTTAGGAGGGATAGAATTTTACGATCTTGTTGCATCGACAATAATGGTACAGGGATCATGATATCCAGCTGGCCTAATAAATTGAAATGACGATGGGTTACTTTAATTTCTTTAAAAAAAAAAAACAAAGAGTATTTGGCAATATAGCAATTTCTATTTTCAAAAAAAGATGTGAACAATGAATGATTTTATATACAAATGTGAAAAATTCAAGAATCTGAAAAATTTAACAAGTAAAAATTCACGTTCTTTCGAAAATAGCTATATTATGCTTGATTTAGGACATTTTTGTTAAAAAAAATATTACGTATTGTAACGAATAACTTTTCCTGTGTCTCCTCATTTTCGTATTGTATAATTCTTTAAGTTGTCACATACCTTCCACAATTGTATCGCCATAGCCATGTTTAATCTTTAGGCAAAAAATTTTTCCGGTCTTCTTTATATCATTGGACTAGGCAAGGCGGCAGAGATGTTGATATATTAGTAGTATAGATGTCATGAATAGAGGTCTTCTTTTTTCAAAATAGATACAATAGCGTTATATCATGCGTGACCTAGAAAAATTTTTGCTTAAAAAAAAATTATGTATAATCACCTCCATCTGAATGGATTTATTTTAAAACTTTTGTATTTTGTTTTGCCCTGGTAGTTGTATTTATAGGCCATGATGACTTGCCTGAAATACCTTGTGTAATGCCTCCTGACCGGCTAAAGTATTTGTGCGACCCTGCCTTATTATAACGTATTGTCACAAAAATAACAACCAGGACTGTATATAACATTTGTATAATGTGACAATCGTCTTTATCTGTTATAAGAATTCGAAAGCAGTTTCTTAAATACAAAAATCAAAGCTTGCTTATTTTAATTTGGCTGAATATTGCAAATTATGATATTTAGTATGGATCACGGCACGATTTCTGAAAGTTAATTCCTGCCAATTATTTTCTGACATCTCCAACAGAAAATAAAATCTACAACGTATATATAATCTTAAGCATTTAATACAGAAAGCCAGTAAAGTGGATTGTTGAGAGAAATGTATTCAGAAAAACTTTATGTCAACGAAAGGCCAGTTGAAAATATATTTGTCTGAAGAAATCTTGTCAGAAATATAGTATGTCAAGGAAAAGAGCTGTTTTAAAACATGTTATGACAAGAAAAATATCATGTTAATACAATGTGTTGTAGATGAAATATCCTGTCGGCAAAGTAGCATTGGAAAAATGAGGTGAGAACTAATTTTCGGGGAATTGAGCGACAACGGTATTATGCAATAAATATTGTACTATGAGTAAAGCTTGTGCTGAGGAATATGGTCTAACAAATAATCAAAAAGTTTTGAAGCATCATAATGACAGAGACTTACTCATATTATCGCTGTTTTAAAATTCTACAGAATTAGCATTTAAACGTGCTAATTATAGGTATTACAGAAATATGTGTTGTAAAAACCCATATCTAAGTAATGTACGTATAGATATAAGCAAAAAAATTTACGAAAGTATGTATGGTTAGCAATACTTATAAAATTTTTCTTTTATAAGTAATCTCCTTTTAATAGTTAAGGTTTGGGTTAGCGATAATATTGTCCTTTTTTATGTTACGGTTGGTATAGGTTATAAATAAAATTTTTAAAGAAGTTTTTTTACGAACTATACATGCTATCTTAATTTCTACTTAACATACTTTATCAATTATACACTACATATTTGCTATATACTCTTAATTATGTAGGGACACGGAATTTTGAAAACAGCAATAAAGATAAATACATATCACTAATCTCACACTTACATTTTTAGGTTTTAATAGCAGAAATACCACTTAATACATAAACAGTGTTTTTTTTTGTTATGAAGAAAATCAGTTAATAAAAGTACATACTAAGTGGTAACTGCTCCGAAGTCGGGATGGGCACACACTAATACTAATCAACAAATAAACACTATACTAACACCCTACACTAACTCTATTTAAACCCTAATATTGGCAGGCTTCGATTGAGGCATAGTGAGATTTGATCTAAGTAAGTACGTAAAGCTTGATATTACATCACAAGGCTCTAATTCGGGATTGCAAGACTAGACTTTATGTGAAATTTTACTTATCGGAGAGGAATTAGTTAGGTGATAAATTATTGAATTTTATTCGAATTGGACTCTATCTTAATTTTTATTTTTTATTGAAGGTAAGATCTAGTTGTTTATTGTCCGGAGCGTAGCGGAGGACTTACTGGGGGAGCAATAGACCAAAATTTGTATGTCGGGTTCCGCTCACATGATATTAAGCCAATCAGCATTTCAAAAAGATCAACATGGATCAGCCCGATATGGCAGGTGATCCCGTAAAAAATTATCTGAATGAATATTATGCTCCGGACTTTAACGTAAATATGAATACGTATTATTATTATTGCAAATTAGTATTATCGTCATTACAGGGGCAGGAGCGAACATCCACCATAAATAGGTTTTTAAAACTTGAAAACAAGTCAGAAAATAGCGATAATTCTGATAAAAAAACAGCCAGAACAATCAATCCCCCTAAAAGACATAGTCATTATCTATCTGTTTTTACAAAACGCGTATCACATAGTTATAAACCAGATTTATGATTGGTCAACTACCTCATGATCATACCTGTGCATTTCCAATGAGAAAGTACCCATATTGAAATATTGACACCTACCCTTAATTCTGGCTTTGCCAGATCTGTCCAACAACCATTCCCCCAAAACTGTTTTCATCATAATAATGTATAACTACA
This sequence comes from Gigaspora rosea, assembly GCA_003550325.1. Classification (NCBI taxonomy): domain Eukaryota; kingdom Fungi; phylum Glomeromycota; class Glomeromycetes; order Diversisporales; family Gigasporaceae; genus Gigaspora; species Gigaspora rosea. Next base: position 207,878 of record QKWP01000448.1, on the reverse strand, counting down.
GCGTTTTGAAAAATACTAATTTACAATCCTGGTAAATATAGGTCATTTTCTCAAGCAATAAAAATTCCTTCGGTTGTAAAGGTTAAAAAATGGAAGCAAAGTGATGTCATTAAATATTTACAATCCAAAAAAAACGACTTGGACCTTAAAGATGAATACATTAATATTATTGGAAAACAGGATATTTCAGGTCCAGAGTTCCTCAAGTTAACTAAAGAGGAACTTAAGATGGTAGGAATGCCAATTGGACCTGCAATAAGGATTGTAGACCATACGCAAAAGCTCAGTTCACAATTAAAGTCGTTTTCAAGTTATATGTCTAAGCAAATATGGACTCACTGACATGTACCAAGTGCCATTTTTCAAACCGGGTAAGCTTGTAATAGAAATTTTAAGTTTAGGAATTTAACAAACCTTTTTTTTTTTTACTAGAAACGGTGGAAATCGAGAAATATGACTTCTATTTACAAAGATGTTTAGATTACATTAAAGGTAATCTAAAGAATATGGGCCCTTTGGTAGGCCGTAAAGAAGCTGTATACTCTAGATATATTGAAATAATATTACAGCATTCTCTATGTATTGCCAACGAAATTACTGAGAAGCATGTTTTTTTAGAACCAGAGTGTGAAATTATAGGTGTAGAAGCATCAGGTGATGTTGACTATACATTTAGATTGAGTAAAATAAGTAGTGGTCCAGAAGAGGTAGTGTGCATTACTAAAGCCAAAAGAAATACAGAAGAAATAGGAATCGTTCAAAACATTGTGCAACTTGAAAGTGCCTTTTGATTCAAATAAAAAACTAAAAAATGAAGGTACAAATGAAAATTATTATGATTACCTTTATGGCATTTTTACTACTGGTAGGTTTTGTCAAAAAATTATAATTCACGCAATATTTGTTTTGCTAACACTATGTAATTAAAACAATCGAATGCTATAACCGGGGACTACCTGTCTACATGCTGCATAAATCGCATTCTTGATATATATATAAAAGACCTTCTAACTATATCAAAAAGGCGACCCTGACCCTAACCCTAACCCTAAACACGAGGCAAAAATTTTTTTTTTGTTAGTGGTTTTATAGACTCTATTTTGCCTCGTGGTTAGTGTTAGGGTTAGACACGAGGCAAAATTTTTTTTATCGTTAGTGATTTTATAGACTCTATTTTGCCTCGTTGTTAGGGTTAGGGTTAGAGTTAGAATCACTTTGATACACTTAGAAGGTCTTTTATATATATATATCAAAAATGCGATTTATGCAGCATATAGGCAGACCGACCGGTTATAGCATTCGATTGTTTTGATTACGTAGTGTAGATCGATTAGATCGATTGTTTACAGATTTTCGGAAATTTTAGTGATACAGAGATCACGTGGATTTCACGATAATCCAATCTCACGATCATCTGCGACATTTTTTAATGCGTACACCGAAGAATATATATATCTCAAAACTTCATTATATCCAAATCAATTTGGATAATGAGACTAAACTTCGCAAAGGAGTAGAAAATGTCATGAAAACAATTGTGGCTTGTTGAAAGACAGAATGAAAGCTGATGATTCTTTTGCTAATAAGAAAAATAGGGTAAAGAATATATTGAGTAGAAAGGTATAATGTATTCTGTAACAATTGTGGGCTTGTTGAACACAGAGTGAAAGCTGATGATTATTTTGCTAATAAGAAAAATAGGGTAATGAATATATTGAGTAGAAAGGTATAATGTATTCTGTACGCATTTTACCTACAAGCCTATTGGCTAATGATATTCCTGTCTCTGTAATTAACAATCCATTTTGTGTTGCCACGAAATAAACCGTTATTTTTTCATTCTACTTTTATCTGCATACTAGAAATATTAAGCCATTAGCAACTTTCATTTTATTTTTTTTAAAGAATCTATAATAAGGCCATGTAATTGGTTTTCATAACCCGGCCGGGTCAAAACTGCATCCTGTGTGTTGTTTATCGTAACAAAGATATTCATTTAACATGTGCTAGAATAATTCTGCTCATAAAATTTATCGGTATATATGTACGTACGTACATATAAATTATTTGTGAGATGGGTACAAGTAGAAATCGCCATTTTCATTTTCTAGAATCTAATCAAGTCGGTCAATACATATGGGGCGCAGTCATATGGCTTTTTTTCCATTTTGAGAAAATCACGTTTTAAATTTAGTGTAACAACAACAATGATGATCTATTATTAGTAGAACCTGTTTGATCTACATGAATTAGCCAATCATACGAGCTCTTTTCTATGACTATGCAGCAAGGATCAACAAGCTAATTTCTAAAATCTATTTTTAGATTGCTCCTAATTACATACGGCATTTAGAAAAATAGGCATCGACAAAAATTTTATTATGCAAATCGATGCTTTAAATGCTAAATTATATAGTCAAATGCATGCTTTAATTGATAGTATTGTTAACTCATTTTTGCAAAAAATGCCATAAGCCGTGTTTTAATTGACCGCTCCCCATATATTCATAACTTCATTTTTTAAATTACATGGTTGTGTTAAAATATCGCACATATATTCTAAATTTGTGAAATCTTGTTTAATTTTTCGAATGACTACAAACTATACACTCGTTTATGCAACGTTCCTGAAATTTATATGCGTGTTGGCTTTAAAATTTAGTGCATAAAGCGCATATCAATTTTAAAATTTAGTACGCAAGGCGCACATAATTTAAATTGGAATTTTTACACTGTTGTAAACCGAAGTGGACAAAAAAAAATCGATGCTAAATATGATAATCGAATGTACATCTTTTCTATATATAAAATTTGGAAAAGCTGCCACGTCACGTAATTACTGTTCTTTTCCGTCATTACTGTAACTACTATCATATATAATAAACTGGCCATCCTTGAGACAATTGGTTGTAATAAGGAAAGTATCATTTTATCACTTAATTTCTTGCAAATATCACGTTTCTCTGCGTACATACATGCTACAGAAATATCATAGAAATACACAACTTTATCAACATACGTTCTGAACAAAAATTTTTAAGTAGTATCAGTCGGCTGCAATTACATGCATATTGGTCAAAATTAATAGACATACCTAAATTTTATAAAAAAAAAATTGATTATTTTTAATTTTCTTTGAACTTAAATATAAAAGTTTCAATTTAAAACTTTGAGTTTTCTGAAGGTCCTTTATACAAAATTTGTGTAATAGTTAATTTCCGGAACTGAGCGGAGGAACTAAAAGTCCAGACAATAGAGAGGCAATATATAAGTTTTTCAAATCTCAAATGTTCAAATATCAAATAACTTTTACGCAATAAAATTAGATGAATGAATCCAGCGTGTGTTGAGTCTTAATGCCAGTTATCAGTTTAAATGTAAAAGGGATATTTAGTATTAAAAGCGACTTTCAAATATTAAAAGCGATCAATCATAAAAAACCTAAATAAAAAAATTAAACTCATTAATAATAAATTAAATATGTATACTTTAAGATTTTTTTTTTTTACTAATACATACAATTCACCTTATTCATTAGAAGTCTAATTTCAATAAGACAAATGAGAAAAAAATGATCGCAAATAAAAACATAAGATTTACAAACTGATGAAGAGCGAGAATTATGTTTTGAACGTGGACGTAATCAGTGGAAAAAAAAGAGAGGCATGGAAAAAGAAGAGAGAAAAATATGTATTGAACGTGAATGCAGCTGAAGACATATAAATTAAATGCGGAAACACTGAGGAACATCTTGCACGTGGCCATAACAGAAGAAAAAAAATAGTTACAGAAACTACAGAAGAGAAAGAAATGCATTTGTTTTATTGTTATTTCATTATAAAACACTAAAAAATTTAAATATATTTAATATAATGCTTTACATAACCAATCACAATATAATCACATCATATTAACCTAATTCGGAGTGCTCCTAAGTGGTTTATATGTTTTATTATTGGCATTATTGGCTGGGGTGCTCCATTTAACAACCCTACCTCTAAGAACTCATTTTACAGAAATTAAAGGTTTTTTTTTATGTTTTTATAAACCATATAAATAAGTATATAATAGTTATACATTGGTATACTAAAAAAATTTATTAACATATTGTAAATTGGTAGATTTATTAAACAACTTGAAGCAGCACGCTCCAGAAACCAATGGATCCTGTTTTCCTAGTAATAAATATAAAAATAATCTTGATCCTAAAGTTGAGTGTCCTTTACTATGTTCCTTAAGTCAAAAGACTGATCCACTATAAAATTGTAGGCAGTGTTGGCAATGAAGCCAATGGAGCTCAATGATTACGTGAATAGAGCCCAAAAAACTAGTATCCATTGGCTCCATTCAGTGCTCCATTTGCTTCATTCCATCTCCATTGGGCTCCATTGCACCCATTGCCAACCCTGATTGTAAGTACACGTGTATTTATAATTCTTGATGATGAGTCAGAGTTTTAAGAAACATAATTTTTGATGATGAGTCAGTCTTTAAACTTAAGGAACAAGAAATAAACGTTCAACTTTAGGATAAGGATTATTTTTAAGTTTATTATTAACTATTACCATACTCAAATTTCGTATAAGGAATCGTCAGATATTCAAAAATAAGTATCTAAAAAGCCGGTCGACCGAGTCTATTTAAAAGCTTCATGTTATGAAAACCAAGTAATAAATTTGTATGGCAAATAAAAATTTTTTATGAAATTTATAAATTAATCTTAGTTTAACAAAAAAATAATAATAATAATATGCAATATTTGCAAAATTTCCGAATTATTATTGTTATTATTATAATAATTATTAGTTTTTTTTTATAAATAGTAATTGTCTTTTGAGTTATGGGGTTTGCAAGCAAGTAAACTTAAATTTTAACTTGACCTAAAAAACAAGCCAAAAAAAAAGTTTTTAAAATTTCATAATGAAAATGGCCAAAGTTTAGTATCATCCAATTTCAACTTCAATTGCTACATTAAAATTTACTAATATTTTTCAAAAAATATCCAAAAATGCAAAGATACCTCTTAATAATCCAATTACAACTATAATCGCTCCAAAAAATCCCCAAACATTACAAAAATCAATAATCATTCCTACCACACCAATGGTACCTGTGATAGTTGCTATAGGTATAAGTTTTCCTAATGTTTTATCATGTTTCCATGTTGAATATTTTGGTGGTGGTGTATCTCTTATAAAGGGAAGAAAATATTGTAGATAAAAAAAAATAAAAAATGTTGAAAGTAAGGAAAAGGTTGAAACGAAGAATAAAGTTTTACGAATTTTAAAAAAAAGATTTAATATTCAATATATTAAATAAATTTGTCGTTTTTGTTTTCAAGCTATCATAGCATACCTAACCCATCCGTTTAATAACAAAACTTTTCACACACACTATCAACCAGGGATGGTAAATGACTTTAAATGACCCAAATATCTCAAATGACAAATGACCAGTCATTGATCATTTCACGGCCCAAATGACTTAAGAAGGTCATTTAGCTCTTGTTAATCTATTATCTAATACTTTTAGCCAATCAAAATTGATTATTATTCTTCGTTGTATATGCTATCTAATAAAAATTATTACACGTGATTAATAACTGAATCATTTAATGAATGATTGCCATTTGTATTTTGGCTAAATGACTAGGTCGGTTGTAAAACGACATTCTAATCGAATCATAAGATCAGGTATGAAATGATAGAAAAAAAAACACTAGACAAAAAAATAATGTATTTCATTTTTTTTAAAAAATAAAAAAAAAGTTCGTGAATAATAATTTACCAATTGTAAAATGATATAAATCATTTTCGAATTTACAAATGGCATGTTAATTAATAATCGACGTGAATTGAGAAATGATGCGAACATATGTTTTAAAACATGCATTATACAAGTTTTTCGTGATCGGTAGGATGTCAACTTTATGCAAAATGATCTAATGACCAAATGACCCCGGTCATTTGGAAATGACCATAGTCATTTGGTCACGAGTCATTTCCGAATGACCCAAAATTTGAATGACATCAAATGGGCGGTCATTTTGATGTCATTTTAGGTCATTTGAAAAATTGGCAAATGACCAGGTCATTTACCATCCCTGACTATCAACCTCAAAGTACCAAAATATCCACCCTGCAAAAGTAATCCATTTGAGCGAATTGATTATCCGTGATATACGAGATGATGAGCTTTGTGTATTTGTTTTCTGTGGATCAACTGAAGTTTCTGTTATTGGTGCACCAGCAGTTCGTCTACGTAAACTTTGTTCAGTATTCATCGTAGATTAAGATTGTATATACGAAACATGTTACAGCTTTATAAAAGAATTTGATTGGCTTGATCGGTAAAAAATGTAACATACCATTCACCTCAATGTGAAACATAAACGAAACGTGATTGAATACTAACTTATTCGAAAAAAAATTTTAATGATACTGTAATAAATAATTGATTCTATAGCGAATAAACTCGAAAAGTTCGTCTTAAATTTTATTTTTATAATACAGTGACGATCATAATCTTATGTAATCTGCATCTGATCAAAATAATTATAATGCTAATAAGTATCATTACCCTAACATAGTGTTTCATCCCAACTAGTGATGCAGACGAATCGTCCCAATGATTGCTGTGACTTTGCTGTAACTATCTCTGTAATATTTAATAATTATATAATGAGTTACGGCATTTTTGCTGTAACTTTATTATCAGTTATGTTACGATATGTTACGACGACAATTCGACTGAACCTCTAATCCCAACCCCAGTATTGAAATTTTTATCTGACGTAAATTTCAATTTGACGTACAAATATACAAGAACGAGAACAGAAATATATAGTTAATTAATAAAAACTTTTAAAAAAAATGACTAGTATAACATTTGCATAATTAGTATGACATTAATTCAAGAAAAGCTAAAATACTTCAAATCAATTTTAGCTAGCAACACTAATCATGTGAAAATTATTTCAAGTTTTAAGGATAGTTAAATAATAAATTTAGTCGAAAATCCTCATCAAAATTTGTAACGCAGTGGTGATACTCTCCCTTGCAATTATCCTGAAATTTCGTTAATGCGATCAATTCTTCATCCGCATAAATGCCGGTTTTTTCCCATAAATTGCTGTTGCTTTATATCCGCCTTTTTCAGGCGCTTTAAATATACATGATATCATGAATGCTTTGATAAACAATTTATCTTTTTGATTCTTTTGTTTCGAATTTTAATAAATGTTCTACTATAATATTACCTTCTTAGTGAAGATTAACATATTTTGATCAAGAACGGCGTATTTGATTTAAAAGTCCGAGCTTAAGTTTGATTTCCGTATAATTATAAATACTCGTCTTTTCCAACCTATGTGACTCTACGTTCTACAACACTTTTTTTGCTTAAAAAAAAAAATATTTATTTCAACACAATTCAATATCAAACATGGTCAAATTAACATTTCTTATACTCATCTCTCTCTTTTATACCTTCTCCACGATCACACAATGTGCCCTGTTAGTCCACAATCTTCTAATACCATTGCAGATGTGAATAAACGTACAAGCCCTATTACCTCATTTGTTCCTTTATTCATCATTCAAGCCAAACGTTCTTCTCTTGATACAATTCCGATCAGTAAGAAAAGCGCCATGCCTATCGAAATTCCGGTTATTATGAAACGGACTCTTCCTCTTTCTGGCACTATCGCTGCTGCTAGTCCGTTCAATTCATTTTCTTAGGCAAATAACAGCATTAATGGTTTTGGTTTACTTCCGTTAACTGGTGGTTTCGGCGCATTTCCGTTACTAACGGCTTTCTTGGTGCGCCAGTCGCTGCAATTTGAAATCAAATGACTTTGATTATTCATTCCTCTTTAAATTTTAAAATATGTACACTATCTATGCTTTAACAAATATTCTGTAAATTAAATTCAAACAAATTCATATAGTTGAAAGGCCACAACCATCGTGATCGCCGATCATGAGATCCGAAGAGGTTCGGAATGTCAGCGATCACTTTACCTCTTCAAAAGGACGTGTTTATTACTGAATTTTAACTTAGATTCTTTTATGTCTTTTTATAATAAGTTTAAGCATTAATACTTAATATGAAAAGCAATGAATAATGCAAGCGATTGTTTTCATGGCTTAATGCTTACGTAATATTTCGTCAAGACTTTTATGTTGTAAGTCGAAATAGAATTAAACAATATTACTAAGTCTAGTGTCTACTTAAAATATTCTGCACTTAGCGTTAAGGTTTGAAACAAAATTCTGACTTTATTCAAATTGGGTAAAGATTTCAAGATAACGTAAAATAATTCCGAATCTACTTCAGTTTAAAGAATTCTATTGCAAGGACACCTGATCACAAGCCCATCAACCTAATAATAGTATCTAATTTTATATATCAATAATTGATTGGTCTTCTAACAATCCTGATTTGAATCATCTAGAAAAACTTGTCAAGATCAATATCGAGAAGGAACACCCGATGAATTGGAACAAAGTATGGTGGAAAATAAAATAAAATCACAATCATATTCTAAATAATTTGATAAATTCTATGAATGGAGGGTTAGAGTATTCAATTAAATCTAATTGGTTAGGGCTATATTAATAATTTAATGATTATTAATTTAAGATTTTGAAGGTTTTAAAATTAAATTATGTAATAAACCTTTTTTTTGTAATAATTTTTAAATTTGAATATTAAATTTGTATTAATAAGAATCTACACATAAAAAAAAAAAAAAAAAAAAAAAAAAAAATAAAAAAAAAAAAAAAAATAAAAATAAAAATAAAAAAAACAAATTAATTATACGAGTCTAGGAATATTAGGAATGTTAAGTAGTTCACTTTGAACTCAGTTTTTTTTGAAACTTGGGTTAGACTAAATTCAAACTTAGTTCGAACTAAATATTAATCGACTGGACCAGATGAACAAATTAACATCCCTAAGATAAAAAACTTTTATGTTTGTTGATTTTGTATTCGATTTCGACACAGTGTTAACATATGAAATTGTTCAAAACTTTTTAGTACTGTAATTAATAAAGTTAGACCTCCCTATCCCTAAATGCATGCCCTATGAAAAGACTCGGTCCAACTAATATTACATTTATAGATTTTTACCTCCCTAAATGCAATACCTCTCTAAATGCATGTTTGACTTAATTTTTGCATAAGGTCCCGTCACAATGCATTTAGAGAGGTCTGACTGTATATACACTATTATATTTAAAATCAATATACGTATCTGTTATTTTTTCAACTAGTTGAATGTTTGTATATCATGTGAAGCGGCCAGAAAAACTGACAAATTATTATATATTTTATATTTATTAATATCTTTTACAATTTAGAATTTAAATATTGTTAATTATGTATTAGCTAATATAAGCTTTATCATTTTAGTTTCATATATATCTATGAAAATATGTTTACTATGTTTAATACGCTAAATATGTAAGTATTTTGTACAGTGCATGACACTTAAAGATTAAATAGATAGCTCACTATACAAAGAAGATGCTAAAAAAAAAGAAAGAAAGCCACTAATTTGTAGCCAATTTAATTTACTGTGGTAGTGATACAAGTCGTTATATGTAAAATTAACTTAAGTCGACTAGTCGGCTTAACCAAACTGATTTTTGCAAAGCCGACTTAGTCGATTGGGTAAAATCATTACCCAAAAAAATTTCAATCGATATTAAATTACATATATGCATTTGAGTAAAATAATACAATGCTCTAGAAATATAAATACTAAATTGAAGAGCATGTTTAAATAAACCAATCTAATATCGCGTAAATGGAAAAAAATTGACATTGTGCAAATTGTATTATTTTAAAAATCATAATCATAACTCGTTGTAGAATAAATTAAATCGTTTAATTATACACATTGATATTAACTATATTAACTCAAAAATCAAGTGTTAATCTAAGTGTAACTTGTTAACTCACAAATCAAGTGTTAACTGTTAATCTAAGTGTAACTTGTTAATCTAAGTGTAACTCAGACTGTGATTGGTCGTTGCATTTCACGTGATATGAGCAAATAAAGAAATCGACTTTCGGTTAATAGCCAAATTTTATAATCGACTTAAGTCGACTTAGTCAAGTCGATTTTTTAAGGTCGACTTGGTTCACTATACTGTGGCTTATTTTTAAATATTTATTATTTATTTTTGATATATACTGTATCATTTTAAATATACTTGGTTTTCATATAATATGCTACGAAATTAATAAAATGAGCTTATATAGCGTCATCTAGAAAAATGATAGCCAAATTTCTTGCAGACTTACATATGACTTTGAAACTGATTGCTGGTAAGTTGTGACTGTCATTCTTAATAACAGTGTTGAAAATTAATGTGCGGAAAGGGCGGAACACACATTAAAAAAATTTCTGTGCCCTAAATTAACAAGATATGCGTTCTGTGCACATTACTATTTTTAAGTTCATATATGTTAAAGTGCGGTATATAATTAAATTATATATCTATTTGGTGTTATATATCTTATTACGCACCTTTTAAAAAAAAATTATTTATGTGCACTGTGGCCCACAATTTTGATGCTGAACTTTCAACACTGCTCAACAATAGAACTTTGATATTTACCTTGACTTTTGTTTTGATTTTCACGAGAATACTCGCATGTTGACTTTATAAAATAAAAAATGCCATATTTTTAAAAGCCAAATAACTTATTTAAAAAATAAATATAATAATTTGAACCAAAAAATATATATATGTATGATAAAACACGAGTACAGTACAAGGTTAAGATTGCTATTAAGTTAGTTGGAAAGAGACTTTATGAATATCAAAATTTCGCAAGAAGAAAACTTTTGTTAGTGCGTGGAATGATATTTTTGTTATATCTGATCCTCCTAATCTTGAAATCTAAAATTTTTTAAGTTGGTATACATATATATATATCATATAAATGATACTTCAGTACCTCTATACTTTTATGTTATTAAACCCTACATTGGTTATAATAATCTTACTGGGAGCATCAAAATAATTCGGGTTGGATTTTATTACATTAAAAAATACTTTTAAATAAAAAATTGGAGGAATATTGAAATGATATAATTGAAGAATGCGAATTAGTAAAACTTTTATATATTTCAGTTATATAATTGAATTAAATCCTTATTTATTATAATTTAATTATATGGGATCTTTGCTAGGAAACTGACTCTCTGAGGCTATGTAAATTTGATGTACAGAATTCAAATTTGTGGCTATTCAATGATCCTATTTGAATGAACTTTTTTTATTCTATAGAGATTAGTGAGCTCTATGAAATAAAAAAAGTTTGTTTAAATTAGACTATTAGATCGCTGGCAAATTTGAATTTTAGTCATAAAATCCACATAACCTCAGAGGGTCATTTTCCTAGCAAAGATCCCATATATGCTATTTGTAAAATTTTATAATTTAATCATACTATTTATAATTTTGCTATTATTTAGAGACAGAACATAATAATTATCAATCGGAGAAGGACTGGAAGATAATCTGTCTAAAATTATAAGAAATAGTATGGAACACCAAAAATTGATTTTAATTCAGAAAATAATTTTAGTGATATAAACAATGCAAACGATGACGCTAAAACCGATGTAAGCGATAGTATTAGAACTAATGTAATAATAATGCTGAAACTAATATAAACGATGGTGCTAAAACCAATGTAAATGATGGTTGGTCAGAAACTTGTAGATAAAAGTTCATTGATTCAGAATAGAAGAATATATTTAAATTATGTAATTTATATTGATATTAATTTTGCTATACAAAATTGGACTAATATGAAGAAAATTCATTAGTTTACACGTGGAGTTTATATATATATTTGAATTAAAAACGCGTGTAATATAGAAATTAGACAAAAAATAATCTCGTTTAGATTTAGATAAGGGTTAGCTCTAGGGTCGGAATGAGTTATACCATATTAGGTATTTTTACGAAATAATGTGCAGGGGTGAATTTACAAATTTTAGCCTAAATTAAGCTTAATTCAGGCCGAACCTCAAATAACACCCATGGCCATTATTTCGCAAAAATATATTATTTATGCTAAAATTTGACAAAATTAGAATTCCCAAAGATTTTTTCATATTCAGGACTTTAAGATATCAGTATATACCACACGATGTACAAATAGAAATTCTCTAAAATGAATTTTGAAGTTTCTATTCCCCTAAATCCCACTTAGGTCTTTCTTAAGCACCTTTCTTGTATAAAATTAAATTTAAACATTAAAAGCAAATATTCATCCTAAAAAAATATATATAAATATTATCTCCACCTTCAATATGTACTAGAGATGAACTTGATTCAAAAAAGATATCAAACTGCAAAAAGAACAGCAAAAAATTATTTATTTAGTAATAGAATAAATTGCTTTAAAAAATATAAAAATTAGAACTATTATGCACTTGATTAAATAAAACAAATAAGGAAAGTAGATAGGAATATTTTTAAAATAATTTGTTCACACATATATTCAAGCTTTTGAAAATAAAATACTTGTAATAAACACTAAACATAAAATTAAAGCTATTAATTCTTTGATATAATTATTTAAAATAGTAAATTAATTAGCATTTTATTTTTATATATACATTTTGTATGCTATATATTAGCATCAGAAATTAAATATCCAAATATTGTATTTTTTATAAATCAGGATACATTTGTATTTTTAATGCAGCAGACCTTGAAATTTTATTATCTGAACCTATTGAAAGTAATTAAATTAAAATTAAAAAAATTATAATTTTTTTATTTAATATAAATATAAAAACAAACTGTTAACTATAAATTGTTTAAAATCTGATGCTTCTCTACTAAGTTCAACAAGATTGTCTAATTTCTAAATATAATAATAAGTTTATGGACATATTTAGTATACTTAAAAATATAAAATATTCTAACTATTGCTTAAAAAGTTACTAATTGATCTAATTTATTTTCTAGCTACTTCCTTCTAATCCAAAATAATACAGAATTGATAATACTAAAGGTTTATCTATTTAACAAAAAAAAAGTTATTGGGTACAAGTAAAAATTAATTATGAAGACTAATGCATGTACTTTCTGAAATAAGTTTTCTAGATATTCAAACGGGTTTGTATTATTTCACTAACAATTACTTCACTGATATAGCATTTTACTAACAAATACTTACTGACCATTTCACTGACAAGTTTATTTTTAAACAGCACTTTTAAATTTAGTCCTAATTCTACCTAATTCTACTCTAACCCTAACAACAATGACCAGAATTACTTTGTTGGTAAAATGAGCTTTGGTGAAATAAACTATTAGTAAAATAAACTTGTTAGTGAATAATTGTCAGCAAAATATTATGTCAGTGAAGTAATTGTTAATTAATTGATTGTCACCTATTCAAATAGCCCAATTACTATCTATAAATCATAAAATAGGTTACTTTAAAATTTTGAATACTAGGCCATGCAATATAATTTTTTATTTTGCATAATTTGCCAATCCAATTTTTCTAAAAATTTTTTTTAAATTTCTATTGTGCCAATTATTCTATTTTTGCTATTTAATTTTTTTTCTGGTTTTACCTGATAATGATTTTAATTTTCCAAAATTACCTAATAAATCTGATAAAAAAACAGAGTTTATAATTTTATATCAGATATTATAAAAACTGAAGAATTAACTTTGCATGATCTTAAATATGAATATGAATTAATTTAGACCATGCAAAATTAATTTTTTTAAAAAAAAATCTTACTAAAATTTTGAAATACCAAATTAAATAAAATAAAACATTAACTTTGTGTAGTCTTATATAAATATAATTATTATTAGTAGTTTATTATATTGCTATGGTCTTATAATCTGTATTATAATTGCAATCGGTAAAAATCATATATATTAATTTAGAATTAATATAAATTCATTTGCCACGCAACCCATATTCAACAAATATGAACACAAAATATACATATGGGATTTCGCTTTGCTGCTCATATGGTCCACTCCAGTTTCTAGTATTATCTAGCTAATTTACCATTATCATTATTTAGTCTGTTTGATTAGGTCAATAAAATAATCAACTTTGATATACAGGTTGTCTACTTAAGCTATTAGCCATACACTAATTTACTAAAAATTTCTGCTTAGCAGTAGGTAGACAGGTACTAATAACAAAACTAGCTACTCTTTATAACCTTATCATAGTGAACTTTTATTGTAATTAGTTAGATTTTGTTGATTATTATATGATTTTATAGGTTAATCTGCTAATTAAATTGCGAGATTATTATATTAAACATTTATATATAGGCAGATTTTGAAATTTTGGTGATATTTATGAATAGATTTTCAAAATTTGTAACCAACCAGATTGGTTAAATTTGTGATTATTTTTGAATTTGTCTTATGTTGATTGGTTGATTAATTTAGTAATAATAGTCACAATAGTGTCACAATACTGTATTACAGTACTTGTTTTATGAAGCTCCTGTTTTTTTCTTTATTGTAATAGTTTGAAACTTTGAATTTATGCTCAACAAAATCTTAGATTCAAAGATTCTATAAAAGATCTCATAAAAGATCCTACAATAAACAAAACTTTTACTAGTAACAATGTTAAAGGTTTGTTTATGAGTTTAATATGAAATAGTTACTTTTATAAAGCTTATGCTTTTTTTTTTATTGTGATAGTTTGAAATTTGTATTTATGCTTAACAAGATCTTATATTCAAAGATCCCACCAAAGATTCTACAAAAAATCACACAATAGACAAAACTTTTGCTAGTAACAATATTAAAGTTTGTTTATAAGTTTAATACAGTCAACTTTTTCTAATCTGAACTACTGGGGCTGCTTTTTTTTACTATGTAAAAATTTGGAAAAGTTTAGTTTTCAAAAAGTTATATATGGCTTATCCAAACTTTATAATAAAATTTACAAATGTTCTATGAGATTTTGTTCAGTTTAGAAAGAGTTTAATAGTGTTCAGTTTAGAAAGATTCGGATTAGAGAGAGGCGACTATATATAATAGTTAAAATGTTATTTACTTTTATGAAGTTTTTGCTTTTTTTTGTTAAGAATTTTTAAAATGGGCATCTGCACCATGGTGCACACTGGATCACGTGATCAATGCTAACGTGATTTTTTTGGAGCACTCCAAATCATGTAATAAACATAATAAACATGCAACGATTATATACGATTTTATCATTTAATTTTACTTGCAGTAATAGTTACATATTAATTTACATTTTATTCAATTTATGCCACGAAACAAAGTACTAGATAATCCTAACCACTAACTAATCTAAGCCTATTCTTAAAAAAAGAACTTTTCTAGCGCTCAAACTAACCATAACTTAAAAAATAAGTACTAGTACATTCAGAATAAACCCATAGTAGAACCTATTGCGAATTATAATCATACTATATACTATACTACTCTAACTCTAATTCTAACCTTAAAAAAAGAACTTTCTTAGCACTCACACTAATTCTGACCTCAAAAAAAGGACTTTCTTAGAGCTCACACTAATACTCCTAAAATTCACAAGACCAGAATTATGAGCCACGTTTTAAATTACAACAATCACAATCAGCTTTTTACACTAACCACAAGACCCAAATATTTATCACCAAAGTGAGACCAAAAGCAGCGAATAAAGCACCCAACGTATTCTACAAATAACGATATATAATAGTGAAAGTGATGAAATCCAAATCTTTTTTAGCAGTACAATAATAATACCAATTACTGAATTACCACTAATGCAATAAACTCCAATAACAAAAGACACCAATAGTGAAAGTATTTCACCACACCAATAATGATGACGCCAGCAATGAAAGTATTTTTACACGCAAATAACCATGACATTAGTGACAAGATATTTTCATAATATTGTGATAAATACTGATAAATGATGACCTAAAAGAAAGAAATATTGGTCAACACATACAAAAATCCACACAATACAAGAAAAAAACAAGAACAAGTCAAAGAAAATGTATGCTCTAAGAACATAAAACTTTAAATGCATTGCAAGCCAAGAAGCCATACTTCCTTAAATACTTCAAGGACTGGATCATAAAGCTCAAAAACGCTCTTGAAAAATACCTGAAAAAAGTAGTTAATAAACGAGTTCAAAAACAAAAATAAAAAACCAAATATATACTTTCTGAAATTTCCAAGACTGAAATGCGCAAGCCATGCCAAAGAACGAAATAGAAAGCTCTAAAGATCCAACAGCATAACTGACAAGACAAAAGTGATAAAACCACACTCGAACTATAGCGATGACACGATAAAATCCATACTCAAACTATAGCGATGTCATGATGAAATCCATACTCGGACTGTGATGAAATCCACACTTAAACAATAGCATGACGTGACTCACCAGTAATTTCCAACTAATGATGACTAAACTATGATGACTCCAACAGCGATAACATTAACTATAGGCTGAAAAAATAAAGAAATGTAAAAAAATCAAAAAAAATCAAAAACTGATGATTATTATTGATGATCATCAGGTTATATCCACGTGATATAGGGGTGCACCGTGTTGCAGAGTGCACCAAATTATAAATTTCTTTTGTTAATATGATACCATGGTCTAAAAATTTTGTATTTACATTCAACAAGATTTAGATACTAATAAGCAAAATTTTTACTAATAATGATATTAAAGATTTGTTTTGTAGAATGCTACAATACAAAATAACAGTACTTTATTTTTTTTTATTAATATCTTGTACTGCAAGAATTTGTTAGGCAGACAGATATAAAATATTGGATTATGACTTCAATAATGATGCTATTAACTATTATCTAGAAAATAAGTAAAAAGTTAGAAAGTTCAATAATAAATAAATATGAGCAAGATAATATATATAAATCAAAATATATAATAGTAAAGATTTGCTACTTGCAAAATTTTTTTTAACATAATACAGTAAGACCATATAAAATTAATTTTATGGTTCTCATAACATAAAAAAAAATGACTTGACAGAAAATTTTTAAAATTTTTCTAATTTTAAATTTAAATTTTAATTTTAAAAAATAACGAGAGTGACTTGTATTAGCAATTGTCTTTCAATCTTTAACAATATTTATAAACTGAAACAGTAATCACTAAAATGAAATATTTCGCCTAGGGGTGGGCAAAATCGCATAAATATGTGTGCTTTGCATTCATGCGCATGATTCATCAGTGATCAGACATTGGGTAGAATCATGATCTAATGGGCTTTAGATCAGTATTGATGATGAGAAAATGCGCATGTTCGCATTAATGTGCACGCACACAGATGTGCATTGGCCCATCTCCAGTTTCTCCCTGATAAAGGTGCTTCATTTTGTTGGAAGATTTCTTTGACAAATAGTTTCATCCTATGCAATATTATTGCATTTGGACTTTAAAAGGTTAGGCTTGCAAATGAAATTATTAAACAGTAGTGCTTCAGCAAAAGATCAAATATAAGATTTTACTGTTTTATTTTAAATTACTATTGCTATGTTTTGTATGAAAATATTTTTTAATTCATCCAAATAATTATATTTTACAGCCTCTGTTTTTATAGACTATAGTTGCTAACTGAATGCATCTTTTACGTAATTGGCGATAAACAAACCGCTTTTTATAAAAGGAGAATCTCCTAGGTTTCATCTAATAACTTTGTAATATCTGCCGATTTCGGTTATTACTATCAAGATGAGATAGATGCTAAGTTACGCAGGTCAGTACGGTATAATGAGCAGATCAGTATAGTCCATGCCAATTTTTAAAACTATATTATAAGATCTGGTAATATATATAGTTTTTAAACCGGCCTGTATTATACTGATCTGCTGTAGTGATGCCTGGCGAAACTATTTTTGCAATGACGAAAGGTTTCGTCTTGGTTTCGTCTGACGAAACCTCTGGCGATTGACGAAACCTCTGACGATTGACGACACCTCTGACGATTGACGAAAGCACTGACGATTGACGAAACCCATGACGATTGACGAAAAAGGCTGTGCCAAAATTTTTTAGACAAACATTTTTTTTGAATTCTACGAATCTGTAGAATTTAATTAAAAAAAATTCATCGAATTGGGCTTAGTGGTTGTCAAGATATCATCGCTCAAAGTCTGAAAAATTTTGACGCAGCCTTTATTTTGATAGACGTTTTGAATTTTTTAAACTTTGAGCAACGATATCTCGACAACCACAAAGTCAATTTTAATGAGCTTTTTTTTTTTTTTTTTTTTTTTAAATTCTACAAATTGTAAAAAGGAAAAAAAAAAAAAAAAAAGACCATCGAATTTGGCTTGGTGGTTGTCAAGATATTATTGCTCAAAGTCTTAAAAGATTCAAAACATCTATCAAAATAAGTCATCATAATTTTTTTAAACTTTGAGCAACGATATCTTGATAACCATCAAATCAATTTTTGATAAACTTTTTTTATTTAAATTCTACGAATCTGTAAAATTCAAATAAAAAAGTTTATCGAATTTGGTATAGTAAATGTTGAGATATCATCGCTCAAATATAATAAGATTTGCTTTTATTACCATTGGTAATTATCACCAGTGTTGCTATATCTAAAAGAAGTCTGAAAAAATTTTGACGCAGCTTTTATTTTGATTAATCGGTTTGAATTTTATAAAAGTTTGAGAAATAGTATCTCGACAACCATCAAGCCAAATTCGATATAATTTTTTTTTTATTTAAATTCTACGAATTTGTAGAATTCAAATAAAAAAAGTTATTAAAATTGATTTAGTAGTTGTCAAAATATCGTCACTCAAAGTTTAAAAAAATTCAAAAATTTTAAACATTTATAGTATAAATCGCGTTATATTTTGTCCCGGCCGAAAATTTTGTTATCGAACTACCATTTTTTTTATTACAATCACAAAGTTCTTGTTTTGATGTACAATTTTGAGATCTTCAACCCAGAAATTGCTTAGGTTTCGTCAATCGTCATAGGTTTCGTCAATCGCCATAGGTTTCGTCAATCGCCATAGGTTTCGTTAATCGTCAATTCGTCATTTGGAAGTCACTTGACGAAATGGTTTCGTCAATCGTCAATGATGAGGGTTTCGTCACTCGTCAGGCATCATTAATCTGCTGTAATTTCTAATAGATGTTGAAGAGATGGGTGTAAAAAATTCTAATTTATGCGGATCAGTATATATTAGTGAGCAGTTCAGTATAGTACAGGCCAATTTTTAAAATCCACGCTGATCCAGTAGGAAAATGCGTAGCATTGTTAGACCCGGAGCATATCATATGATGATCATCTCATGCGTGAATATGCATATTTTGTTACACTAAATTAACAAATTTGAACACGCGTGCGGACAGACAAAAAATTTCCAAACTGAGTAGCCGTCATATTAATGAACGTGTAAATTTTGTGCCTTTAAAATAAAGGTTTAATTTACTGGCTCACCAAAATATCCAAAATATAAAAATTACCTAATAATTATTTCAAATTGTTGAATAGAAACATGTTTTAAATTAATCGTTTTAATGTTATTTGTGTCTTTACTAATATTTGCTAATTCAATACGAAAATATAAAGATCTATATCTTAAAATATTAGTATGTGCTTGGAATATTTTATTATTGGGTGATTCTCCAACATTAATGATTACATTAAAATCTTCTTTATCATCAAGAAGTTCGAGGCAATCATTTGAAAGCTTTTCGAAAAATTTTATCATTTTTGAAATTGTTTGGTCTACCGCTAACAGCTAAAATTTAAAATGCATAAAGTTACACTATTTATGTACAACTACTGTAACACAGCGATTACGCATTCCCATACATGTATTTTTTACGGGAGGGTATCCAAATCCGGGTAGGAATACGTCGGAGTGCATTGTAATACTGGTCGGCCGTATCTAAGATCATTACTAACTGCTAAGGAAATTTTGCTATAATCTGCACCTGGAATTTGGTGACCCTCATGTAAAAAATGATAATGCAAAATTACGTTTCTGATATGATCTTCATAAAGTTTATGCTGATGCATCAAAAAAGCAACTTTTTGGGCTAAGTGCATCAAAACGTAATTTTTGTATCACTTAATGCATAGAAATTGAGGATCAATTATTAGGGTTAGGAATTACAGCTAGTTGGTGTGGTATTATTAAAATTGGCCTGCACTATACTTATCTGTCCACCTATACCTACTGATTTGTAAGGAATTCGTTTATTATAAAAATCTACCAGAGCATGAGATTCCAAAGGTATGTATATCAAATTAGACATGCTTGATGAGCATCAATTACATATAATTAGCATTGCGGACTCAACTGTTTTTAAATCCGAACGTCTTATTTAAAGAATTTTCAACTTTTCGTTAAACTTAGAAATCAGGAATTTATATCGTAATTTAATCGGCACTATTGGGGCATATTTCATAATAAATAAGGTAGATAAAATTTTTTTTTCAAACGCTCTATGAATATCACTCTTTCATAGCAAGACCGAAAGTTATTATATGGGGTCTTGCCTTCACGGGACATCGTAATTACTATGTCCTGTAAGGTCATTTTCAGGGCAAGGACCCTATACTGATCAAAACAACCTTCAATAATAAACTTTTGAACCAAAAATTACATTTTATTAATTAAACTTGACCCGATCTAAACATTATATCCATTTTAGATCCAATTCCAAATTTTCAGTTCGATTCAATAACATAATTCTCAAGATGTTTTATGTAAGTATCAAACGAAACTACTAAATCATCTTTTATTCATCATTTATAATCGTATGGTTAACATCAATAATTTATTTAAAAATATAGCTTATTATGAGATTATTTATTATAATAATAGTAATAATAATATTGCGTACAATTATAATTACAGTATTATTACATTATAATTATTATTATTGTGTTGTGTTAAAAACCTGAAAATAAAAGATGTTGATGTTGTTTTAAATTCTTATTCAATTACTTGATATTAAAATGAGTGCTACCAAGGGAAAATGAGGTTTCGGGCTTTCAAGTTTATTATTTATTATTTACCAGATCCAGCCCATGAAAAATTTGATCGGTGATATAGTGGTATGCGATTACATATCATATATGATTTTTCAAAGGGCTGAACCCGGTAAATAATAAATTATAATCTGAGGTTTTATTTTCCTTTGGCAACTCTAATAAAAAAGTATAATATTCTGACTACATGTTTTGATTAGCGACACCCAATTTATTTCATCATTTGAAAAGAGTATAGTATCTCACATGTGCAGAGAATTACAATTTGATGAAGTGCTTCATCACAATGGCATATTTCAAGAATCTATCCTATTCCATAGCAATATCCAAGATTATTTTACACGCTTTCAGTCAGCATCTTTCATCTTAGCAGACTTTTGAAATAATAATGCCTTATTCCTGTTCTTTTCAATTCGATCCTTTCATCATAGAAATATCTAACACTATATGTTCCAATCGGGTTGCAGAAAATGAAAGTCCTCTTTCACCAATTTTTCAATATCACCCAAAATTAGATAATTAAATGGTATCTATTCATTAAATTTACACTCATCGGTTTGAGTTGAACTATTTTCATACAATTAGCATTATCCTATATAATAAAGTTTTTTTATTATTTTCATACAACTAGCATTATCCTATATAATGAAGTTTTTTTTTATTTGCTTTTGAAAGTTCAAATTTTAGCATAATAAAATACTTTTGCACTTACCCGTGTATTATGCTAGTTAACAGGATAATATTCACGATCTAAAATTATATAACCGAATGTTTTATAACTATGAATGAACTGTTTTCAGCGTGACTAAATAGATGCATTTAAAGCGCTCAAACCTGGAATTAATAACTTGGCAGGTAAGCTTAGATTCAAAGAGCGAACGGGCATAAACCTATAAGTGTTATATTATAACTAAATAGATGCATTAAAGCGCTCAAACCTGGAATTAATAACTTGGCAGGTAAGCTTAGATTCAAAGAACGAACGGACAAAGTGTTATATTATAACTACATACTTGCCTTGAAGTCCGGGTTTCGTAAAGGTTTTATTTTAGATTTGGGTTATAGTTATCTATTATTCTAGAATAAGCGGTAAAATATGATTGGTTAATTTTATTCTAGAAACTGATAGAATGGTTGTTTTTTGTGTAACTACGGAGAATTTGTGCTCACTACGGAAATTTTTACCATATATAAGTGGGCTTTCTTCAAGCCACATGGGTTTTATATTTTTATTACCATAAATAGGGGTCGTCTAAAGCCATGTACCCACGTGACATTTTCGTGTAAATCAACCAAACGGAGTCGCGAAATTTTGTTTACACGGATCAGCCCGAAGAAGTCAAAAAACAAAAAAAAACGCAAGAACATAAAAACGGCATTCTAAATCTATCTTGGGCCATTAATAAAAAATGTCGGGAAGGTAATTTTACCTATATTGGTCCTAACCCTAACCCCGACCCTAATGCTAAACAGACTCTGATACGAATTTTAACTAAAATTTCAAAAAATCACGTGGGTATATGGCTTTAGCCATCCCCCATAAATAGAAGGTTTAATATGTACTTTATCAAATAGGCCTGCTCCATGGTAAAATTGGCTCAGGAACATTTTTCACAGGTGCAGTTTCATTAATAGAATTTTGCGTAATTTTGGCTTAATTTTTTTTTATCCGCGCATTTTTTGTGCGGCACCTAGGATTAATTACTCTACCCTTAATTATATAGTACATAAAAAAATAAAAATTCGAATACAAAAAATAAAATTTTGATTCAATTTTGATTTTTTTTTTTTGTTTAACACAACCCCCACCCGCTATTTTTTCTATTTTTGTAACATTAATCGAAAAATATTTCGAGACACTTAGGTGAACCCCAACCCACCCCAACCCACCGGTACTAGTCGTGGCACGGTTCCCGGCTTCGAGAGGGGCTGTCTTGATATTAATACTTTTTTAAGTATTTTATCAAAAGGTTTAACCCAAGTTTGTTGTAAGAGCTTGAGAAAGTCCACACCCCGTATTTTATACTCAAAAAATAAAATCGACGAAATTATGGGATTAAAAAATGTGACCGTGTTTATTTTCTTTTTTCATCAGCGTAATTTTTGACACGCAATTGGACGTAATCGACACGTTTTTATTGGTTAATCGTACAAAATTTTTTTTTATAGCCGGGATCGACGTTACACAAATATTTATACAGTGTAGCAGAATTTTTCGGGTCTAAAAAAAAAATAATTCAATTGATACAACACTTAAAGAACTTCCTAGCAAGCGTCTCTTTGTTGAATCACGGTAAATTACGCCGAATCACGCAATAAAAGGACGACATACTAGAGTTGAAGTATTGTCTACCGTATAACAGAAGGTAATAAAAATATATTGTATTGCTTAATTTATAAATTTTAACGTCGTTTTTAGTTTTTTTTCGTCTTTTTTCTTTTGTTGTCCAAATAATTAACTTGTTTATTTCATTTATAAATTTATGTCGACTGTTTTCGAAAATTATATGTATTCTTTATATAAGATATTTGATTCATTTTATATATGCGATAGTATAGTTTTGTTAATTTTAGAGGAAGTATAAACAATGGGAATAAAAGGCGTTTAACTTGTTATAAGAAATTTTTTAATGAAGCTCTTGTGTTTATAAGCTATATTTTAATCCGGAGGAATAGTTTTATTCATTTACAACGCGAGTTAGTTTGCTTCGAAGTTACGAAAAAAATTGTAATATTAAAAGTTGGAGAATCTTCAAATACTAAAATATTTCAAGCACATTCAGCTATTTTGAGATATAGGTTTCTATATTTTCGTAAAAAGTTGGAAACCATTAACAAAGATGAAAATAATATTAAACCAATTATTTTAAAACATATTTCTATTCAACAATTTGAAGTCATTATCAAGTAAGTCATTTAATGAATTTAATTTATTGATTTGTTTTATTGTTTTATATTGTTTAAAAACTAATGATATTATTATTAATTATAAAAGATATATCTACGGAGGGATGATTTTGCTAGAAGACTATGAAGTATCATTTATTTTCAAGTTAATGTTTTTCGCTCATGAGTTCTTCCTTAGTGAGTTAGCCAACCATCTTGAATCTTACTTGATTAACATTGACTTCGCTTACATTTCACTGACGCTTATCAGAAAAGCTTTCAAAATAATCAACTTCAAGGATTACAAAAATGGTGTAATGATATTGTGACAAAATATCCAAATAAGGCCTTGACTCTGCCGACTTTACTTCTCTTCAAGAAAATGCATTAATATCTCTTCTTAAACGAGATGATTTACAAATGGAAGAAGGAAAAATTTTGAATTACGTTATTAAATGGGGAATTGCCCAAAATCAAGGCTTTCCATCAGACCCTGAAGATTGGACTCCTGAAAATTTTCAAGCTTTAAAAAAAACTACTTTACAAAATTGTTTACCTCTTATTCGTTACTTTCAAATATGTGGTAATGACATTGTTGATAATGTACAACCATACCAACCAATCCTTGAAAAAAATCTTTAGAAAGATATAATGAAAAGGATTGTGAATCAAAACCGACCAATATCGTCAATAATCCTTCCACCTCGTGTTATGTTAACGCCAATATTACCAATGAGAACCATTTTCAACAATTATAAACGAAGAACATATAGCTGAAATTGCTTCATGGGTCGATGAAAAAACCATTACATATTCTACGAAAAACAATCCATATGAATTTAGATTACTCCATCGTGGAAGTACAGATGCTTTATTGCTAACGCATTTTGGAATTATGTGATAAGAAAGAGAATGTCGTTTTAATTATAAAAGTTAAAGACACTGATGAAATTCTTGGCGGATATAATCCTATTGGATGGGAGAAACCTATATCATACAAATTTATAATTTGCGATAAGTGTTTTATTTTTCATTAAAAAATGGTACTATTCAAAATACTATTTTAAGCCGTGCAAAAAACCACAACATAAAACGATTTGGAATAATAGAACTGTTGGAACAACATTTTATGATGATCTTTTTTGTTTTGATCGCTGTAATAGAAGTTGGTGTCGGCATGAATCATATGAAAAACCAATTAGAAATGTCCCTGTGAATCCATTGAATAGGTCATACTTTTCATTAGAGGACTATGAAATATTCCAAGTTAATAAAAAACATGTTGATTAGTTTATTTATTTGGATTAAATATGAACAAGATCTTTTGATTAAATTTAGAGTTATTGTTGAGAAAATTTCTTAGTAAGATTTATTAAGATAAAACGGCTTTAGAATTAAAATTTAAAAATTTTAGTGACAAAGCAAAAAAAAGAAAACTTTGTAAACAGCAACCTGAATTTAGATGAGATTTCATATCATAATTTTCCAATAAATCCAATGTATGGAATTTAATAGCATCATAATAATTGGGACTTGAGTTTTTGCTGGATAGAAATCATTTTAATTTTTTTTTTATTCCATTTGATTCCTTTGTACAGATGGATCGTTGAATAAATTTACCGTACCGCACTGATTAAAAGATCCCAATTTTATTATATCCTCCACGTGAAATACCCGGATGAAAATCACAGGAATTCCATTAATTGTGAGCAGCCCTTTTTAAAGTCACAGATTATATACTATGAATAAGGAATGCGTATGCATTTGAAAAATTTTCTAGTTTGCGATGTAGATCCACTGCTGTATAATACCTGGGTATTTGGTAAGTATTTTGGTTAAATAATTTGTTTTAGACCCCGGGTCTTTTAATCAGTGCAGTAAGGTACTTTGGATCTTCGTACTTTATACATTACTTCAGAATATATTACGATATGAGTTTAATTATTGATAAATGTTAATCTCGCATCCCGTGATGCGATTATATATCGCCGATCAATCAGAATGAGCATCACGTAGATCATATTTTTTTTTATTAAAATTTTTTTCTTTTATTTTGTATTACAGAACTATAGCAGTCGCGTCGTTCGTAGGTGCCGATAATTACCGCTACGTCGTTATGGATTGGTGCTGGTGTTCAAGTTTTTGTTGGTAAGTAATTAAGTCGTAGTTGTACTGTTGTATTTCGTTTCTTTTATTAAGTCCTGATCGTTTATTGTTTAGTCATCGCTGCTGGTACCGTTGAGTAGAAGTCGCGTTAGTATTAGTGATTTTGTCGTTGTTGGTAAGTGATTAGGTTGTAGCTGGTGCTACTGTATTTTGTTTTTGTTCTGCCGCTGATTTAACTGATGTTGATTAGTCATCATTGGAGTCGTCGTCGTCGGTACTGATTGGGTAGGTGATTAAGCTGTGGTTGGTGCTGTTGTATTTTGTTCTTCGTCGTTGATACAAGCGATTAGATCGTGATTGGGTCGTTGTGATGCTGGCTGTAAGATCTTGTCGGTTTTTTTTAAATTCTAACAGACAGAAAAGAAATGCAGCTATATCCATAGAAGTAAGTTTCATACTCGATCCCTCCCTCCCATGGAAATTTGTAAACTTTTCATCAAGGCCGGCCTATGCAGTGTAGAGACCAGCAGCCGATGCTACGCATCACGAATTCGACCAATAATGCCGATACTCGTTGCAATTATTATTGCTATTTTTCCCATCTTGATGTATATGTTGTAAGGGGGAACGGAATTCAAGTGGATTCGGAATTTCTATTTAAATTTTAGGGTATGGGTGTGCATACGGTAAAATCAACCCGAAAAATGGGTTTATCAGTTATATAAAATTCCGAATCCACTTGAGTTCTGCCTCCGCTTATAACATATATATCGATTGCAATTTACGATATAAATTAGATTTTTTTATTTTTATTTTGTTTATTTTTTTTTTTATTTATTTATTTTTTTTTTAATAAAATAAAAACTTAGATTTTTTTTTAAATTAATTAATGTATATCGTCCAATAAAATCGTTACACGTGACCCGCGAGATATTAGAGTACCAACGGGGTGCGAGATCTAGATTTATCCTAATAATTTACATTTACATTTACATTTATTTGACAAAAATTTACGTGATCATGATAATAATGATTTTCCCTAGTATCGACGGGATAAAACCGAAAAAATTTTGAAATTGATATTTTATAATAGATCTACATTACGTGTTGTTGAACAACCTTTGGGAATTTTTAAAAACCAATAATGGGGTTTCAAAATAAAACCAGAGATTCTTATTTTATTTTTCCGCTTATAATTCAACATACCGTAAAAAGACCCGAATTGAATCACCGAAAATTTGATCTCAGAAACTAAATGTCGTTTTAAAAATTACAATTACTTGAAATTTCATTTACCGAACCTTACTTAAAATTACACCAAGTTACATAAAAATATTGTAATTTGGCATCCTACCTATACTAGACCCCGAGTCTATTATATTGCGGAGAATTGGTACCACTAGAAAGAAAAATTAAAAGGTGCGAGTATTTTTTCTTTTATATTGGGCAACCTAGATATCTAAAAAAACTGCATTCGGTTATTGTAGGATTTGAGATTCATACCCGTGTCGTGTCTAGTACATAGGATATGATATCTGGGTCTTGTATACAGTAATTTACATTAGTAAAAACACTACTTAAAAAATCAAACATATTTCGAAATGGCCATTACTTGCAATTTTGAATCCTGAAGACTGTTTAATTTTCTAAGGAAAAAATGCAAACAATTCAATAAACATTGTCATATATTTTTATTTTAATATTTAAACATTCAAAGCTTGAACATTTCAAAAAATAGACATGGATGTACATGAATATCCAAAAAAACACTTTGCTCAAATGATTTAGTTTACAAAACATGTAATTATAAAGGATTGCTCAAACTCTATTTATTAATCGGTTTTATTATAATAAATATTTGTGCCGTTGTCAT
The DNA here is from genome assembly GCA_003550325.1 of Gigaspora rosea. Lineage (NCBI taxonomy): Eukaryota > Fungi > Glomeromycota > Glomeromycetes > Diversisporales > Gigasporaceae > Gigaspora > Gigaspora rosea. The sequence goes on along the minus strand of QKWP01000448.1, from coordinate 179,959 downwards.
ACATAGGAACCGCATAAAATTTCCGCAGGCACGTGATGATATTCGCTAAAATTCTATTGGCTGAAAAAAATCGCGACGCGTCATTGCATTTTAGATTAAAAAGTTAACTTTCGATATTAGGGTAAGGGTGAGCGTTCGGACAACGTTAGCAAGAACCTTATATATAGCAAAATTTTGCAAGAAATTTTTTTGTTAAGACGCAGAAGGTGGTTGTGTAAACCAAGTTTTGCGTTATAGACGATTTTTGAAAAAGCCGGCTGTTTTTGTTTCGTTTTCACGTTACACCTGATTCTGTGCCATGATTGGTTAAAAATCACGTGACTGCGGAATTTTATGCAGTTCCTATGTATAATGCGCAGTATCGCATGCGGCATTCCAAAATAAAATTATTTGGCCAGCATTACCATATCATCTGGCCAGTATTAATAGAATATCTGGCCTGCATTAAAGAGTTTGCAGTAATACGACCGATCTAACTTTAATAGTACTGGGCGATAAGTTTTTGATTAACTTAAATAAAGTCTTCAGCACTACACCAACATACTTTATTTTCCTTAAGCAAAAATCGAAGGGAATCTCTCTGACTTTATTACATTTGAAGGCTTGTGCTTATATACATTTAAATTTAATATAATACACTTTTGAAGTGCTATTCAGCATTCTGACGTGTTTATAAAAGTTTATTTTTAAACCAACCACAATTACGTGCTATCTCAAACTTTCAAATTTGGTATCTGATATTCTAACATACACGTTATATGCGAACACGCTATATCAGATATACGAACACGTTATATGCGAACACGTTAGCGTGGGTAGATCATATCAGATATGGGAATCATTGTGTAGATCAGGTTTCCCTTTCGAACATTTAAAGTATTATGCAAAAATGGTAATGATACTAGATAAAGAAAAGGTGGTCTAGATACAGATTTTTGGTAAAATTAATGAAAAACTTCGAATCTCTTAATGTCACAAATTTAAATTTTTGAAATACTTAATGTATAGATACGTGCATTTCTATGTAGAATTTATTTATTTATTAACTGTTAAGTATTTCTTATTTATAAATTTACAAGAAATAACTAATCCGAACAAGAAAATTGATTTTCAATAATTATTCCTGCATGGGTTTTATTAGACGCAAAAATTAAGAAACCTGCAGATTTGTGATCCTATCCCGCGCGGGATGCCATCACGCTCGTGATCCTCGCATGGCATGCGAGATTTTTGGAGAAATCGCAATTTGCCTTATTTACAAGAGAGATAATTCTCTGTAAATATGACTATTATTGAAAAAAAATCTACTTAAAAACGAAATAGAAAATATGATGCTATGGAATAACAGAAAATAAAATTTATAAATAAACTTTAAAATAGTATATATGGAAGTTTTACTCATTCCTAATGGCTTATTGAATACACGTATGATAATAGTTCGTCTAATAGTTCGTCAAAGGGAACAGCTCGAATAATGACTAATAAACAAATTGGCCATTAAAAATGTTGTCATGAACTTGAAACTAAGAAGCTTTGGAATTCGCCTATGGAAAAGTAAAAATCATAAGCAAATTTAGATAAAAGTAATAAAAAACATTTATACAGTACCTAACATAGTTATTTTAATATAGTATATATTCATTATATAATGCTATAATTATACTTTATTGTATAAGTTATATCTATTTTAATTATGTGGCTGACTGTATTTTCCATAGCAATACTGGGTGGCTATTATTTGTACAATAACGTACATGTAGGTGCTTTGAGAAATTAGAAATAGTAAGAAAACCCATGTGGATAAAAAGCCTTTTAAAACTGTAATCGTACCCATGAATCATATATTGATTCATTCAACATCCAGTGTACATCATATCCGCTAAAGATTGCGCGATTCTTATTTCAACATCATATTCGAAACATTGAACAAACTCAAATCAAGGATCCATAAAATAATTCGTTTAAATTGAAACTGGTATTTTGAAATAGCAAAGTGAAATCTAATAGTTAATACGTACCAAATTTTTTTGCTCGTTCCGTGAATTCAATATTAAATCTAAGCTCTATGCACTTATATTCGAATCACAATTTATCGTTCAACAAATTCTTCATTATTGTAGAATTAATTGGCATCGATATTGAAAAGTATGTAATAATTAGTTGCTTCTTTGACTTGTCCAGATTAGTGATTTGAACGAAAAAAAAACCCTTACTTAGTTAACCGAACTGTAATATTTGATGTCAACTGATTGCAACTGTTTAAGATTATTCATTTTACCTTCGAAAATTCCCAGATCTTTACTCAAATTTTTGTCTCGGTCTTTTATGTTCATACATTTACTTTTCAGTACCTTTGCTGATTCCTGATCATGTCAACGGCAGGTTACCTGAAATTTATTCGGTTCGAATCTGTTAAGCGATTATAGTCCAACCGGTTCAAATCGCTAGTCCAGATGATATAATTAGTGAAGTTTTGATTTATTTCGCTTTAAATTTTATGAAATAAACACATTATTTTTTCATATTCTATATATTCTTCTCAATTGCTATCAATACCAGGTAACAATAAAATTAACTAACACCAAGGAAAGATGATTAGACATTCGGTTGATGATAATCATAATTACTGTCTTTATTTGATCTTGTTCTGAATTTTCCGCAACAAGTACAAGTCATGAAGTTCAAGCAGTATACAAAATTAATGCGCTTTGTGTACATGGATTTTAAAATTATGGCACTTTAAATTTTTAAATTCATGTATATTTTACGTATATTTATGCAAAAAAATAAAGAGTTGATGCATTGGATTTATTTATTTGCACATCAGGATCAATATGTAATGTGCGTCTTGCTCTAGTTTTCATGCAGTATTTTTGACACCCTTTTCAAGCTTAAAAGACATCTAATAAATGTTCAAGGAGACTTTAATACTGTAGTCATAATTGCATGTAAGGGTAAATTTGATGCTAATTAAGAGAAATAACTAGAGGTGCAGATAAATTGCGGGAGCGAAGTATTTGTTTTTATGTAGTATGTTAAGTTCAAAGCATAATTAGTGTGACACGTGATGAATTTTGTGGTAATTATAATAGAACAGAATGAAATCTGAGTCGCGAGGTAGTGAAATCCGCTTTGTAGATCATATTAGGGTAGGTAATCTGCATTTTATTATGTTTTTTATTATAATAAAGGCGCATTTTACCATAATGCGATGATCATAGCAGATTTCACTATTTCACATCTCAGTTTCATCCTGTCGTTATAATGAGGGTAGCTTCACGCTAAAACCAGGAACGTTGCATATCACAGAGTTAGACAGTTACGGATGTAACTGTTATCTTTCTCAACTGGTCATCAATTTATAAACGTCTCACTTGGAACAAGACACACACTGAAACAACTTTCAGGCATAAGTATCTTTACTATACGCTTTTCTTCTCTTTATTCATTACAGTCAAAAGACTAACTTTTGCTCTTTCAATTTATATTAATTCGGCGATTACATATATTGTATAATACTTATAATTCTCTAATTTTACTTTTTTCATTGTAATAAAATAAACTCTTAAATTCTACTAATAAAATCGTCATTGTTACGGTAATCAATGATCACAATAACATTGCCCAACATTATAATACTTGTCATAACTCTGGTCGATTTTATTAACAAATGAGCCGTTTCGAATTTATTTTCATTTTATCTTTGCATGCTTTGTTATACATCTCGTATTAAATTACTAACAATTACTTTATAGACATCTTAGTTCAATTAATTTACAGACAAGATTATTCTACAGACGGTTAATTCACAGACGAATTCATTTTGTTGACAATATATTTAGCCAACGATTTCTTCATAAATTATACCAGCTTTACCGTAAATTTTCGAAACAACGCCATGCCCGATATTTTGAGAATTTACGGTAAATTTAAACTTAACTCTAACGACAATGACTAGAATTAATTTGTCTGTGAAATCTGATGTCATTGATATAACTGCCAATGAAACAAACTTATTTGTGAATAATCAACTGTAAAAAAAACCTTACCTGTAATTAAATTCTCTGCAAACTAAGTTGTCTGTAAAGTAATTTTTGGTAAGTTGATACCACTAAATAGAATATTAAGTAAAAACAATAAAATCGAAATAGATCACAATAAATACAATTTGAATCTTAAGGCAGTCTGATAATGATAGAGATATTTTACCTGATTTCGATCCACCATATGATACATATTACGTATTATGTTCTCAGATAACTCAAATAATTATCGAAATTACAGTAAATTTTAGTAAGGCTACGCAAAGTTAATTTTTCGTTTTGCATAACTTGCTGATCCAATTTTTCAAAAAAAAATTTTTTTTAGCTGATATTCCGTTTTTGTTATTTAATTTTTCTCCGGTTTCGCTCGATTGTGACTTTAATTTTCTGGAGTTAACCAATAGATTCAAAAAAAAATTTTTGTTCCAAGTTATGCAAACCGAAAAAAAACTAACTTTGCGAGTGGCCTTATATGTGTAACATGAGCTAAATTTACAGTAGATTAAAAAAATAAATAAGGTAGCTGCGCGACACTATCACGCAAAACCAGGAACAGAAAAATTATTTAAGGATGGGTGTAGTCTGGGTTAGTAATTAGTTAGTTTGATATATACTATGAATATTGTTGTTTACTTATCATATGTTTATAATATATATATATATATATATTTTTGAATGAAACTTGTATTTTTTAGCATATACGTACGTACATGCTTTGTAACAAAGGCTTATAACAAATTGATTTTTTTTGAATTACTTGAGTTTCTGAATTTGGCAAAGTGCTTACTATAGATATTTTTGTCAGTGATACAATTAAGTTATTGTTAAATGATCGGTGTATACCTTAACATAATTTTTATGGACATTTTGGGTTAAAAACCTGTATAACCTGCAGTCGTGATTTTGCAACTCTGGCATTTTTTTTATCAAATTTTTAAATATACTAGCATTCTGCACGTCCTTATGGACGTGCAGTAAAAATAATTATTACTGTACCGTATTGCGGCCACTACATAAGTCATATTTTAGCGAATATTACTTAGCCTTGATATTTGTGTATTTTTGATTATTTGCGATCACCACATGAGTCATACCGTAAAATTCGGACATGTGTACCCCTGGTACTTCCATATCTCAAATATGTACCCGGGGTACTTCTATACGGGGGTATACCGTATTAATAGGGGTACATAAGTCGGGTTATTGTTGATTGAACATCTATCGATATTAAGATAATTCATATGCGCCAAGAAACCCTACCAGTAATAATCAGGTAAATTAGGTTTCTATGACGGTATCCATGTGATTGATGATATAAGATACCTCTAAAGTTGGAAATTCACATATAAATCGCTTTTTTTTTTAAAAAAAAAATGTTTCGCTTAATCGTATTATTTTTTTTTAATCATTCTTTCAACCAACGTTTTATTCTTCCAATTGTCCCTTAAACCATTATATTCAAAGATAACCCAATTACCTTGAGCAGGACATCGGCTCTAGGGTTTAACCTAACGGCTCGGTAATTGGGATTAAATTTTTTTTTCCTTTAAATTCGTTGTCTTGGATTTTTTTTTCTCTAATGGCTCGGTAATTTGGTTTAGACTTTTTTTTTATCAAACTTTTACACAAATATATTGTGCAACATTCTCCCTATAATTTCCCTATATAAGTACACGAGTTCCTATCAACGCGTTAAAAAAATGTCTCCGCGAAGTAAAAGTATTACAAAAAAGGCTCGCAATATTCGTGTCAAAACTCGTCGTAGCTGGAGTGTTCGTGAAAAACTCATGGTCGTTCATTATTTTGAACGTGTTCAAAATGTAGCAGCAACCGCAAGAAAGTTTGATATCGAACGTAAGCAAGTTCGTGACTGGCGAAGCAAGAAGCAAGAACTTTTAAATGCCGCGCCCTATCTTCTGACACTTAATCGTGGTCGACCAGCTATGTATCCACTTTTAGAAGAAAGGCTAGTTGAATGGATTGAAGAGATTCGTAAAAAACAGATGGCTGTTACCCGAAACATGGTTGTTACAAGGGCCAAAGCATTAGTTAAAACCAAGGAAATAAAGGATTCATATCCTAATATTAATAATTTTAGGTTTTCTAGTAGTTGGTTGAATGGATTTTTGTTTCGTAATGATCTATCAAATCGTCGGCGCACAACAATTTCACAGCATCTTCCTGAAGATCTTATCGAGCAACAAAGTCAATTTCTGAGTCTTGTTTTGTTCAAACGTCGTCAATACAACTATGATATCCAACACATTGGAAATATGGATGAAACGTCCTTATCATTTGACATGCCTTACCCTGTAACTCTTGAAAAACGTGGGGCCAAAACTGTTAGCATTCGAACAACCGGTCACGAAAAAACATCTTTTACTGTAATTCTGGGATGCCTTGCGGATGGAAGAAAGCTTCCTGCAGTGTGTATTTTTAAGTTAAAAAATATTCCTCGTGAAACCTTTCCTGAAGATGTTATTATTCGCGTAAATGAAAAAGGATGGTGCAATGAAAACGAGATGCACTATTGGATAAATAATGTGTGGACTGAGCGTAGTGAATTAGAAAACCCACAATCTCTTCTTATTTTAGATTCGTTTAGAGGTCATCTGGTAGATTCCGTTAAGCATGAATTCCAAGAAAACAACACTCATCTTGCGGTTATTCCAGCTGGACTAACGAGTAAACTGCAACCTCTTGATGTTGCGATTAATAAACCCTTTAAAGAAAAGGTACAGTATATTAAAATGGTTTTTTATTTTTTTTTTTTTTGAAGAATACTGTATTAACGAATTTTTATACTATAGGTGCGCTTTCGTTACAATCAATGGATGATTAATAATTCTCATACATTTACGCCTGCTGGACGCATTCGAAAGCCATCATATTCCACTTTGGCTCAATGGGTAGGAGAATCGTGGAATGAAATTGACCCTCGTATAATTAGAAGAGCCTTTAAATGCTGCGGTATTTCAGTAGAAATGGATGGGTCCGAAGACGATTTGGTGTTTAATTACGAAATTTTGGGTGAGGATTCAGTCGATATGAATGAAGAAGAAGCGTTGAATTTCGATGATAATAATGACGAATATGAAGAAATTAGGGTCGATAATGATTAGGAATAATGGTCGAATTCTATAATTTTTTTTCTTTCAAATAAAGCTGATTCATTGCTATGTAAAAGTTTGCTTATATCAAATGAATCGTGTACGTTTTGCTAATATTTGATATGAAAAAATGTGTATCGTATTAATAATATCATGTTCGCAGTCAAATATATTAAAAATTAAACTAGAGTTTGTTATATTAAATGTTTGTCTAATTGCAATTCAAATTGAAAAACTGGTTTTTCATAACTTTGAAATTGTGTATGACGATCGCACTATTAGGAGTATATTTAATACCCGGGTATAAGTCACTGTCAGGCCTCTCAAACTGAAAGGGGTACACCGCACAGAGGGGTACCCATGTCCGAATATTACTTAGCCTTGATATTTGTGGCTCTTTGATTATTTATTCACAGCACAATTAACTTTTAACTTCAGAGAGATCAATTTATCTCGTGATAGCATAAGACAAAAAAAACTCCAAATCTGGTTTTCTTGACAACATTCGTGTTTGTGTGTATACATAAGCAAGCCAATCAGAACATTTTTAACATGAGCACATCACCAAGATTTACCATATTGTAGCCACCACATAAGTCATATTTTAGCGAATATTACTTAGCTTTAATATTTGTGGCTTTTTGATTATTTGCGGTTATCACATGAGTCATATTTTAGTGAATATTACTTAGCTTTGATAATTGTGGCTCCTTGATTATTTATTCACAGGATTTATATAAATAAAGTCCATGCGATGCATATTCGTAATGTTTAAGTGCATAAATTCACGTTTTTACTGTATTTAGTGCATTATCCAATTAGTTATGAGATTTTGCGGATGTACGGCATTAAAAATATCCCAGTAACCATATACTTCGTAATATTATACTAGATAGCTGCGCAACATCATTGCGCGAAAACTGGAATGGGATATCTAAGCAAAGAACAGAATCAAGTCATTTGACATTATGCATGATTATAGAATAGGACGTGATCTAGTTTTAAATAGAACTAGATACATCAGGTTGGATATAATGGTGTTGAACATCATATGATTTAATAACATCGTGCGGCACTATATTGGTCTATGCGATGATAGACACATGAAAATTAAGCAGAAAATTAAGCACCAAGTGATATATAGTATCACATGGACCAATCAGATCCAAGATTTTGCGAACACACATCATTCTGGCCTATCCTAAAACCACTAGATAGCTGCGCGATATTGTCATGCAAACCCAGGAATGGAAGAACTTGATAGTAGTTAGATTTGAATGGTTAATATGATATAGAAATATTCACTCTATTATTAACTCAATTAGCTATATAAGAGAAAGGAAACTTAAATGCTCTTTGTTATTTTAGTAATAATTATTTATTATATAACTGATACAAAACCTGTTCACCATGCATACCAATTTGAGAGAGCTGATTGTATTAGTCGAATATATGACCAAATGATAAACAAAAAATTATAGGACTATTAATAATAAAAATTTTATAAAACTTTATATTAAGAAAGTTAAAAAAATATGAATTTAGGTATATTAAAAAAGCTGCTTTATAAATTTAATCGCATAATCAATAAATTAAATTACTTTTTTTAAGTTGCTACACCTCTTTTTCTTGCAAAGTATAATGCCAGTGTTATTTGAATTTATATTCAAATTGATAATTTCAATAAGTTCCACTTTTAAAATATTCTATTCATAAATGTATTAATGAATGGCATTATCAACTACTGTTTGCAAGATAAAACTATACCACATACAAGTTTTTTTAATTGCATGTTAAAATTTTATTATCGTTAAATAAGCAATAGTAAAAAAAATCTTTTAGCAAATTTTTGTCTTGACTAGTATGCACAAATTATCTTATAAAATGCATCTTAGGTTATTTTCAATTGACTTAATCATTGAAATTTTTTAGCTATACCAATATAATAAATTTTAAAATTGAGGTATTCAATATTTAAAATTTGGTTATATGAATTGCTTGGATTTTTAAGTGCAGCTAAACATCAATTATATTTATTTCAATCCATTAAAGACTATTTATTATTCCATTAATGAATAAATGTTTCTACTGTAATATTCTATTAAAGATTTATAAACTAGAAAATTGTATTATTCTATACTAAGAAATTAATAATGAAAAAATAACAAAGATTGGTTTAAAATTAAACAATCAAACATTGTTTTTTTCTTTTATATGAATTAATATAATTAATATGACATATATAATGCACAATATATTTGTAGTATAATAAAATTTAAATAATTCTGAGTTTAATTTTTTATTAAATTTTAGAGGAATTTACAAATAAGGGCCCAAAAATGCAAAATAATTACAAATAGGGGGCCAAAATAAAAATAATTACAGATAGAGGCCTGATATTTGAAAATTATTACAAATAAGGGCCCAAAATAATAATTTTGTGCTTAAAGATTCTAAAACAAATAAGTAAACCCTCTTTGGCTCCTAATTGAAAGTTGTAGAGCTCATTTTTCTGATTCCAATAGTAGATAAATCATCAAAATATGCCCAGTAGATTTCAAAATACTTGGGATCAAAGAAGTGAACATAAAGATTAGCAAATTTACTATTATACAAAGTACTATAAAAATGGCATCAAATAAAATTGTGATATGTGCAAAATTTTATTATCATAATTGACTTTGACTTTTAAGTAAAGCTGTTTTTTGGCTCAAAAAAATACTAGTTTCTTAAGACATATTTTATTATTTATTTAGCGAAATTTTTTACTATAGTAAAAAAACTTTTTAAAAAGTATTTAAAGAAAACAATTATAAAGTTAGAAAAAAGCTGTCAAATGAAAAATTGTAATTTATGCAGAATTTTATTATTACAATTGGTTTGGACTTTTAAATTAAGTAGTTCTTTGGTTCAAAAAAATGCTAGCTTCTTAAGATGTGTTTTATTACTTTTTTTAGTAAAATTTTTCACTATTATAAAAAAACATTTCAAAATATATGTAAAAAAAATAAATAATTTGTATAACAGTTAATTTGCTGATCTTTATGTTCTTCCAAGTATTTTGGGATACACTGGGTTGATTTTGATGACTTAACTACCATTATACAACTTTTAATAAGAAGCCAAAAAAAGGCTTACTTATTAGTTTTAGGATGTTTAAGCACAAAATTATTATTTTGGGCGTTTATGTATAATAATTTTCAAATATCAGGCCTCTATTTGTAATTATTTTTATTGGGTTTGGGTCAAAATCCTGACAAACAAAATCCCGACAGATCATAACTCCGACAAAAAAATCACAACAATCAAAAATCCTGACAATCATAAAAAGCTTTTCTTGAGCTAAAAATCATCTAAATCAAATCCTAAACTAGGTGCTCACCCTAACCCTAACCTAACTTAAATAAATTTAAACTTAATAATTTTTTTTTTGTTATCGGGATTGTCAGGATTTTTACTGTCAGGATTTTTTTGTCAGGATTATGACCTGTCGGGATTCTATTTGTCAGGATTTTGACTGGCACCCATTTTCATTTTGGGCCCTATTTGTAATTATTTTGGATTTTGGGCCTTTATTTGTAAATTCTTCTAAATTTTATAATATAATTAAAAAGCATTGCCTGCATGTTTTTTATATTGGAATAACCTGGTCTGATATACTAGAGTTGAATTTTATTTGTTAAATGCAATTATATTAGTTTTGAATTATGCATTATTTGAAACTAAAATGGAATATGCATTCAGAAATAGTAAATAATATTGTGCCAGGAAATTACTAAAGCAGTTGAGTTTGAGCAGTATAGTGCTAGCTTGTGGTTTTCTGCCTTAGTAATAAGTGCTAGCTTGTGGTTTTCTGCCTTAGTAATACAGGATGGCTATTAATATGAACATTATTGATATATTAATATTTGCAGTGTATAGAAATTAAGTTTGTGTGGCTTAGTGCGGACCAACCTGCACAATGCAGGCTGACTATCAATATGAACATGACATTGATATTCGCAGATATTTATAAGAATTACTGGGATAGAATATTGGGTAGAAAATTGCAGTTTGTCACAGCTAAGTGAGCAATCATTGACATAAGGCCCACTTGCATTTTATACAGAATTATCTTCATTCTTATAGCCTACTTGATTAAATTAGTGATCACTGTTTGTAGAAAATCATATTCACCTCATGTGATTATCCGAATAGATATGTTCTGGTTGATAGTTCTATAATGCACGTTACTATGCATAGCATAATAATATTTTTTAATTTCTATTGTTTTTATTTGTTTTGATACTTTTATTTTTGAATAATAATTAGTTCACTACTAGTATTCAACACTAAATAAATTTTTACTAGTAAACTTGAGTTAGAATATTTTGTAGATTAAGATAAGGGTTTCTATTAAAGATATAAATAACAGGTAATAATTTGTAAAATAAAAACAAATTATTAAATAAAAAAATAATGCAAAATGGTTTTTGTATTATTTAGAAGATTTACTTAGTCTTTTTAGCATTAATCACTAACATTACAAAAAATTTTATAGTTTATATTTAAAAATTAAATTAAAAATACATATTTAAATAAATATTAAATAAATATTAAATCGATAAAAGCTATATTTTAACTAATAATCATACAAATTTTAAATATTTTAATCATTGTATTTATACAGAATTAAAATTTTTAATTGATAAATGTATAAAAAAATATTATTAAACAAAATTACACTTTCTTAATGTTTATTACATGCCAAATTATGCAAATAGTATATATTTTTATCGCAAATAATATATATTTTTGACCACAAATATCGTGTATTATTTTTTATAACAAAAGATTAGAATATAGGCTAGTGTCCCGAAAGAGTCCTATGAGTTGAGTTCCGGTTCGAACTCGGATCCAACTGAGTAAAATCGGGTTATAGTTCTATTTATAAAATTATTTCATCAAAATTATGCAATGCCTACAAGAATTATATAATTTAGATAAAGCATGCATTAATTATATAAAATTCTTTCTGAAATTAAACAATATAATTTATTGATTTAATTTGATATCAATTGATTCGGGCTATAAAACTAAAAAAACCCTTTAGAAGCAGTTTTAAAAGCTTGTCCATTTTAATCGTTTATCGAGTGTGAAATTCAATTTGATTTTAAATTCTCACTAAAAATAGTTTTCAACCATTAATATTCTTAAAAATGTTCCATTGTTCTCAATATAGAAAAATTAAAGTTGTAAAATCTCAAAAAAAATTGATTTATTTGATGTTCTCAGATAAAGTCATGACTAAATAAATTATACTCTTAAGATTTAATCATTGTTCTTAGAGAAAATTGAAAACATTGAATTTCACAAATTGACTTGTGGTCAGTTTTTGGCTAAAGTTACAATTATAAATAAATATCAATTTTAAGATAAATAATTTGCATGTCTCTCGTATAAAGTAGAATTGGAACAGTGATAATATTGACTATATTGATCGAAAAATCATGCACGGAGAATAAATAAATTTTATTAATAAAATTTATTAGAGTTTTAAATTTATAGTAAAATTCAACAAAAATATTTGAATGCAATATGCGGTACATATTTAAATTTTGATTTTTTGAAGTATTTAATTTGTGGAAATAAAAAAGATAAATTTATGTACTTTATTTATTTCGGCTAAAATTAAACACTATCACTTTAAAAAGTTCACAATATTTTTCTGATTTTTTATATGATGTATAAAAAAAAAATTTGGTTTCGAACAACATTGAGAATCTTAGATTTCAAACACTGGCATCAATCTATATTAAACAATAATAAAAATAATGTTTTTGAAATTGTATACAACATTAAACAAGGTTTAATTAGATAAAAGCTATTGAACTAGCGCCCACGCCCACGTCCACCCCCACGCCAAGGTGGATTAAAATTTAATGATTTATTACATCCATAAGTCCACAATTTCTTTACCTCCTCCGAGTTTTCATCCCAACATATAGGGAAAGGAATCTGCGACTCTTTCTTACGTCTAATGAAATAAAGTTCATTGGCCGTATATGGAACTTGATGATAACCACTTTGAAAACTTTTATTGATAGCATCTTTCAACATTTTAGAGACTACATGCTCCCAATTTCGTTCTGGTAAGGAAAAATCCAACATTTTAAAGAAGACATCCCATGTTTTAACATCATAAATTTGTTTAATCAATATAAGTAATAAACTGCTCATTTCATCCGATGGATAACCATATCTACTTTTTATATCTTCAACAATTCCTCGCATTATTTTAAGAAATGATACTTGAAATAATACAAGACGTAAAGAAGTATTACTCAATTCAAATGTAGTTTTAAGTCGATATTTTGAATGATAATTGTTTGGTTCTATGTAGGCCAAACCTGCATTTTGGTTTAGAAACCAAACTACATTACGAGCCAATAATTCTTCCAGAAAGTACGGGCAAAATTCCGACCAGTCCATATTTTTGCACAAGAAAAGGTAAATCATAAACTCGCCTAAATTTGGCGTGCAAGATTTATGGCATTCAGACTTTTCTTCAGGATTCATAAATTTAGAAACTTTGTTTTCAGCTTCTTTGATAATCTCAGGATATTTTTCTGACAACATTATCAAAAGATGAAATAAAAGGCAATATCCCTGTAAAGCTTTTTCAGAAGCTTTTAGAACCGTATGATGACGAGATTTACTATCATCACAAGCTTTCATCAATTGACAACCATAGTATTCATCATCACTGGAATCGTTTGTAAGATAATTGAAGGATCCCATGTTGAATAATCACGTAATTTCATTAAAGATGATTGAATTATCGGAAGTGAACGATTGAAATGATTTTGATTTAATGCAATTGGCAGAAATTGAGAGAAACTATTTCCCCAAACACCATCTCGTAAATTATGTTCATTGAACGCTTCATAAGAAAATAAATCAAATGCTTCAATTGTCAACCTACGTTTACTAACACCAATTCCAAGTACCGCTTCGTTAAAAGTTTTACGAAGATAAAAGCATACCAATTGTCGACGTAACAATATATTAAAATGATGGACCAATGTATTAATACGTGGATAAGCTTCAGATAATAAAAAAATTTCTTGTTCTGTCAAGAATTCAATGATATGTAGCCAAGCATCATCGGTCAATTCATCCACCGTAATATCAGATAAATGTATACTGGCATCATTAATATTCGTTAAACTTGACGATGAAGATATATGGTTGCCGTAAATATCTTGATTATTAATTTCATTATCGGTAAGAACTACTTTTATTGGGTTAGCACAGGTAGGTTCGTTGTATCCGCACTTGGGACAAGAGTATTTTTGAACTACCTGTTGTGCCCTCAATTTAAAATCCTCATCAGCTTTAATATTATATTTATAACCACTATCTTGTTCAACCCATTGATCAGAAAAAAAACTCAGCAATTGTAAGAATATATATTTTAATAAATAACCGGCAGTATATCCTCCGTTGTATCCTCTAGAGGATCGAGAGTTATCTTTTAATATATCCGCGCAAATATAACCATTATCATCCTGTTTAACAGAACCGTATACATAGGGATCAGAATCGAATACATTGGGATGCTAAAATAATTAGTAAAAATAAAAATGAATAGAATCAGAAAATTAAATATACTTTGGATAAATTAGAAATAAGGTAAATTAAAAAACGAACCTCGACAGCGGTTTGTATTGACACCTTAGGAGCAATACGAGGATATTCTTCAGGAATATTAACAGACAAATGTAATCTCAAACCGAAGAAAGGACCTTGTAAAGGTGTCAAAATCAAGCACATTGAGGTGATATCATCATGAATTATTACATCGATACCCTTCAAGGGTTCATTTCGTAACTCAATTATTTCACGTTTTAATCTTGGCAAACGTGCTTCGGGAAGTTTTTTTTAAAGATTGCTCACTAGAAGTCATCGTTTCTCTATTAAAATTATTAAAATCTTGCGTTTTTTATTGTATAGTAAAAGTGAATGAATAAGGAATAAGGGGAAAAATTCTTGACATTTTTTATACAGTACATACAAACGGAACTAGATTCCGGTCGTTCGTTACACATACTGCGTAACTAAAAAAAAGGAATTTATTATACTACCATAAAAAATGATGACAATAGAGCGCCAACAGCGCCTCAGCTCTATAGCTGAGAAATTAAAAAAAAAAGATGACAATGATAGATTGGATTGCCATATTTAGGTTAATTATGTCACGTTCATAAACAATAAGGACAACCAAATTTGGTTATGCATAACCGCCAACCCAATTTTTCCAAAAAAAAAAATTTTTTTCCTATTGTGCCAATTAATTTTTTCTCCGGTGTCACCCGATGATGACCTTAATTTTCCGGAATTACCCGATAGGCCCGATAAAAAAAATCAAAATTTTCTGATTCCATGTTGTGCAAACCGAAGAATTAACTTTGCGTGACCTTAGACGTGACATGAATTAATTTAGGCCACGTAAAGTTAATTTAAAAAAAAAAAAATCCGGCCCGTCGACCGGAATTTTGAAACACCAGGTTATGCAAAACGAAAAATTAACTGCGAGGCCTTAACGTTTCATTTCCAGTAACTTTATTTACCATGACCACCACCCGATACTTTCAAGAATACAATCGTTAATATTACATTATTTTCAGCATCAGTAATAGTTTGGAGTGCAAAATCTCGATCATCATGTTTCTTATAACTATATTCTTCTAATTTGTCTGATTGATCACATTCGTGTCTTATTCTTATTATAAAAAAAATTAATAAAAATCAATCAACATTTTTTAAGCAGAAAAAAAAAAACCTTAAAAATTAAAATTTTACTTTGAAACTCTCTAGGTCGTTAACCTCAAACCACATTAAACCAGACATCAAGCTTTCAGGTAATCTAGGCTTCGTGCAAAATATAAATTAGATCGATAAGTTCCCCATAATAAGGATTGATTTGAAGCTCTATTCGCTCTTATTCTATTTTGTATGATTTGTTGTAACTCTGAATTTTGATCTATATCAGATACAACTAGAGAAAAAAATAGGATAAGTGCAATGAAAAAACGATGATTATTAAAATTTGCTTAAGGTGGAAAGAATGTAAATCGCGCGTATTGCTGACTTATTTATACATTTCAAAGTATTTTTTACAAAAAATCGCTGTAAAAGCAAATTTTAGCTCTAAATGAACGTAGATATTCATTGTTAAAATTAATCTAAAATAATCCACACCTCCAAGAACTTCACTTAGAAGCGATTATTTATACTATATACTGCTAATGTTGTACGTCAGAATGGATTCCAATTCAACTTAAGCTGATTCTAAATACACTTAAGTTGAAATGAAATTTTAAATCCGCTCAAATTAATATGGATTCTGAATCCACTTATCGTATATTTAATTTTGAAATTAAAAGTGTTTGAATTCAATTTATGTAGCAATATATTTCAAAGTTACTTGTAGATATACCCTAGTCATATGTGCTAGCTGCATTTAATGATGCCTGACGCAACTCACGTGACCTGACGCAGCTGCTCACGTGACCTTAAAAACAATGGTTTTCTGCGTCATGCGTCAGTGGCGCAACTTATGGTTTCGTCAGGATGAGTCAGGTTTCGTCATTCTTCATCAGCTGCGTCAAGCATCTATAGCTGCATTATATTATCACAAGCGTAATTGTTAGTATGACAGCTACTTCGCAAGACAACTATGCCTTTTTTACCTTCGCAGTGATTTTTTCACATTTACCTTTCAAAACTACATTTTACCTATTTGTGAGATCTGACTTGCTTCTGATTCGGTAATATAGTTTTCTAAAATTTTAACGAACGAATGCAGAACATAACAGTATTGCTGAATGATATAAATTAAAAAAAAATTGTTTTTTAATTTAAAATTTAATTAACATACTACATACCATAGTTTTGAAGAACTATATGCTTTAAAAAATCTTGATGTAAGACGTGTATGTCATATATTCTGTCAATCGGACATACTGGTAAATTTGAGTTAATTTAAATAAGTTGCAACACAGGATTTGTCAATGTTTCAAAATTTCGTAAATTAATGATCTTTAATTCAATAACGATCCTTTGCAGTTCCGATAGCGGATTTTGTAAAATTTTAATACAGAAGCCATAATCTTTTCGTGTAATGAAAGTTTCACTATGTCGATTAGCAAACTTGTCATCAAGCGATGTTAATTAAAGTTTCGCATGCATTGCAAGATAAAAATGGATACAATTTCTTGCAAGTCAGTCATTTTTTAAAATATTTATTATATAAGGGATTTTACAAATTAAAAATTTTTGCATTTTTTCTTTTTTTTACTTTTATACAGTATAAATGTATTTTTAGTGATTGATAGCGATCAATTAATTGCGTTAATTCTAAATCCACTTATTAAGTGGAATTCGAATTCTCTAGCAAACTGAGTCGGTTTAGAATTCCATTTCAATTTAAGTTGTTTTGAAATCCACAAAAATTCCATTCCGACGTACAACATATATTTATTTTAATGACAATGCCGTTAGCATTTGTTCGAAGTTGCACCTTCAAGCACTTGAAGTTACACTTGCCTAAAATTACCTGCTAACGCGTGCAAGATGTTCTAATTTCAGGGGCTAATTTCAGTCAAGTGCAATTTCAGACACCTGAAGTTATAACTTCAGGCACGACAATAACAGCGATAACGTTTTGACAGCTCAATATTAGTATTAATATGTATTAAATGTTTATTTGATTAGAAGAGATGCTTACTGAAGGTTTTTTATTTTTTAATAGTGAAAGTTCTTTAAATAAACTATCGAACGTAAAAAAATAATACTAAACAAAGATTCGTATTTAATTTTATTAAATTATTTAATACCATACATCGATATCTAATATTTAAAATGTTTTTTAAAATATAAGAAGTACTAATTATGGAATTTAATATATTCTAATACGAAGAAGTTCTTAGTTTTCCAAAGAAACTGTAGCTAATGGCATGTGGAGCGAATATGAAGGGTCAACTAATTGAGGTGCGGATATAATTTTATAATATGCATTTTGTGACAATGGTATCCAGCTGGCCTAATAAATTGGCTTTCTATCACTGTCTAATGAACATTTCAGGAAGTGCCATTTCTCAGAATCAGTTATGATTCCGAGAACATTTTTCCTACCTTTCATTAGAACTGACTCGCATTGCCCTAAAATTCCAGCTTCTTCTATTGAGGCCTATATCCATAAAAACCAGTGGCCATTTCTTCAAGAATTGGGGCCTCAATAGGAGGAAGGGCCACAAGGTCGATTCTTTGTCTGGAGTTAGGTTGCTTCTTTTCCTAGTTACTATCTGCACAGGCGATTCTCCAACAAAACATGTACTCGTATTTCAATTTTTTTTCAATCGCGCTTTATACATTCCATGTTACATCAACGACAGTGGTATCCAGCTGGCCTAATAAATTGAAATTATGATGGGTTACTTCAGTTTCTTTATAAAAAAAAAAAAAAAGCATTACATTTTTATTAAAAAAAAAGGTCGCATATAATTACCTATTTCTGCTAAATGTTTAATGAAGGAACTCCTTATTTCAGTTGAAAACCAGTGATCATTTCTTCAAGAATTGGGGCCTCAATGGGAGGAAGGGCCACAAGGTCGGTTCTTTGTCTGGAGTTAGATTGTGGTTCTGCTATGCGTACTGTGATAGCATCCTTTTCAAATATAGCTAAATCTGTTGGACCACCAATACGGTCAAGTTGTGCAAAACCATATTGAACCACTTCATCAACACCATCACCTCTTACATATTTTGACCATCGAGAAAACATACTAAAAATTGTAATACAAGCGATTCTCCAACAAAACACGTACTCATATTCCAATTATAATCATTCAATCCTTCTTATTTCAGCAATTACAAACCCTAATTCAGCCGTAAATTGATAAATCATCCTCATAAGGTTCAAAAGTTCGATATTGGTATTTGAGAAAGTAATGTTTGGTAATGAAAACAGCATTCATTCCATAACCACTCATTAAAGTTCTTCGGACCTCTTCGGTGTCGAGTGTGGCAGGAATTATTAGGTCAGTTTTGGCTCAGAACTAGAGATTGGCAAATCGCGGTTTTTTCAAAATCCCGCGCGTGATCGGATTACAAATTTCCGAGCTTCTTAATTTTTGTCTAATAAAAAAAAAAACCTTGCAGAATTTATTATTAAAAATTAATTTTCTTGTTCAAATTAGTCATTTCTTATAAATCTTATTTATTTTAAATAAAAACGCTTACATGAATTTTTGCTTATATATAAAATGGGTAAAATTTACATAAAGAATTCTTATAATATTTAAGCATACTAGACATGTTAATGCAGGCCAGATAATATGGTAATGCCGGCCGGATAATTTTATTTTGGGATCATATTAAAAATCCCGCGCGGGCTCTAAAAAATCCCGCTCTCAGAATCACGCACTTTATGAATGACCCTACCAGAACGGATCCAGTAAAGCACAAGCACCTGGCTAAAGCACCATCACAGATTATTGACTTATTATACTTACCATTCATCTTCTAGCTTTTAATTTTCATATTTCTTAATGTATAATTTCTTGATATTTTAACGTAATTCTATTATTTGTTTAGGTTTAAAACGCAGATAAATAATTGGACGTCATACAGTTTCGATAAAGTTTCGAGATCCCTCTAGACAGTTTTTTTTTATAACTCTTAACTAATGCGTAATAATATTTTTTTAAAAAAAAATTAGTGGTAATAAATAATTACATTAACGAAACTTGTAAATGAAAGCTTAATGAATATTAATTTCTTAATAAGATCGGATCTTGAGTATCTATCCATAGTATTCTTCTACAAATTATTTACCGGTACTTCTACGATACAGGGCTTTAAAAAAAAATTCTATAAGAAATAATTCGTAGTAAGCATAATTAAATAAATAACTAGGATGGCTAGATGCGAGATATACCACCCCTAAATTTCTTTGTTGCTATAAAGGAAGTTACGTTGATTCCTTATCTAGAATAAGTAAACCTTTACCAAAGAAACTTAGGTCGATATACCCATGCGCTAACCGGAACGGATCTAGAAAACATGCATCTAATTCGGCATTTGTGAGTGACTAGAGATGGGCAAATCGCGGTTTTTTCAAAAATCCCGCGCGTCACGCGCGGATCCCGCGCGGGATCGGATTACAAATTTCCAAGCTTCTTAATTTTTGTCTAATAAAAAAAAAAAACTTTGCAGAAGTTATTATTAAAAATTAATTTTCTTGTTCAAATTAGTTATTTCTTATAAATCTTATTTATTTTAAATAAAAACGCTTACATGAATTTTTGCTTATATATAAAATGGGTAAAATTTACATAAAGAATATTCTTATAATATTTAAGCATACTAGACATGTTAATGCAGGCCAGATAATATGGTAATGCCGGCCGGATAATTTTATTTTGGGATCATATTAAAAATCCCGCACGGATCACGCGCGTGCCTATCTCTACTCAGAATTCATTAAGTCCTTGGGGGATAAATGAGCTAGGGATTGTTGAGGCACTGTTCTTGGTTCTACCATGGTTCTTCCTTGCCTTTATCAAAAGCCAAGGGACTTCGTTCCTTTTTAATGCCAAACTCTAATTCTAGTATTTCACTAGCACTAGAATAAGCGTCTTTGAGGAGAAACTATGAAATTAGATGTGAATAATGCTTCTGAATATCTAATTATCCAAAAATGAATGGCTTATCCCGAAGACAAGATTAAAAGTTTAGCTCCTGTGGTAATGGATGAAGGGTTTCTTAGACTTAAAGGTAAAGATGCCAAGAGTATTTGAGATGTTGATGATCTGAAGAACTTACATCGAGACGCCCGTAATTACCAAATTGATAAAGAGGGAATTACTAGTGAAAATTATAAGCAACTTAAAGCTACAGATAAAGAAAAAGCGGAAAGAGTGGTAAGCTATTTAGATGACTTAATTACAAATGATTTAGCTACTCCGGAATAAAACTTTCCGCCAAAATTTAAGCGTTCATGCGGTATCTATGCAAAGTACTACTGGTCCAGGTACTTTAATTTCCCTTCACTCATCCAATTATTAATCTTTTCGCATACACCTTTGATACCAAATTGTATTATTTCGCTTCCAGGTACAATAAATTGTGTCTTTCTCACGCTCCATAAGTTATAGCCTTTTTTTAATTCTGGCAACGTCAAACTGGAAAGAGTCTTTTTTTTCTATTAGCGTTTGGTAACTTATATCATGCTCTATAATATTCTCGGCGACAAGCCTGATAACCGAAATGTTCATATTGTACACTAACTGTGTCCATTTCGTTTGTGAATCGAAAGTTGTGTCATATGCAATCATAGGGCCAAGACGTGGCTTTAAAAGAAAGTATATAGTAAATTGATTAATTATAATATGTTTGAAAACTTCAAATATATTTGTAACTTTTAATATTATTATGATAATGTTTACTTACTATTCAAAATCAATGTCTTGTAATGTTGTTGAAAATACAAAAATACATTAATCCATTATAAGAAAATTCTGTATCTGGCTGTTTATTTATATCGCGCTTGATTGAAGGATCATTAATAGAAGTTCCCTTTTTTCAAAATAGATAAAATAACATTTTATCATGCGTGACCTAGAAAAATTTTTGTTTAAAAAAAGATTATGTATAATCACCTGGCGAAGATAGCTAGAGTTTTGGCCATATTATTTGGCTTGAGCGGATTTATTTTAAAACTTTGTATTTTGTTTTGCTCGTAAGGAGAAAGAGGTGACTTTTGGTATTTATAGGTCATGATGACTTGCCTGAAATACCTTGTGTAACGCCTCCTGACTGGCTAGAGTATTTGTGCGACCTTGTCTAATTGGCTGTAGCATATGGTGTTGAAGCACGGGTTATCTACCCTAGGGGGAAAACGGTTGCGTCATTTTGTCAAGAATTACAGGATTACGTATGTTATACTTTGAAATTGGTATCGATATGAATTTTACCAAATATAAATATTAAATCATATATGTCATATTTAGAATAAAACATCATATGCGTTTTGTTAAAAATATATATATATCACATTTAGAATGAATCATAATAATAATACACGTAATGACATATTGAACTGTATTTATACGAAAAATTAAAGCAAATTCTATTTTTTTTTTTTTTTTTTGAAAAAATTTTCAACACAAATAGTATTGTTATTTATTCTTGCATTGGCCACTGAGGTGTCACACGGACTAATTAATCAAAACTATGTCTGTTACATTGATTTTTTTAATTACAATCAGTTTTTATCAGTAAAATTAAAATAAATGATCGAATGTAATTTTACTTTACTTAATTATAAAGAAAAGCGCAAAATTCTAAAGTTATCACATAAATATTGCACTTATTTTTCTAATTTTTTTTAATTGAAAACTGTCCGTCAGAATGTTTCAAAGTAGCTATGCTTGATTTTCATTAAAGTTCTAATTAAATATCGATTTATATATTTAATAATTTTTCGTTCTAATTAATGAACTTTCAAGTGTTCTATAAAGTGAATGTTCAAAACCTACATATTAATAGAAAAAATAAAAACAAACATAGCTTTATTCTTTGACTTTATATGAATAACTGGTAAAAATTTTAAGCCAATTGCATGCCTACATAATAAGTTGATACATTTTAAAATATCTAAAATATTATGAATTAATAAAATCTGATAAATTTAACAGATAAATTGATTTGCATTTGTGTAGCGTAAAAAAACTGCATTAATGAAAATTACATGACCCACCTAGTATCGCCACCAAGATTAGGGATGGGCACGGTCGGTCACGGTCAGTCATCGGTCGGTCATGATCGGTTAACCGCTTATGACCGGTTGACCGCGGTCATTCATACGGTTAATGACCGGTTATAGCCGATAAATTATTTACCCAATTACCCAATCAAATATCTAAATAAGTGACAAGTAGGGATGTTACATTGCACAGACTGCCCAGAGAAACAAAACACGGCGATTTGTATCACATGATCAATAAAACCGTTCGTTCATATTTCTGGTCAAATTTGCAGATCATTTGACCACATTTAAATTGATTTGTTCTAGATTTGGCCAAATGATCTGCAAATTTGACCAGAAGCGGAGGCAAATCATGTGATCAACCGCCAATCAGAATATCAGATATGATTACCGGAGAAAAAAAACGGCAGTCTAAACCTACCTCGATGTGTTAAGCAAATATGTCGGGAAGGCAATTTTGCTTATATATATCTGCCTAAGACCTAATCTAACCCTGATATAGGACGTCCCTAACCCTAAAGTTAATTAAAAAATTATTAAATATGGTTGCCACCGCTTTAGACGTCCCCTTATTTGTACCCAAAAGAAACCCATCGCATACAATTCTGTCAAAATTGCAGATCATTTAACCGGAATTAAAATTGCTTTGTTATAATTCTGGCCAAATGATCTGCAAATTTGGCCGGAATTATGAATAAGGTATTTCTCAACTGGGCAAACATGGCGTCGAAACGAAACCTACCCGAAACTAGTTTCGGAAGGGTTCTAATCCGAAACTAGTTTCGGATTTTTTTAAAAAAATCGAAACTCCGAAACCCGAAACCCGAAACTATAATCCGAAACTCAAACCTATAATCCGAAACTCAAAAATATAATATTGAAGCCTTTAAAACTTATTATAAAGTTGATTTATTTTTAATGAACCAAAAATGTAAAATTATTTTTGAATAAATTACAACATTATATAAATCATTGCCTCGGTTTGTTCGGGGGTTTTTAAGCTGGTCAACTTTGTTTTTAATATCATACCGTTATTACAATTGATTTCAAAATTCTATGGCGATAGAAAAAATTGTCAATGATGAATCGGTAAATATTTGATGACCTTTGATGCCAACAGTTTATTTAATTCTGCGGTAACTTAGATATGGACGTCCTAATTACTTATTATTACTTGATATTGTACCAGTTTTTACGTAGTAAAGTAAAAAAACTGATGCTTGAAAAGCAACCTTGATTGCCAGAATATAAACTCCGGAATTATACCTTTCATGTTATACTTGTGAATCATAACAACAAAAAGAACTGCACGCATGCAATAAATTGTTGGATGCATTCCAGCCCAAATGGCGCTGGATATTCAAATTTCATTGTATTCTTTAAGGAGATATATAACATACATCAATGCGATTAATGTATATTGAAGAGATACATAGCATACATCAGTGCATTTGAAAGAGATATATAATACATTAATGCAATAAAGTATATGTTTGGGTAGTTTTTGGAGTTGGGTGAGGTTTCGGGTTTCGAATGAGGTTTCGGGTGGGTGTGGGTGAGGTTTCGAGTTTCGGATAAGGTTTCGGAAGTTATAATCCGAAGCCCGAAACTTTCGGATTTGGCACAAAAGGGTTTCGGCGCCAACTTTGGAGAGAATAAACAAATAAATTATTGATGCTTTTGCAGTTTCGGGGTTTCGGTTGAGGTTTCGGGTTTCGGTCGAGGTTTCGGGTTTCGGTTGAGGTTTCGAGTTTCGGATAAAGTTTCGGAAGCTATAATCCGAAACCCGAAACTTTCGGAATCGCCAAAAAAGGTTTCGGGGCCATCTCTGCAACTGGGTTCACTGCCTAAAAAATTTTCAGATCATGTGATATACATTAATTTATATACTCATTATTCTTATATCATAAAAAAATTTTATTTAAAAATGAAACATATCGTCCATCAAACATGCAAAGTCACATGATTTTGAGAGGCGGGTTGATTTTTCTATTTATCAGATGATACAGATACACCGATATGAATTTTAAGTAATAATTATTCATTTATTAGCCAGAATATTAAGAATTTGGCATCGGTCATAATCTTGACCGGTCGGTCAAACCGCTCTGACCGGCTAATATCGGTCACGGTCATTGACCGGTCATGACCGGTCATGACCGGACCGTGCCCATCCCTAACCAAGATCATGTATGTAATCGGTTTTTAAATTTTAATCTAAGCATAATACCGTAATAATAACAGAATCACGAGATTTTCGAAAAAAATTATTATTATTATTATTATTATTATTATTACTGTATTATTATTATTATTATTATCAGTTATTATTATTATTATTATTATTAAAATTATTTATTAGAATTTACTTAATTATCACTGCAAACTCTAAGCCAAATTACATTCAATTCAAATATTTAAATGCATTTACAACTTTTCTTTTTAATACACGTATAAAACTTTAAATGCGTGTTTTTATTACGGCCACTCCAAGTTTTGGAAGCTTTTTTGCTCGTTCAAAATCTTTAATGTCATTCACCATTTTTTGGATAGGTTTAAAGTTCGATTCAATGCTTCGAAGCCATTTTGGAAGATTATTAGATTTTTCAAGACAATCAAACGCCTAAAACATAACATATATTTATATAAATATGAAAATATAGTGTTAATAAAAAAATCTTTATACCTAATGATGAGTTTTTTTGTACTTTCTTAAAATTTCAGATTCGGACTCACTATCTTCAGTACTCGATTCCTCATTATATATGTTTTCATTTTTTGAATTCACAAGGTCAATCATTAAATTATCTTGTGCATGATTAATTAAAGTTGGTCGAATTTTTTCCCATAAAGTTTCCTTATCTTCCGAAATAAAAGGATACTGAGAATTTCATTGCACCTAAATTAAAATAAGATTAAATTTGAAAAATTTTTTTAAAAAAATAATATAATAACAGGCCTTTCGAAAAAATGATGCATCCATTTTCCCGGGAGGATTAACAAGATGTTTGCATAATAAAAATCTATTTTTTAAAAAATAAGGACAAGAGCATGTCCAATTTTGATGATCAGTTAAATACTTTTGCGCGTTCTTAATGCTATGTGTAGTTAACTTATTCCACTCAGTTTTGAATTCTTTACGCCACGATGGTAATATTCTTTCATATAAGAGTAATTGAAATCGATGCAATTGTACTGGCAGTAATTTTTCAGTAAGGATATGGCAAACAAGATCAATACGTGGCTGATTAAACTTATATAAGTAATCTCGTTTTAGCATACGCCAGTGTGATTCTATTGACATTGTCATACAAATTACAGAAACTTCTGAAGATGCAGATAATGCCCAAAGATTCCACCGGTCCCATCGGTACCACTCATGCCAGAGATATACCCACACATGTAACAAGTTTTTTTTTATAACAGTAGCTAAAGATCTCACGAACTGCACGAAGCCAAATTTCTTTAGAAGAATTAACAAATTCTTTCTTTGCAGTTGGTATTAGCATGTGATGATGAAAATGAAGTTCTATATATTCAAGTACTTCTTTTCTTAATGATTCTTCTAAAAAAAAAACTTATTACGTTGAGTTGTATGCTGCTGCAAAGTATTTCCTTGCCATGTTGCATTGATAAATGGGCACTCATCATGTGCAGCATTCGAATCATATCGAACAGTCATTATTTTTGTTGTAGATGCAAGTTTCTGTTCAATGGCACGCAAAACATGCCATTTGTATAATTGAATATTTATATCTTTCCAAATAGCTCGAGCACTAGATATCTGTGTGCAATCTTTGTTCGTAAGCAAAGTTTCAATATTAATATTTAGTTCATGAATTTTTTTAAACCAACTTGTTATAATCATGCGAATATCCCGATTTTTGCCATTTGCAATATATAAATAACTAATAGGGAATCCTGTACTATCAATAATGCCTATAATCGAATAAAGTTCATATTTTAATTGATTTGTATTGTAAGTTGCATCTACAACTATTACTCTAAATGCTGCATTTAGTAAAATATTAATCAAGGGCGTGATAAAGGCAAATGCCAATGTTGGATTATTAAGATCTAAAATGATTTTATATTTTTTTTCTTCCAACAATAGCTTAGCCGATTGAATTTGGTCATCTGCTCGCTTATACTTCATTATTGCATATTGCATCCACCAGTAATATATTTAATTTGTTGTTAGCAATTCGTAACTTTCCATCTTTTCAGTTACAATCTGCTGATATAATTCGGATGCTGAACAAATTATATTGGCTTGAATAAATTCTTTAATCTTGTCATTAACATTGAAATGTTGTGGCCGTGGATGTAGATTATGATTAAGCTTGATAAATGCCAAAGCATTTTGAAGGTCAATTTTAATAATAATGACTTCTTTGCAGTCATAATGTTCAATTCTTGGTACTCTATTGCGTTGTTTACTTTATCAGCATTTTTTTCATCCTTTTTTCAAGTTCACATCGACAGTTACACCAATAAGTAAATGAAGTGGTCTTGATTTGTTTATTATCATATTTTTTATGGTAAACGTATGAATAACCATCTCCTTTTTCACAGATCTTTATGATTTCAAGTGTTAATGAACTTGCAAAACTTCTTCCGTGTCATTTGTTTCTAATTCATTAATCATTCGAGAAATATCTACAACTACCTCAAGATTCATATATGTATTGCCTTCCTCTTCAACATCCATAAGCTTTTCATAAATTATATGTTTAAGCTCTTCGGATTTTATAGCATTTTCTTTTTGTTTGCAAAGATCATTTAAAATTTGGTCTTCACATTTTCTTTTTCGACTTTCGTTTATACGGTTTGAACACTCAAAGCATGTTTTTTTGATTATTTTGAAATGTAATAATGGGTTTTATAATTCGACAAGATGAACAATTTTTGTATTTTCCATTTTACGATATTCAAAGAAAAAAATTTCAATGTAAATAGTTATTCATATTATTACGTATATTATTATTATTAATCAAATATAGTCATTATTGTATCATTAATTTTAATACCGGCAAATAAATTTAAAACCCGATTACGTACATGATCTTGGTGGCGATACTAGGTGGGTCGTCTGTCCCATGACACTGGCTAATTTCTGCCTTTGACAATAGTATTTAGTATTACTATGATATTGATTTATATTAATAAAGAGAACCCTTATACCTGTCATTATTGTCGTTTTAAACCATTTAACCTTAATTACTTTTGTTCACGATCAAACTAAACCGGCCCAATTTCATCAAGCTCTCCCAACCGATCGTAACAGCAGCAAATTTCTGACCAAATCAATCATTAAATATTTGGTTGAATGTAACTTTTTTTGATATTCGCTAATATATTCACTATTTTTTAATTAATCATATGTTTTATCTATAGCGGAGCATTTGTCGTGTTCTTGCACTTGTTTTTGCACTTGCATTTATTCTTGAACTTGAGACCATTATACAAAACGTTTTCAAATTCGTGAATTTTTTTTTAGCCCAAATAGTTTGTAAATATTAGGCAATCAAACAACTTGGAAAATTCACGTTCACGATTTTGTGTTGTTTAAGGGCGTTAATAAGGGCATTAAAAATGATATAATATTACTCGAATGTTATAATAATTACTCGACCATGATAATGGTCATAATCATCTTACGTATTTCTGTTAGTTTTCCTACATTTAGGTCACATTTTTCGGATGCGACCAATCAAAAATGTTAAAGCGAACAGACCCAGAATTGAAGTATATAGATAGAATAGAATGTTAATTATACTTATTTTATATTTAATTTTCTATATAAAATTTTGATGGGATAAAATGCGCATGATTCGGAAACTATTCCCACCATTAGCTACGATCGTTCATTAGGCCAGACCAAGTTGATTATGTGTTTTACATTACCCCCTCTCCCCTCCAGGAGGGATAGTTTACATAGTAAAATTTTTAAAAAATTTTTTTTCAAAAAAACAATTTTTCCGAATTGTTCTGTGACTTTATAAAAAATTTCCGAAATATCCCGTAGCCCTATGTATATTTATCAAAATTTTTTTTACTATGAGGGAGGGGGAGCGCTGGGGGTAATGTAAAACACATAATCAACTTGATCTGGCCTTATAGACTTTGTCGATCATTCATCTGCTCGGAAAGGATCCGAGTGAAAGATTTTAAAAAAAAGAATAAAAGATATTTTTGCAATTTTATAAGTATAGAAAAAGATTCATAAAGAAGTTAATTAGCTATTTTGCCATCATTTGATATCGTGC
Organism: Gigaspora rosea; assembly: GCA_003550325.1. Taxonomy (NCBI): domain Eukaryota; kingdom Fungi; phylum Glomeromycota; class Glomeromycetes; order Diversisporales; family Gigasporaceae; genus Gigaspora; species Gigaspora rosea. The sequence continues at coordinate 150,723 of QKWP01000448.1, read as the reverse complement.
TGGGAATTTTTTTGTATTATTTTTCCTGATTATCTAAATCGCAATTATGCATTTCTTATAAAAAAGACCGGACGAGATTTCCTTTCCTGAAATTACAAGGAAATTTTGACTGCAGATCTCTGTACAAAATTAACGCAAATTATAAAAAAAGGCATCTTTAATTCTAGATAATTCATATGGCATAGACTTTCGACAATATATAAAAAAATATTTTTACAAAGTCAATAGTACATTTTTTATTTATACCAGGAACGTAGTGCATGGTTATACGGCGTGTGAAGTGTTCTGTACAAATCTGGGCATCTGATTGGGTTATTCTTCCTTGTGACTCTGTGTATCACCCAGAACAATACTATAAAAGAAACTTACCGTGTCAAAGTTAGTTAATCGCAGATCTATGCCACAAACTTAGCAACCGTTTCAGGTATGAGTGGCTTCGCTCCCATATATGGCTCGATTTCTTCGTGTAAAAATTAAGAAACGATCTTAAAATTAAAATACTTAGCCACTATAATATGACTGGGTATAAACTATAGGCTTAACCGGTTTTCCTGCTGGCATCCTGGTTTCACTGTGATTGTCGCCACGCCGAGGCCTTCCTGCTTAGATCCCTTTTCGATCACAATTGAATAATACTTAAGTCGAAGAGAACAGTTAGCGACGCTTCGAAAAAAATAATATATATATATGTATAAATAGTGAGAATAATACTTATCGCTTTGTATTATGTATCAGGTTTGAATGTTTCGTTATTACGTGTTTTGATGTGTTTCGATCAATGATACGATTATGGTGCATAAAAAATGTATAATCAGAGTTAGAGAGTATAGTATAAGTAAATTAATTATGTAATTGATGTATTCAATCGAAAGTCAAATACATAATATATAAAGGATAAAAATAAAAAAAAAATTTAGCTATTTCACTTTCAACTCAAATAAATACCAGTAATAAACATAAATTTCGCGTTAACTGTTAAAGTGTTGGTGCGATTCTACTATCTATTTCAATTATGCTCATGTTTGATATTAACAACGATATTCGGGCAATATTAATTTGGAAATTTTGACATAATACTTAACTTTATTATTATAATTTTATTATTATAACGTGACCAAATATGATCTTCGCCAACTTATTAAAATTTTAAAAACATGTTTGACTTATCAATACTATATTGATAAAAATAGATAAGCCAATATCGATGAGTTATTAATTAAAATAGAGTTGGTCATTGGAATTGCATGCCATATCGAGTAAGAGAAAGAGAAAAACCTGTAACTATTATCCAGAGTAATTAATTGTTGTACCGTGAACTTGTGTTATGAAATATATAAAAAGGCCGCATTAAATTAATAATAAAAGCATTGTCCTACCGGAATAAAATTTTTGATCGATTTAATTAAGACTTTACTATCACAAACTTTAAAATATTTATTTAATCATGAAAAACAATTACTATTATATTTAATTTGATTTTGTCAGCTAACAAATTTTTTAGTAATTATATTTTTTGGACCCTTATCAATAATTATTTTCAATTTTGGGCTCTATTTTAATTCTCCCAGTTACACTATATTATATTGTTTAAACCAATTAGACTGCTATAAGACTGCTATAATACCAACTTTCGTAAATATAAAGCTAAGATTAGAGCTATATGTAAAACTAGTAAAAATTAACAGCCAATGAGAAAATTATATTTAAACTATGTAAATATATTTAATCTACAACTCTATCTAAATCTACATTCCGTTCCTGGTTTTGCGTGACAACGTCGCGCAGCTACCTTATTATTAATTGAGGCGTCCTTTGTAGCCGATTCACGGTATCATAAAATATGAGGACGCCACAACGTACAAATCCTGTAAATCATTTCTTGGTGCCGTGGATGCTGCCACCTTGATGGTTTTATCGAACAGTGGGGACATTAATTTATTTAGATATGTACAAGTAGCTTGTACCACACATGTAAGATAAAAACCACCAAGGTAGGTTTCGAAAGCGTCTGCATGTAATTTTTTTTACCCTTTGTAATTCCATACCATTACGTTCATGCAGACCAAGCGTAAGGATGTAGGCTGCCAAAACCTTATTGGTAGCCATTGCCCTTATTCTTCTTCCGACCACATCTGCGGCACAGGCAGGATACCGGATTTCTGGAGACAGTGTTCTCGGACAGTCAAATTTGAATTCAGGTTTGAATTAATATACTGCCGAAAATGGCATACACATCGAACACTGTCTCCTAAAAATTCCAGCATCTCCCATTGAGGCCTGTATAGTTTAAACCCAGTCGCCATTTCTTCAAAAATCGAGGCCTCAATGGGTGGAAGGGCCACAAGGTTAGTTCGTAATGCCAAACCCGCTTTAAAAATTAAAAAAGTATTAAATTCATTTTAATTATTGGGAGAACCCTGATGAATTATAAAATTATTCTTTCATACTTACATATCTCTGCCTGGATTGACTGTTTATTCTTCTTTGGGTATACTTCGGAATTGGCTTTCATTTTTTTACGATTCGTTAAATCCTCCTTATCCTGAATTAAAGTAGTTAAAATGATGATATGTAAAACATATGGTTGGTATTAATGATATGATAACATATATTGCATACCTCCTTTCTTTTCCTAGTCACTATTCGTATAGATGACTCTCCAACGGAACACGTACTCGTATTCCAATTATTCTTAATTGTTGCACACATTCCAGACAGTGTCCGAGGACATTGTCTCCTAAAAATTCCAGCATCTCCCATTGAGGCCTGTATTGTTTAAACCCAGTCGCCATTTCTTCAAAAATCGAAGCCTCAATGGGAGGAAGGGCCACAAGGTCTGTTCGTACTGCCAAATCCGCTTTAAAAATTAAAAAAAGTATTAAATTCATTTTAATTATTGGGAGAACCCTGATGATTTATAAAATTATTCTTTCATACTTACATATTTCTGCCTGGATTGACTGTTTATTTTTCTTTGGGTATACTTCGGTGACTTTCATTTTTTTATGATTCGTAAAAATCCTCCTTATCCTGAATTAAAGTAGTTAAAATGATGATATGTAAAACATATGGTTGATATTAATGATATGATAACATATATTGCATACCTCCTTTCTTTTCCTAGTCACTATTTGCATAGATGATTCTCCAACGGAACGCGTACTTGTATTCCAATTATTCTTAATTGTTGCACACATTCCAAAATCCAAACTTCTTAATTTCCCTTTACTTATCCAATTATTAATCTTTTCGCATACACCTTTGATATCAAATTGTACTATTTCACTTCCAGGTACAATAAATTGATGTCTTTCTCACGCTCCATAGACTTTTTTAATTCTGGCAACGTCAAGTCTTTTTTTTTCTATTAGCGTTGGTAACTTATAGCATGCTCTATAATATTCTTGGCGACAAGCCTGATAACAGAAATGTTCATATTGTCACTAGCTGTGTCAATTTCGTTTGTGGATCGAAAGTTGTGTCATATGCAATCATAGGGCCAAGACGTGGCTTTAAAAGGAAGAATATAATAAATTGATTAATTATAATATGTTTGAAAACTTCAAATGTATTTGTAACTTTTAATATTATTATGATAATATTTACTTACTATTCAAAATCAATGTCTTGTAATGTTGTTGAAAATACAAAACACATTAATCCATTATAAGAATATTCTGTATCTGGCTGTTTATTTATATCGCGCTTGATTGAAGGATCATTAATAGAAGTCCCCTTTTTCAAAATAGATAAAATAACATTATATTTTGCGTGACTAGAAAAATTTTTGTTTAAAAAAAGATTATCTGGCGGGGTTAGCATAGGTAAAGTTTGTTTTGATTGGTTGTTTATTTTAATTGTAAATCACTGTTACACAAGTTTTTTTATATTGTTTATAATAGAATTTCTCGATCTAAAATATAAAAAATATTATTTTTCTGATTAAAATAATTCAAAATTTCAGGGGATTACATTTTAAAACCAGATCTTTCATATTAGTATTTGTCATCCAGTCGGATCCAATCATTTCACTAACTTACTTTAGAAGCGATTCTTTTAATATATGTATATTATGTCTATATTAAAAGAATCGCTTCTAAGGTAAGTTAGTGAAGTGATTGGATCCGACCGGATGACAAATGCTAATATGAAAGATCTGGTTTTAAAATGTAATCCCTTGAAATTTTAAATTATTTTAATCAGAAAAATAATATGTTTTATATTTTAGATCGAGAAATTCTATTATAAACAATATAGAAAAAATTGTGTAACAGTGATTTACAATTGAAATAAACAACCAATCAAAACAAACTTTACCTATGCTGGCGGGGTTGTTTTGTATTTATAGGTCATGATGACTTGCCTAAAATACCTTGTGTAACGCCTCCTGACTGGCTAGATATTTGTGCGACCTTGTCTAATAGGCCACGCTGTTTTGTTTTGCTAACTATAAGACTACTATAAGATACTAGTAGCTAGGCACGTCCGAATGTCCGTGCTTAAATTAATTCTTTTATTCGTATTTTTTTTTTTCAGATAATTTTATTAAAAGTATTTATTTAATTTTAATTATATTATATATATATACAGTATATATTAATATATTACAATCAAATTGAAACCGCCTAGAAAAAAAGTTTTTTTTTTTTAACAATTAATCGTTTAATGCGCCTAACAGTTTAACCCGCTTGGGTTTAATACCATTTAGCCTAAACTAACAGTATAAAGAAAATTTTGTGCAGCTAAATAATTTTAACTCTTAACGACAATCTGCTTATCTATGATATTTCTTAAATACATGTGCCAAATTGTTTCATTTCCATAGTAATTTGATATGTCATGAACACATGGCAAAATGATTGTAAAGTTATCAACGACGATATTGATAAATAGTTAATTGGAATAAAAAATAAAATGAATAAGAAAAGGTAATATGTCACCTTTTTAATTAGAATAATTAGAGGGTGAAGATTAAAATAATAAAATTAAATGTACTATATAAACTTAAAATGTATAAAAATAATTTGAATGCTGCAAAGAGAAAATGAGGTTGTTGACTATCAAGTTTATCTTTTAAATTAATTGGCAAGTAATATATTAAATTAAAATTTTGTAAGAAACTTTTCTTGGCATCTTAATTGATTTTTTAGGTGTTCAAAATGTGAACGATTGGCACTAATCTAAGTTATAGTCTGTTTCCTTTTTAGGAGTTTAATAAGATCAAACAGAGATTACATGATCAAAATTAGCCAACAAAATTGGTTAAAAGTGAAAGATGAATAAAATTTTAATATTATAGATGATGTATATTATTATTCATGGTTTACATTTCTGATTTTGTGTGACATAGTGATGTAGCTAACTTATTTATACAGTACTTATTTTAACTTCAACTATAGTTTATTTGTAATTGCCTAAAAAAAATTATCCGTTCATTTAACGGTTTAACCTAACTGGTTTTAATACCATTCCGAAAAGATCAACGTCATTCAAACATCATAGCATCACCTCTGAAAAATTTTCACTATCTGGTCAAATCAAAATTTGTGTCATGTAACATAAAATCAAACAAAAACACATTCAAATCCTAACACTAACATTATTATTCTACCTAAGCAGAAGCAAAATTTTACGCGATTAAATGTTTTCAACCCTTAGTTATCTATGGTATATCTTGATTTTAGTATACCAATTTTTAAATATTTTTAGCAACTTTCGGATTATAATGTTGATAACTCGATACATCGTAAATCACATGATAATCATACCATATTGGAATTCTTGCTTTCAGGACTATTATAAGTCCCAAAAGGAGTTTTTTTTCTTTTAGCAAAGATCCATATGTAAGAATAATAACGACGGTATTAAAAGGTAAATGAAATTATATGTACTGTAGTATGAAGGCATTTATTTAGAAATAAAATAAAATTAAATTAATAAAAAAATTTTTTTTTTTAAAATTCTTAATTTAACCTGAAATGTATAGAAAAATGTGACTTCAGGTATTTTCAAGCTTATTTATTATTTATTAGACTCAACTCGTGAAAAATTTGTGATTACATATCGTATATGATATTATAGAGCCTAATCTGGTAAGTGGTAAGGGATAAAATCGAAAGTTCGAAAATTTATCTTTATAACAAATACATATTATTTTTTTTAATAATATAAGTCAGCACTCATGAATAATGAACCGGATCACGATAGCTGAAATTGAATTGTACACGTCGATGGTTGTGTTTTTGATCAAATTTTAGCACTTGTTTTATATATGCGTGTTAGAATACTGTTAGAATATATAAATCTTTTATATTACCTACAATTTATATACATGTTATTTTTATTAATAGTTTAATTAACAATTCTTGTCTATCTAGGGTAAATGAACTTTGTTGAAATGAGCAAGAATACAATATGTTTATCACTTCTGAACTTGTTTACGTATACGATTGGTTACATAAGTACCGAATTGACCAGTCAGAATTGAATTTAATAATATATAAATTAATCCCGATATTCCTGATGACGATCCTGATCACGGTACCCAAATTCGACCAATTAGATTGTTTAAACGTGACAGACAGACATTAAAACTTTAGTAATATAGATTGGGCGTACGATGAAAAATAACAGGGAATTTTTTTTTATCGGAATTAATGTCACTCACATGTGCTGCGTAACAGCACATGAGTGACATTAACTCCGATAAAAAAAAATTCCCTGTTATTTTCGTATGTCCAATTATATTAGCATGTGAAATTTTTTGTCGTGACATTTTGCATAAATGATGATATCATTTTATGAAGGCAAAAAATTTTTACATGATCATATCACATGAACAATAAAATATATTATCTACCATAGTTAGTGAATACTGATTCCTGTCATTCAAGGATCGACATAAAATTCAAGAATAACGTATGTTATTGTTGTGATGTAAATTTTTTTGCCTTGATATTTCTGCATAAAATGACATCATTTATGCAAAATGTCACGACCAAAAAATTTCACATGCTAATATAATATAAACAATAACATCAATATTGGTCTGCCCATAGTTGAAATTGGTATTGACATGAATTTTACCAAATCATTTTTTAAAAATATATATCATATTTAGAATAAGACATCATATGCGTTTTGTTAAAAAAATATATATTTCACATTTATAATAATAATGACATATTGAACACTGGAATCTATGCTGCATTGATACAAAAATTAAAGCAAATTCTATATTTTTTTTTTTTTTTTTTTTTTGAAAAAAATTTTCAACACAAATAATATTGTTATTTCTTCTTGCATTGACCACGCAAAACACGGCCACGCCTCCTTGAACATTTCTAATTATTTGTTTTTCGGCAGTGACAGTTATAAGTTTTTTTTTTGGGTTTAATTTTTTACATGGAAGAATAAAGATTTGAATCACTAAAAAAAAAAAAAATCTATTAAAGGTAATAAACAAAAAATTAAATTTAATATCGATAACAACAAAAATAATACTTTTTCCAAGTTTTTTCTTTAGCCTCAATGTTCTGTCGCCTGATACGCAACACAGTTCATTTCATAAAATTTCTCTATTGGGCAAACTTGTGTTTCTAAATGATTTCATCCCGTTTAAGTAAATGAAGCTCTTCTGACATACCGATACTAAGTATCTTATCTTACAAGTATTAGAAATCCAGTATTTTAGCTTTGAATCGTGCTGAAGGCTTAGATTTTTTAATACATTTAAACATTCATTATAGCGATTAATATCCATTAAACTTCGTTAGTTGACATGCTTTTCTGATATTCTATCGAAGGATTCACGAGAAAGAAAACTATATGTTTGCGGCTACATAATGTCAATAAAAAAAAAGGATTTATGAAGTAATGATATGATCATTGTTATTTAATGGCTTCAATAATTAATTATTTAATTTTTTACTGATACTTTATTGATGCATTATTAAATATAAAACCTATTTAATAAGTCTAGTAACTATTCCATCAATAACTCGGATTATGGATCAGCAAATAACATACGTCAATCCCTAAATACGTAATAAATATGGTATGATCTCAGCCTAATATGGTAAGAAACAATTTAATTTGCTGACTCATTTCTATTATTGGTGCCAATATGTATAATACTGGTATTTACTGGTATTATACCAATAGTATAATAATATGATATATGTATAGCTCGCTCCCTAGTTCTATATGAAGACGCAATCAATCATAAATAATTAACGGATTTGATTATTTCTGATTAAATTTGCTAAAAACAAAGTCATCTAAGAATAATTTTTCTTTAAAATTTCATTATCTGTTTACTAAAAAATTATGACTTTCTAATCTGCAAGACTTATCAGATATAATATTTTTTTTTCAATATACGTATCCTGTTCTAAAATAGTTCAAACTTCTGGAGATTAGTTAACTCCAGTATCGCTATAAACAATTTACCCACTATCATTTTGTGTACCTTTCACACGTCTCTTTCAAAATCGTTTATTTCTCAAGAGCTTACATAAAACCATCTTTCGTGCACTAACAAAATTTTCCTTGAGCGATTTTACTATATAATTGCCTAAACCCTAGACACCAACCTAACATAGGCAAACTTAAAAAATTCTGTAGTTGGTACGTGAGTGTAGTGTAAAAATTTTATGCGAAACTGGTTCCTAGGGAACTACCTCAAGAACGCCACCAAAAAATTTCGTTAATGTGACGAAAAACGTGGTATAATCCAATCATGTTTAAGATCAGGTGTTAACGCAATAATAACGCAACACAAAACGTTCATTTTAATAAAAATCGCTTATAACTCAAAAATTTGTATAGTATCACGAAATTTAACCTGTGACTTAAATGCAAATTGGTAACACTGGGGTTGTAATTATAAAATTTGGTCTAGGTATGTCTGTCCGTCAAAATTATGTCACTATGCGTCATGTGTCAAGCGATATATTATTATTAATATTTATAAAAATATAAAGTAAAAGTTCAATCATTATTGTAAAAGCGACGAATCCTCTCACGGAATCTTTAGATTTAGACAAAATTGAGTCTAAATAAGTTCCGATATTGATATTGATCCATGTTATGATGAAAATCTTGTCAATTCTATTATTTTACATTGTTTAAACAATCCATCTCTAATTATAAATGTTCGTCCAAAATCAGATCACTGGTACTCTAATAGTTTAATTATGATGAACTTCAGTTTCATCGAACTTTGAGAATGAACAATCAACATTTTGAATTGTTGTTAATAAAATAAAAAATCATGAGATTTTTAAAGATATACCGCAAAGAAAGCAACTTCCAGTAGAAAAAACAGCTTGCAGTAGTTTTATATAGATTAGATGGAAAGGCGACAATTTGGGAACTTTTCTAAATTTGGAATTGCAGAAGGTACTGTTCCATTATTTACACCTAAAATTATTAAGGCTTTAAAAATTTTAAAAGAAGTTATTATCTTGCCACGTGGTAATTATCGACCAAAGGTTCATGAAGGTTTCGAAAAAAATGCATGATTTTCAGATGGATCCCTAGTAAATTAAATAAAGATGTTTATTATACATGAAAATGTCGTTATGCAATTCACCTTCAAGCTGTTGTAGATCATCAAGGGATTTTTATAATCCCTCAGGTTCAGATAAAAATCGGCAAATTGCATTTAATAAAAAGCATAGCAAGTCTCGTGTTGTAATAGAGCAAGCAATCTGTCGATTGAAAAATAGATTTCAGTTATTGAGAGAACTAAGAATGGACAATACCAAAATAGCAACTGATTTAATAGAAATTTCATTAATTTTATACACGTATAATCTCTTAGAAAGAAGTAAAGATGAGTGGGAGGAACCTTCGGGCAATATTAATGCATAGAATACAATTTGATGATAGTAACTCACGAAGAGATAAGGAAATTAAAAAAGCGGGAAATATCAAAAGACAAAATTTAATGGGTATCGTTTTAAGTTAATTTATTATTATTGTAAACAAGAATCGATTTTCTTAGTATATTTATGTTAACTTATATAGGTATTATAACTTTTACTTTCCTTTCTATCCTTTTTTTTTTAATTATTTCTTTTCTTCTCATTTATCCATTCTTCTTTTTATCTTTCTTTTGTTCTCCTACTCCTTTTATCTATTTACTCCTATTCTTTATATGATTATAATGGTGCTCAACACATTTATATTTATATAAACTTTTTGTTAAGAGTTCAAATATATAATTTAAATAGCTGCTCGATATGTGAGTATCGAAACTTTTGTCTCGAATCTATTTACCCAGTTACAGTCACATGTTCAATTGATCGAAGTAATTAGTATCATCAGTAAATATGAATAATTTAATAAGTACGAGGTAATTGAGTAAGTACGAGGTAATTGAGTAAGTACGAGGTAATTGAGTAAGTACGAGGTAATTGAGTAAGTACGAGGTAATTGAGTAAGTATGAGGCAATCAAATCATAGTATTTTGGGAAAATCGGTGTTGTTTATTTTGTTTTTTCTACGAACTTTGACTTTCGATATCAGATTCCTCCCTCTCACCCAAGGTGGTACAATATTTGTTTTCAACTGGCCTGCTAAAACGGCAGCTACAAATTGTAGTCTGTTGGACAACAGTCACATATGCAAGTAGGAATAGCTTGTTTTGAAAATCAAGAGGAAGAAAAAGCAATATGATTAATGAGTATAATGTTATTTATTATAATCAATTATTGTTATAATAAATAATGCAATTAGTACTTAAGCGGTATCATGAAAAATTAAAATAAATAAATAATTATATATATATTAATACAAAACAAACAACCATTATCATTCAAGACTAAAGATTTTAGTACGTGAAGTAAAATAATAATTTATTGATACCAGGAATAAAGGTTGTTGCACTCGAATTATAAACTTTTCTAAGGCAGGTTACCGGTAATCAACTTTATCAAGTTATGCATTTATTTATACATTTATTATACACTTGAAATTTATTTACTCATATAAACTAGCCTACTAATTAGATATGAAAATCAAAGAAAAAATAAGAATATATATGTATTAAAACATAGTGAAGCAAGTTGTCAAATAAGAGTGTGCTAATGTAAAGGAACTATGAAACAATAAACTATAAAAGATCAATAATAGTTTTGATATCACAAATTTTATATACATATCAGAAATTCATCTATATATGCATTAGTATAATATACATATACATATCCGAAAATAAAAACTACTCTTTATACTTCATCTTCAATTCAAGTTCTTTAATCTTCAAATTAGATTGAAATTCTTTTTCTATCTGTTCCATTTCTAATTTAAATTTAAATTCTGTTTTTTCACAAATTTTTCTTTTTCCCAATTTAAATTTCACGCTCTTCCTCTATATCGTTTAAAAATTTCTGATTCTCAAACTTTAAATGTTATTGTGCTTATAGATGGCGGTGAAATTACTTTTCTTAATAAAAATTTTTTGTTGAAATTGTTGAAATTATTTGATGTTAAAATTGGCGAAATTGGTGAAATTAATTTTTTACTATTAAAAATTAATTTAAATTATATAAAATATTAATTAAAATTAAATTTAATCAAATACAATAGTTGTTTTATAATTAATTTATAAAAATATTAAAAATGATGAAATTTTTGTTGAAATTATTGTTGAAATTAAAAAAAATTAAAATGAATTTCACCGCCATCTATAATTGTGCTATCTCTAAACTAATTTTTTTAGTTTTTTTTTAATGAACTTAATTCATCTAAATATATTTGATCAATTTCAGAAATTTTTCTCTTCTTATGACTTGAACTGCAAGATCCTTATCGTTATTATCACTTTTATCATCCTATTAAGATAAAATTATAATTAGTAAACATAACTAACGTTATAGTGTAAACTCTCAAATTAATCTGGCTTCACGTTTTCTCTATTTTCAAATATTTTATTCATATTTTCCTCTTTATTTTCTTTCTCGTATCTTGTTCTAAGTGACTGGATTTTTGAATTAGCTTGAGAATTAGTTCTATTATTACCAAATTTATTCGCAGCTATGCCATAAAATTTTGATTTATTTTTACGATACAGATCAAGATTATCTTCCTTTTTCAATCATGGCTAAACATTTATGCTTTAAGCCAGGTAAGAAATTAAAGCTTTCGTTTCAGAATCATTTCAAAATTTACTGCTTGGAATTGATTCATCATAATCTGATTCATCATCTATAGTTTCAGGTTTATTTGAAATTTTAGTTTGTTGAGTTTGAGAAATTACATTATTATCTTGAAAAGAAGGGAATACGTAATCAATATACTGAGTAGAAGCAATAGTAGAAGTGAATTGATCCATTACAAAGAGAACTTTGGATTTTGAAATTTAAAAATATTGCTTTTTATTACTACCATGTCTCATGTTTTTAAAAAGCAAATAAATAAAACCACATTGTCATTTTTCTGTTTTCAATGTATTAACATCTAAATTAAGAATCTATATAAACTTTAATAATAGTTAATCCAAAAATTGCACAAGCTTGTTAATAACTAAAACCAGAAATCTATATATTGCTCAAAGAGAACTAGCGATGTAAACAGGAGTTGACACTCGTTAAAGTTCCAAACTCAATTTGAAATCAAACCCATTCCTGTATATCCTAAATATCAGAGACTAATCAATACTACAAAATAAACATGGCACAGATGATAGTGCATCACTAGACAATTAGCAAGCGCTCTAACTAGCAATGCATAAGTTTAGTTATTACACAATACAGTAGTAAAAACCTTTGGGAATCTACTAAATCCTAAACTATAGGGTTTGGTTTATATCATTAAAAAGATCTTCTAAGCATATCTATTTAACGACTCACAAAATTATTGTAATGATCACGCAATTTATTAGTGCAGATAAACTCTTTCAAAAAATATGTATTCTATACAGTCATCTCTTTCTATAATAAACTGATGGTTCTGGAAGAAAACATAATGTCGTTATAGGAAATTGCTATGTTTTCTTAAGGAACTATTATGAAATTAAAAATTTTGGGTTCATATATCTCAAGTTTGTGATATATAATTTCATCATATCCACAGTTGACTGTTATTTGAAAAAACTGTAGGAATTTATCTACACTAATATATATGTTCAAAGATCCTTTAACAATAGATGTCTCTGCTATAACTACATAAACTTAAGGACTATAAGATTTGCGCATTATCACTATCGCTATTATAAGGGTTTTTCATTTATCAAACAGTGCGGGACAGTATAAGATATCACTGCGCCAAATTTGATCAGGACGGATATAGTATCCACTTTTATATAATAATATGCGCAAAATTTAATGAAGACATTATAAAGCATCCAATTTTATATATAAAACAAGCGCCAAATTTAATGAGGACACTATAAAGACCAGATGTGCCAAATTTAGAATAATGTAACAAAAATAATTAGGTTTTATTAGTTTATGCATGTACAGTAGATCAGCGCCAAATTTTTGGTTTATATATAAATTAGACTAAGTTTAAACTGTATAACACAGTTAAAAATAAAAATAAAAATAAATCCTCTTTTAGTAATATAGTTTGGGTTCCAAACTATTAATTTGAAAGAAGGTTTTTTGATTTAATAAATTTTTGTTAAGTTATAACATTTTTAAACCAACTAATAAACATGGATATCTTTTGCTGTCTCATACTATATTTATATACAGTATGCTAAAGCCAGTACAACACGTTTTTATTGTCAAGATTTGAAAACAATATATGTTGTAACCATCGAAATTACTCCCACAGAAGTACTGCGGATCCGACGAGTAATTTCTTCGATTTCTTCAAGATATGTAATTTTAGTAATTTATTTTATTTATCATTATTTTATATAGTTTATTTTTCTATTTATTTTATTTATTTTTTCTTCAATATATTTTATAACATCCTTTTATTTTATTTATTCACTTTATTTTCTTGTAACGATTTTTAGTATGTAATTAAAAGTATACTAGGAAATCAGAATCTGATATAAGTCTGAAGCAATTCTTTATATATAACCTAAAGTGAGTTACACTAATTGCTGATCATCACAGGGCCAATCATTTCTCAAATTCTATTGGTTCTTTCCACCGTACATTGCATAGAGAACATAAGAGTCCTCGCTTTGCTTCGGACAATAACATATAAAAATAATATAAAAAAAACTACCCTAAATTATGAGGATATGTCTCTTAAACTTGTAATTAATTTTGTTGTAGCTAATAGAGTTAACACCTCTATCCAGATTTATATATCCAGATATATACTATGTCATGTGATATAACGGGACATAGTGTTTTTATATCTGGTGTTACAGTCGATATGGGAGAGCTTCGGTAATTTTGTCTGGTTTAGCTTTGATCATAAACAAAATTAGGGTCGATTTGGTATTATGGATTATACAATCACAGGATTGTGCAGCAAGTGACGAATTTAAGCAATGCAAAGTTTAATGTGAGGTAGGAGTCAATTCGTAAATTTGGGGTTCAAGGGTTTCTTTATTAATAATTTTATATTCAAGTTACATACAATAAATTACACTTCAGTATTTAATGCAACTAAATTGCATTCGACTGTAAGTGATAACTGTCCCTTCATATGTCCAAAAACCCAACCTATTTATATAACTTCGACTTATATATAAATTCTATTCCTTGGCTTATGATCCAAATTACTCGCTTGGAGATCAAATCTCTCATTTGGAAATTCGATCACCCGATTGGAGATCTGATCCCTTGATTGGAGATTTGATCCCCCGTTGGGAGATTTGATCCCCAGTCTGGAGATTCGATCATCCACCCAAGCCACACTAACCTTTTTCCCAACATAATATGAAATAACGACATAACGCTAACCAAATAAAGAAAACAAAGGAAAAAATGAAAATTAAAAATTTCTGTGCACAACTCCGATATAAATAAATCCAGATTTAAATTTAAATCCAGATATATACTATAATAAAATAGATAAATCTGGATATAAAAAATATATCCGGATAGAGGTATTAACTCTAGTAGCTAATTCGCTCATCAAATTAATTATCTAAGTATAAATGATATATTGATATCAATATTAATGTATTAATAAAAGTTTTAAAAATTAAACATAGATTCAGAAATACCCACTTTTTGATCTTTCACCTTAATTTCTTTATTTAAGGTTTGGATTTTCTCTTTTAATACTTATATTTCTGCTACCTTACTTGAATTTTCTTTGTATAAATTGAATAATGCCGCAAACTTTTCTTTTTCTAATAAGTTGAACCTATTAATAAAAAAATATTTAATGCTTTGTTCAACTATATATAAACAGTTAATTAGATTATTAATACATACCAACTATTTTTTGTGTTATTACACATAATTGTTAATTGGTTGAGTTTTTTATCAATATCTTCTATGGATATCTATATTATTATTACGAAAAACATTAGAACGCACTTTGGTTTGGGCTAAACTGGCTGGGATTAAGAACCCGGAATAATTTTATTAAGAATAAAGCAATAATAGAACCTGAAACTATTGATTTCCCAAAGGATTAGCAATAGTAATTGCAATGGAAATCGCAGTATTAGACCAGGTAGTTATGTTATTCAGCCAGTAGTTTTCCACCTGCCGCAGCAGGCCAGCTGTTGAAATGGCAGAATCAGGTGTTTGTTCCATGTAATGTCCCTGATTTGTGGAGGGTTAGGGGTGGGCGAAAACTTTTTTGAAATTTCAGGACAGAGTTTGTTGTCTTTTGGGGGCCTTGGTATTTATGGCATAATTTTTGGGTGGCTTGTGTATATGGCCTGTGGCCCCGTGACACTTGCTTGATTGGTGAATCTTCCTGTTGTGTAACCTTGTAATTTGCAACACTGTGAATATCGATCATGTGATCTGGTGTTATTCGTTGTGGTCGTCATCAACATCTATTATCAATATATATATATATATATTTAGAATTACAAAAATGCTACAAAATTATAGCATTTTATCAAACTTTACCTTCCTGGATGGAATTTTGCCACCTTCATATTATTTCATAAAAATCTACATTATACATAAACTTCGAAAAATACAAAAAACTTACTGCATTTTGCGATTCTAAGTCCTTAATCTTGGCTTTTGCTTCAGCTATGATGGTGGAAATAAGCATTTTGCGCCTTTAGTGATTGCTGGTTTTTTGGTAGGTCTCGGTCGCTAAAAACATTATTATAGTAATTGAATTTAAATTATACCAATCGAATTAAAGAAAACTAACCTTTTTAGCATGATCATCATCTACTGTATTTTCATCATCTTAAAAATAAAAAAAAATTAATAAATGCTGTTAATAAAACAAATAAATCGAATATCAATATTTACCATCCTCAGTTTAAAAATAAAATATTGTTTTGCTTGTCTATTGAAAAAAATTAAAATTATCCAAAAAAAAACAAGATAAAAATAAAAAAAAATCAAATAATAAAAATAAAAATAAAAAAAACTAACACGTAATTCCCGTTGCATTAAAATTCCTTTTTGGTGAATTGGAGATCTGATAATATGGTTTTTTTTATGATTACTTCCAACTCCTTCACAAGTGAATTATTTGCTTCATGCTTGTTACTTTTTGGGGTTTTGCACCTATAATAATCGAGCCATGAAGCTAAATCCCATTGGTTGAGTGGCTTTCGCCAATATCTAACAAATACAAAATGTAAACATTTAATCCTTGAGTTTTATTTATCGATACCGTAATAAAAAATTACCTACCAGAAGCATTCAATAATTTTAAGACTTTAGATGAAATCTTTTCCATAATTTTTAATTAAATAATTTATCAGCGAAAACCAGTGCTTATTTATATTTGCATTGCTGATCGTAGGTATTATAAAAACTAATATTACCTCTATGAATTTTTTGATGTATGAACGATTAATGAAATTGAAAAAGTCCCAAATTGGGAAAGGATCTAAATCTAATGTTTCAGATTTGTAAAAATTAAAAAAAAAAGTGGGAAAAAAACCAAAGGGATAAAGGGAAATTAAATAGATTGTAAAAATAATTGTTAGTGCTAGTTAAGAAACGGTAAAGTAGAAATAAAAAAAAGCAAAATACACGAAATCATTCCTCACCTAGTGATGCCTTAAGCATGCACATGATGCGAAAGAAGGTGAGAAAAGTTTGGTTGAAATGTTTTGAAATCCTTATAATAAGGCAGAATGGGGGGATAACGGTGCCAAAATAATCCTTTTTCATGATGGTTGTGCTGATTATTATATTGGCAACGGGGGTGGCGTTTTTGCTTTGCGATGCACTTACGTAATATTCATGCATATGTGTGCATATTACAGTATTACATGAATATTAAGTATACAGGATTCGTACATTTGTATGTACTGTATTCTATTTTTCTCACAAATTTTATTTTAAAATAAGATGTTAATACTTGCAATCATGATTAACATAACAAGAAAAGATTCTACGGCAATACCCGTGAATCCTGTTATTGATCATCGCGACAAGTTTTTTTTTTCGAGTCGACGTGAGGTCGACGGATCGAAAAGATGCCAAGCAGGGGAAGGTGCCCCTGAAACCAATGGTGGAAACCAGTCCGAACTGGTTTGATCAAGCTCAAAGCCGAATTGATGCAACCAACTTCAGGTAGTATGAATTTAATGTCCTGCCTTAAATGGCAATCACTAACCCGATAAGGATCGCTGTGAGAATAAAAGCAAGTCAGAGGTGCAAATGGCCACACGCAAACTCAAGTTGCGGCAGACCACAATTCGCAATATGAATTGCTATTTTCGGAAGCTTATCCCGTATCAGTTTAATTATGCATAACGACAAACTACAGTTAAATGTAATAAGTGCATTCATCAAATTAACTCCGGCATATTAGTCCGGACTAATCCAACTTTTGGAACATGCGTGCAATACTTTTCAATATATGGGATAATCATTCACGATTAATATGGTCCGCTAATAAGTTGCATGTGTACAAGATTTTTTCATATATGTTAGTTGATCGTGATACTCAGTAGGTGCTCGCGCATGATATTTTATCCGTAAATGTAGTTATGAAAAAACTTATTTAAAACCAATTTTGCCTGACCAGTCGTTTCTGGTGATCCCTGATTAGTTATCTTTTCGATCTGTTGACTTCTGTCAACTGACAAAAAAAAGATTTGTAACAGACCACCAGGGTGAAAATGAAGTTTAATTCTTTTCACTTTAACGATGGTTTTCAAGAGAATGTGTGTATAATTAACCATAATCATTTAATCATTCAATAAATACCAGGGTGAGTACGAAGTTTAATTTTGTTCACTTTAACGATTGTGTTTTAGAAAAATGTATGATTAACTATAATCATTTAATCATTCAATAAATTACCAGAATGAATATGAAATTTAATTCTGTTCAAATGTATGATTAACCGTAAACATTTAATCATTCAATAAAATTACCAGGACGAGTATTATGTTTAATTCGGTTCACTTTAACGTGATTGTGTTTCAAGAGAATCATCTAATCACTCAATAAATCATCAGGGTGAGTATGAAGTTTAATTCTGTTCACTTTGATGATTGTGTTTTAAGACGATGTATTATTAGCCATAATCCATTTAATCGTTCAATAAATTACCAGGGTGAGTATGAAGTTTAATTCTTTCCACTTTAACAATTGCATTCTATGTTCTATGTGCAATTAACGATGATCATTTAATCGTCCAATAAATTACTAGCATGAATATAATAAAGCTTAATTTTTTTCGGTATATCTATGCTCACTAAAAATTATTGCAAAATCGCGCAACCGGACAACAACCAAGTAATTGCTCAATTATTATTGCTCGATTAGCTACTTTATTGCTATATACGAAAAAACATATGGGAATAGGTTCGCTATCCAAAAAAACTCTAGATTACATACTTGAAACTCAATACCTAATAGTCTATGAAAACTTATCTGAACCTGTACCAATCATTCTCTCAACCAATCAGACACATTAACTACTGACCCTTCAGTCCCCAAATTTCCTAAACCCAAAGGTCCCACCACACCCTGCCTACAACATGAAACCGCAACATAAGCAAGATAACTAACATACGTATATAGCTAAAAAGAGAATCGGAACGTCATATTGTGTATATCTTTCAGGTACTTGCACTGACACTGCAGCTGTGGACCCTAACTGTCCATTAATAAGGTCCTTGCACTGCCACTGCAGCTGCGGAGCCTAACTATTCACTAATAAGGTCCTTGCACTGCCACTGCAGCCGCGGAGCCTAAATTCATTAATAAGGTCCTTACACTGCCACTGCAGCCGTTATTCTAACTTACCATTAATAAGGTCCTTGCACTGCCACTGCAGCCGCGGAGCCTAACTGCTCATTTTTAAGGTCATTGCACTGTCACTGCAACCGCGGAGCCTTCTATTCACTAATAAGGTCCTTGCTGCTACTGCAGCCGCGGATCCTAACTGTCCATTAATAAGGGTCCCTGCAGCCGTGGAGCCCAAAAATTGCTACTGATGGTCCTTGCACTGCCATGCAGCAATAAAATCCAAAAAAACACTACAATATCTACTGTAGCTGTGACTGATACTAATAATACTTGCAAGCCACTTAAAATAGGGGCGGGAGATAGAGCCAAGGCGAGCGATAGCAAAACCAAAGGTAACTTCTTCAATTCCGAAACAACAAACCCTTATAACTTCATTTCTTAACATCCGCATGCCCATAGCCACCATTAATACACTTAGCCCTACTTCAATATATCCTCTTTACCAATATTCGTCGAAACCTAAATTTGCTAAAATCATACGATACTACAGCAAAAACAACAAACAAACCCACCCTTAAACAAGAAGCCTCAATCAAAACACAAACTATAAAAAAAAAATCTACATAATCCGCAATAAAATCAGCTGATCTCGCAATAATGACTGCTCCGTCATTTTGTTGACGAGCTTATCGGTGATTGCAGTGATTGTATGTCTGTGCAGAGATCTACAAATTTTGATTATTCAATAAATTACCAGCGTGAGTATGAAGTTTAATTCATTTCACTGTAACAATTGTGTTTCAGGACAATGTATAATTAATCATAATCATTTAATTGTTCAATAAATTACCATGCATTAATTTAAATTGACTACCCTTAACCCGTGCCGGAGGCACGGGCTAATATGCTAGTTCTAAATAAACAAAAACGGGTTAATCCCAAATTTCGCCACTAAAGCTAGCATACTGTAAAATTCTTTTTTTTTTTTATATATATAGATCTGAAAAAGTATAAAGTTAATAAATAAATTTAATGCTACACACGTTACTCCGGATATATTGAAAAAAATTTTTCATTAATAAAAAACCTTCTTACGTTAAATTTTGAACGTCTTAATGGATCTCGTTTTTTAAAATTTTAACCTATTATACCCTAGTCACGAGATCAAGATCGCAGGGTATAAATCAGTTATACACTGGGTTCTACGTGTTTAAGTGGAAATGAAATTCATTTCTGCTTACCCATGATACCCAGTGTATAACTGTTACTAATTACGCGATAATATAATCTGTACAATATTATGTTACATGTTATTGTAAAAGATTAATTTTATTTACTATCTTTGTGAATTCAATTGTATATGTTGCAAAGGAATTCTAAATTGGCTTGATTTGTTCTAGAATTCGATTCCAACTTAAATTATAAAAAAAAAAAGATTACAAAGATAACAATATTTAGTTAATAAAGTGATTAAAATTATCGGATCAATAAAAATATAAAGTAAAATAAAAAAAAAAAAAAAAAAAAAAAAGATAACAGAGAAATTTATTTTTATTAGGAGGTCAAATTATCAAATTATCATCGAATCAATAAAATTTACAGTATGCAGTAAAGTAAAAGAAAAAATAAAATAAACAACAAAACAACTATGATAAGTAGNGAATTCGATTCCAACTTAAATTATAAAAAAAAAAAGATTACAAAGATAACAATATAAAATAAAAAAAAAAATAAAAAAAAAAAAAAAAAAAAAAAAAAAAAAAAAAAAAAAAAAAAAAAAAAAAAAAAAAACGATAACAGAGATAACAATAGTTATTAGTGATTAAAATTATCAAATTATCATCGAATCAATAAAATTTACAGTATGCAGTAAAGTAAAAGAAAAAATAAAATAAACAACAAAACAACTATGATAAGTAGATTATAAACTTACATCGGATCAAAAAAAATGATAACAAAGAACAAAGATAACAATAGTTATTAGTGATTAAAATTAATCGAATCATCAAATCAATAAAAATTTACAGTATGCAGTAAAGTAAAAGAAAAAATAAAATCAAATAACAAAACAACTATGATAAGTAGATTTTAAACTTTCATCGAAGCGCGACAGTAAATTATGGTTTACGTAATTGTATTCCTTCTCTTCATATAAAATTATTCCTTTACTTTGTTTTTTTAATAAATTTATGAGGTTAACCGACTTTGATGTTTTGATTGTTGTCATATTGAAACCTCCAACTATCACCAAGTACCTTCTTATTCTCAAAAATATATAAAACTGAAGTAATCATATCTGCAGTAATCAACTCTAAAATAATTTGCATTAAATGTTTGTCTCTATATTTTTTTTACTCTATAACTGTATAAATGCGTTCTGAAATTAAATGATATAGTCACTAATAATTACTACCATGTATGAATGGTAACCTAGGTTCACGACCAACCATATACAGGTTTAGTGCTTTCCATAATCATAAAGATAACACACCTTTAAATTTTCTAATCTTCCAGATAATAACTTTTCTCAAAATAATTTGATGATTCAATTTTATTTTTCTTCTTGTGTACCCAAATACTTTGATCAGAAACAAAAAGCTTGATATTGTACTGTATATATATTATATTCAATTGAAAATTTATCTTGTAAGGATATGTTATTTGAGTTACGTGAACTTCATATATTATTAAGATGAACTGGAAAATTTTTTTAATAAAATATTTATTTTTTTATTAACGAAACCTTCAATAATAATAAAGAATCAACTTACTATTTAAGAAAGCATTAATTAGATAAAGGGGAATTAAGGAACAAATTTAACATTAAAAATTATTAATGACTCGAATGGCGAAAATTTCTCTCATTACACAACCAGTAAAGATGCATAAATAGCTTTAGCTATTTAGTTAGATAGTATGTAATCTTTTTTTTTTGAATAAAAAGTGAAACCTGTATTAAATTATTAGTTTTTGCTCTTTATTCTGTTTACTTTTTTTATCAAAACAAGAACTAATAACTTTTTTTTCTCCTATAGGGTTTTATTTCCTTAAAGTAGTCGAAACGTGAACGAGTACTTGAAGTTCAGATCTGGGTGATTAGCATGAGATTTTGTAAAATCCAATAAATTATAAAATCAAATTTTCATTTTATATTTTGCGTCTGAGTTTCTTTTTTCAAAACAGCATTAACAATTTCTTTTTTCACAAGTTTAGATTTCATTAGAGCAGTTGGACACAAAAATAATATTTGGCGATTCGAATGTGATCTGGTTGTTGTTTTTTCAACCAAGATTAGATATATTGAATACAATAAATTTACAGACCCTATTGTTATGGAGCTTCTTAAATATGAATAGAGAAAAGAGTAATTGGGAACTGATAATGAGAAGTATCATTTATTTTTTTTTTTCTAAGTTTTTTTTTTAAAAATAAGAACTAATAATATTCTTTTTCAAGGTTTTGCTTGTTGGAACGGTTAGAACGTGAATTAAACACCTGAAGACTTGAATTTAAACGAGATGGGTGAGAGCAGTGTTTAAAATTCAATGTTCTCATGGTTCTCAATGAACATTTGAGTTTTTTTATGAACATTGATATTTAGAAAAGGTTCCCTTATTTGAGAATTTTATCCTTTTGAAATGTTCTCAATGAGAACATTTATAAAATTTTTATGTTCTAGATTTACTATTGAGAACAATAAATTGTATAAAATGTTCATTAATTTGATAATATGGTTTGATTGTGACAAATTCTGTATAAAAATATATATGTACATATATATGTATGTATATATACTATGTATAGCACATATGGTTAAAGTTGTACAATATGGATAACAATTATTTAAGAAAATAGCTTTAAAGATTTTTAAAATCAAACATTCATTAACTATTGCAGTATGTTTTTTATATAAAGGATATCATTATTGTGTAAACTTAATATATAAATGATTTGGGTCAAATAGTATGCCAATGCTAAGCAAGTAAAAAAGACACAAAGTATTTGTTAGTATAAGTTTAAATAACAAAGTAATTGGATTCTAATTTATTACATTAACCAATAGTAGCAGTAAAATATCATAGAGAGGCTTGTTTTATTATAAGCAAATATGAAAGCTCTTGAAGTTTTAACAAAATTATTAGAAATTGAATCATATAATACATTAAAAAAACATATGAAAACTATATATAAAGTTTAAAAAATTATTAATAAGTAAGCACAAACTTAGCATGTAAATTGTAAATATAGAATGTGAACATTCAAAAAAAATTAATGTTCGATATATTTAATATATAATGAACACTAAAAAGTTTTTGAGAACAATAAAGTTTTAAATTATGCTCTTTTGAGAACATAACTTTAGATTTGAATTTTAAACACTGGGCGAGAGGCCACGAAAGTGTGATAAATAGTGGGTTTGGAATTAACGAATTCTGAACTTCGTAGTGCGTAAATGTGATTATAAGGGAACCAAGAGTGTTAGGCTTACGAGATTATTATGAAAGGCATATTATAATACAATTCTGTATAACTCTTTTTTTAATAAATAAGTTTAATGTTATACTAATTGCTAATTTATATTTCAAGTGCCGTATTAATTAGTTTTAGGCTTTTTTTTTTTTATTAAAGTAATAAAGAGTCAATTATTACATTTATTCGATGCCATGTCTATTAGTTTTTGGCAATTTTTTATTTATTAATAAAATAATAAAGAGTGATTATTATACTATTATTATATTTTTAGAATATTACATAATTCATCATCTATTAATTCGATACCGTCACTCTAGTGTGGTGTATTGACAAGAAGACTATTATACCGAAAATTCAGAGGAGTTAATTGGAGTATTGCAAAGTGCATCGATAGTTTTTTCTGCCGAACACTATTAGATCGAAGATTTGAAAAAATTAGTATGGTATCTTGCATACTGTATTGATAGTGCTTTTCCTTCTTTTGATCCAAGATTATTATTATGTTGATTAAAAAGGCTGGCGTGGTATTTTTTTTTTTAAAGTATACCTATTAGCGCTTTTCCAATGAAATCAGATTAAATGTATAAAAAAATTGCAAAATAAAACCTTTTGGGGCGCATTTTTTAGGGTTAGAGGTTAATAAGGTTAGAGGTTAGTTTTAGAATAGAATTTATATTAAGCAAGTTAAATAGAAACCAAAATTTCATTTTAATTATGATCCACGACAATAATTAAACGACACAATTAACAATTTGCATAATTTTTCACGGTTCCAATCCTTAATTAAGAATAAGCAGGCGACATTGCCAACGAAAGATATGTATGTAATATTCTTTGTACGTGTGCATTTTTGAAAATAATAATTCAATTAATTAAAGTTTATTTTCATTGTTATACAAGTATAAAAGTAAAATTTTTTCTGATATACTAATTTTCTAGCATTTTCTGAAGGAACACTACACTGAAATCTTTGAATCGTTATAAGAACACCACCACACTGGCATCTTTGAATTAATTCTTAGATCGAAATGTAGAAAGTGCTAATAGGTGCATTTTACAAAAATACCATGCCAACCTTTTAATCAACGTAATAAACTTGGATCAAAAGAAGTAAAAGCACTATCGATACATTATCTGTTATGCAAGACACCATCGAATCTTCGATCTAATAGTGTTCGATCAGAAGGCAGAAAAACACTATCGATGTACTTTGCAATACTTCAATTAATTCCTCTGAATTTTCGGTATAATAGTCTTCTTGGCAATACACCACACTAACTTCTTCGAATCTTTGGTATAATAGTCTTGAGTCGAAGTGTGGAGAAGCACTAGTTGACTCCTCTGAATTTTCGGTATAATAGTCTTCTTGGATCAGAAGGAAAAATACTATCGATGACACCACACTGTAATAATCTTGGATCGGAGTGACGGTATCGAATTAAGAGATAATGAATTATGTAATATTTGAATAATGTAATTAATCAACTCTTTATTATTTTAATAAAAAAAAATTAATACGGCATCGAATAATGTAATAATCGACTCTTTATTATTTTAATTAATAAAAAAAATTAATACGGCATCGAATAATGTAATAATCGACTCTTTATTATTTAAATTAAAAAAATTGAATTATTATGCTATATAGATTATTATATTCACGCAATTCGTATAACATCCAACTTATTTATTAAAAAAAGGACCAGTTATACAGAATTGTATTATAATATGCCTTTCGTAATAATCTCGTAAGCCTAACACTCTTGGCTCCCTTATAATCACATTTATGCACTACGAAGTTCAGAATTCGTTAATTCCAAACCCACTATTTAACACACTTTCGTGGCCTCTTGCCCATCTCATTTAAATCCAAGTCTTCAAGTGTTTTAATTCACGTTCTAACCGTTCTGACAAATCAAACCTCAAAAAATAATATTGTTAGTTCTTATTTCAAAAAAAAAAATGAAAGTAAACTTAGAAAAAAAATAGATAATACTTATCATTAGGACACGCAAAGTTAATTTTTTCGTTTTGCAACCCGCCGACCCAATTTTTTTTTAGCTGTCACCCGATGGTGACCTTAATTTTCCGGAATTACCCGATAGATCTGATGATTCCATGTTATGCAAACCGAAAAATTTTAACTTTGCGTGGCCTTAGATGTGAACATGAGCATATTAATTTACAGTAGATTAAAAATAAAAAAATAAAATAAAAAAATAAAAAATAAAAAATCCGACCTGCCGACTGAAATTTTGGAACTCCATGTTATGCAAAACGAAAAATTAACTTTGCGTGGCCTTATAAGTTCCCAATTTCTCTCCTCTCCACTCGTCCTTCATGCCGATATATTTAATCTTGGTCGAAAAAATCAACAATCAGATCACATTCGAATCTCCAAATATTATTTTCGTGACCAATCGTTCTAACGAAATATAAACTTGCGAAAAAAGAAATTGTTTGTACTGTTTTGAAAAAAAAAAGACGCAAAACATAAAATGAAAATGATATATTTGATTTTACAAAATCTCACGTTGATCACCCAGATCCGAAATTCAAGTACCCGTTCATGTTTCGACTACTATAAGGAATAAAAACCTATAGAAGAAAAAAAAATTATTAGTTCTTACTTTAATAAAAAAAAAAAAAAAGAAACTGAATAAAGAGCAAAAATAATAACTTGATACAGTTTTCACTTTTTATTCAAAAAAAAAAATGATTACATACTATCTAGCTAAAATCCTAAAGCTATTTATGCATCTTAACCGGTTGTAAGGTCTATTTTTTATTTTTGCTGTCTGTAATGAGAGAATTCGAGTCATTAATAATTTTTAATATTAAACGCTACCCCTTAAATACTGAAATATTTATAAAAAGTTATGTAACACTAAAATCCCTTATTCTTAATTGAAAAATTTCGAATAAATATTTTATTATCGTAATTAACAAAAAAATTTTTCGTTTCAATATGAAGTTCACGTAACTGCTTTTTGGATGATCATGTCTTAGTTTCGATGACAACTTAGCCGACTCTGTTAATACCGACAATAATGTTCTATGCCGGCTTTTATTTTACTTTTAAATCCTATTATATTATACTTTTATTTGTACATAACATTAAAGAAATAAAATAATATTTATTCGATCCACTAATTCTACTTCAAATTCTTTAATAAAGACATGAATTTATATGACACAACCAATCTTAAATTATTTTAAGGATATTAGTTTAACTTAACTTTTATTATCACAAAAAAATAAATTATAGTCAACTATTTCTATAACCTATAACGAAATGACTAGAATTGATTGTGTATAAAAATCATTAAATAAAATATATAAATCTGATAAGTAATTTTTTTGTTTCCCTTATTAACATATTCGCTAAAAGAATTATTTTCAAATTCACAAACAACATACCCGGACTGATACCTGAGCAACCTTGTACACATTTTCGAAAATACGTAACCTTGGTTTCTGCGATCAGAGTGGAGTTGGCCTCTTAGAAGATTTCTTTCGCCCTTTTATCAAATACCGATGAAATAATTACCGTAAAATTCGGACATGTGTACCCCTGGTACTTCCATATCTCAAATATGTACCCGGGGTACTTCTATACGGGGGTATACCGTATTAATAGGGGTACATAAGTCGGGTTATTGTTGATTGAACATCTATCGATATTAAGATAATTCATATGCGCCAAGAAACCCTACCAGTAATAATCAGGTAAATTAGGTTTCTATGACGGTATCCATGTGATTGATGATATAAGATACCTCTAAAGTTGGAAATTCACATATAAATCGCTTTTTTTTTAAAAAAAAAAAATGATTCGCTTAATCGTATTATTTTTTTTTAATCATTCTTTCAACCAACGTTTTATTCTTCCAATTGTCCCTTAAACCATTATATTCAAAGATAACCCAATTACCTTGAGCAGGACATCGGCTCTAGGGTTTAACCTAACGGCTCGGTAATTGGGATTAAATTTTTTTTTTCCTTTAAATTCGTTGTCTTGGATTTTTTTTTCTCTAATGGCTCGGTAATTTGGTTTAGACTTTTTTTTTATCAAACTTTTACACAAATATATTGTGCAACATTCTCCCTATAATTTCCCTATATAAGTACACGAGTTCCTATCAACGCGTTAAAAAAATGTCTCCGCGAAGTAAAAGTATTACAAAAAAGGCTCGCAATATTCGTGTCAAAACTCGTCGTAGCTGGAGTGTTCGTGAAAAACTCATGGTCGTTCATTATTTTGAACGTGTTCAAAATGTAGCAGCAACCACAAGAAAGTTTGATATCGAACGTAAGCAAGTTCGTGACTGGTGAAGCAAGAAGCAAGAACTTTTAAATGCCGCGCCCTATCTTCTGACACTTAATCGTGGTCTACCAGCTATGTATCCACTTTTAGAAGAAAGGCTAGTTGAATGGATTGAAGAGATTCGTAAAAAACAGATGGCTGTTACCCGAAACATGGTTGTTACAAGGGCCAAAGCATTAGTTAAAACCAAGGAAATAAAGGATTCATATCCTAATATTAATAATTTTAGGTTTTCTAGTAGTTGGTTGAATGGATTTTTGTTTCGTAATGATCGTCAGCGCACAACAATTTCACAGCATCTTCCTGAAGATCTTATCGAGCAACAAAGTCAATTTCTGAGTCTTGTTTTGTTCAAACGTCGTCAATACAACTATAATATCCAACACATTGGAAATATGGATGAAACGTCCTTATCATTTGACATGCCTTACCCTGTAACTCTTGAAAAACGTGGGGCCAAAACTGTTAGCATTCGAACAACCGGTCACAAAAAACATCTTTTACTGTAATTCTGGGATGCCTTGCGGATGGAAGAAAGCTTCCTGCAGTGTATATTTTTAAGTTAAAAAATATTCCTCGTGAAACCTTTCCTGAAGATGTTATTATTCACGTAAATGAAAAAGGATGGTGCAATGAAAACGAGATGCACTATTGGATAAATAATGTGTGGACTGAGCGTAGTGAATTAGAAAACCCACAATCTCTTCTTATTTTAGATTCGTTTAGAGGTCATCTGGTAGATTCCGTTAAGCATGAATTCCAAGAAAACAATACTCATCTTGCGGTTATTCTAGCTGGACTAATGAGTAAACTGCAACCTCTTGATGTTGCGATTAATAAACCCTTTAAAGAAAAGGTACAGTATATTAAAATGGCTTTTTATTTTTTTTTATTTTGAAGAATACTGTATTAACGAATTTTTATACTATAGGTGCGCTTTCGTTACAATCAATGGATGATTAATAATTCTCATACATTTACGCCTGCTGGACGCATTCGAAAGCCATCATATCCACTTTGGCTCAATGGGTAGGAGAATCGTGGAATGAAATTG
This sequence comes from Gigaspora rosea, assembly GCA_003550325.1. Taxonomy (NCBI): domain Eukaryota; kingdom Fungi; phylum Glomeromycota; class Glomeromycetes; order Diversisporales; family Gigasporaceae; genus Gigaspora; species Gigaspora rosea. Next base: position 121,592 of record QKWP01000448.1, on the reverse strand, counting down.
ACCCTCGTATAATTAGAAGAGCCTTTAAATGCTGCGGTATTTCAGTAAAAATGGATGGGTCCGAAGACGATTTGGTGTTTAATTATGAAATTTTGGGTGAGGATTCAGTCGATACGAATGAAGAAAAAGCGTTGAATTTCGATGATAATAATGACGAATATGAAGAAATTAGGGTCGATAATGATTAGGAATAATGGTCGAATTCTATAATTTTTTTTCTTTCAAATAAAGCTGATTCATTGCTATGTAAAAGTTTGCTTATATCAAATGAATCGTGTACGTTTTGCTAATATTTGATATGAAAAAATGTGTATCGTATTAATAATATCATGTCCGCAGTCAAATATATTAAAAATTAAACTAGAGTTTGTTATATTAAATGCGTGACTAATTGCAATTCAAATTGAAAAACCGGTTTTTCATAACTTTGAAATTGTGTATGACGATCGCACTATTAGGAGTATATTTAATACCCAGGTATAAGTCACCGTCGGGCCTCTCAAACTGACAAGGGGTACACCGCACAGGGTGTACCCATGTCCGAATTTTACGGTAATACTGTTATACTACGGAATGCACTTAATATTAGTACATAAACGTATAATCACATAAAGGTATTATAAAAACTGTTTGAAAAATACTTATAAAAAGAAATATATACCTGAAATGCATATATGCAAAAATACCTTTGCATTCTAATATCTATACCAACGAAAGTACAAATAAAGTAAATACTGTAATTATATATATATATATACAAACATACTGTATTATCGTAAATTTTTTATTTAAAAAAGTTAAAGAGCCGCAATAAAGTGCTAGACTGTCCCAGTACGGTATTAGGTCCCGAAGACCCAACCTCAGGGAACTTTCGTTCGCCCTTGCTGCAAAAGTTTTAACACTCTCGTCGAGCTCTGCTTTTTGACTACTTAGGGAAAATACATAACTGCTCCTTATTCCGGAAACAGTAGACCTTAGGCAGTATAACTCTCATCGAGCACAGCTTTTTTTGACTTCTTAGAAAAAGTACATAACCACTCCTTATTGCACAGTAGACTTTAAGCAAGGAAGCTCAAAAAAAAACTAAAGTAAAAAAATAGAAGTGTAAGATCAAATTTTTGAAAACAATCGTAAATCGCGTATTATAATTCGTGTTCATTTAATTGTCTACCTTTTCGAGAGTTACCGGTATGGTACCACTTGCTAAGGGTTCAATATTTGATCTACATACTGCATAAGACCTAGCGTCACCAACTTAAAAAATTTCGCTAAAAAATTTTTCGCTGTTAAATTAGGGTTAGGGATTAGTATTAAGTCAGGTTTATAACTGTAATCAAAATTTCATAAGGAAAACTTTTTGTTAGTGCGCAGCAGGGACGTCCAAATTTTTGCCTCAAAGTTTAAAATTTCCAAATTTTGATGTTTAGCCCAAATTTTTCCAAATTTTGGCCAAATTTCTGAATTTTGGCCGATTTTAGAATTCATGTGATCTGGAACCTACGTTCAACCAATCAGAGTATGCATAACGTCAAATGATAGTTCAACGGTTTATTTTTTGAACACATGAGAGTTATTTGTTGTTAAAATTTATTATAAAGCGAGTTCTCACAAAAACTGACTTTTAAACTTCGAATCCATAATAAAGTGTATAGAATATTTAATATTTACATGTTTGATTATTACCAGAAAGACCCTTACCCATTATTCAACAAATCGTTCAATGGCCAAACCAATCCTTCACTATCCGAAAATACCCAAACGTTTCAATAACTAGTGACAGTGCGGCTTTGTATAACTATGTAGCTCACCCACAAAAAATTTTCTGGTCATGTGACTTTTTGTGGCGCAAACTAGGCGCAAACCAATTGAATTTTAGGATTAGGTGTAACATATGATTTTTCATAAAAAATCACTAATAACTCCGAAGTTTGTCGTCTACTGCGCATTAACAAAAAAATTCCTTACAAAATTTTGGTATGAGTAGCACTCTTCTAACCCAAACCCTAACCACTCGATTTATTACTTTAATTCTTTTGCTTTATTCATTTTCACGTTACACCTGATCTCAAATTTTAATTGGTTTGTGCCACAAAAAAGTCACATGACCGGAAAATTTTTTGTGGGTGAGCTACTATCATCGCTTAGTATAGCTGTTTTTTTAATATTTCAGTATTTATTGCTTATTCATCTCATATAGAGACCAAAAAAATATTTTTATTGAATGTAATAATTTATTGAAAAAAGACCCCTGAAAATCAAATCGGTGGATACGATGTAAAAATAATAAAACCACTGCCTATAGCTAGGGTCCGGAATCGGGTAGCCTGATTGATTTTGGAATTTTTGATAGCTGTAAAAATAGTGTTCCACAATTGGTGCGTAGGCCGAAATCAATATGAATAATTAGTATGATAAACCCACTTTCGGCAACATGCACCTGTTACTAGTGGCAGTTCTTTAAAGTCAGGGGATTCGGGCCCACGGGCCGGGCTTGGGCCCGAATCCCCTGACTTTAAAGACCTGCCACTGGTAACAGGTGCATGTTAGGTACAAATGAAGCCTGTCTGCCGAATGTGGATTTATCATACTAATTATTCATACTAATTTCGGCCTACGCACCAATTGTGGAACACTATTTTTACAGCTATCAAAAATTCCAAAATCAATAGGGCTACCTGATTCTGGACCCTACCTATAGCCGTGCACATGAATTTTCAATTATGAGAATAAGGCCTTTATTTTTTCACATACAGTATAAATTCCAAATTCCATCAAAAAAAACGTGAAGCATATCTAAAATCAAACCAAACCCGACAACTTGCAAAAATAATAAAATTTAATATCCAAATTTTTAATTTTTTATCCAAATTTTACCCGTCCCTGGTGCGCAGTAAGTGATATCATAGATAAAATGTTGATTTATGAACGATTTTTGATTTTTGCGTTTCTTCGTGTTACACCTGATCTCGAAATCTGATTTGCTGGTGAAATAGTAGCGAAATTTTTTAGGGTGGTGATGCTAAATTATCAGCTGGCCATTTTTCACTTAATGCTGAATTAATCAAATCATTTTTATTGCTACACACTAACTTTCTAGAATTTTTCTGAAGGAACACTTCACTGAAATCTTTGAATGGTTACAAGAGCACCGGCTTCTTTGAATTAGGCCGTTTGAAGTTGATTCCGATTCTTCGGTTAACGAACCATATGGGCGGATTTAACTCCAATAATTATATCACATTATGTGATAATTGGATTTATATAAACATAATAGCGGATAAGGCCACAAAAATGAATCAACTGGGCCAGGTCAAAATTTGGAACCTCAAAAAATTTTTTAGATGTTTTAGAAAAATTATATATATGAAATTTAAAAAAAAAAAAAAAAGCCAGCCAGCCGGGTCAATTTAAAAAATTCATGTTATGAAAACCAAGTAATTAAATTTGTATGGACTAATTTATACACTTTTTTTTAATCATATATCCGTTATATTTCTTATATATGAAAAGCAAGATTTTATTTAAAGATATTGTATAAGTCTGTCTATTTGAAAAAATAATAAGTTTCTAAAAAAAAATGAACGTAAAATTATTGTTTTCTCAAAATAATATTTTTACAAAGAATATTTTTACAAAAAATATTTCACTCCACATCAAAAATATTTGTTTAAGAGCTAATATTTTTAGTTTCAGTACCTTCCGCTCATTTCTGCCTGTTTCTACTCATTTCTCATTTCAACAAAAACCCATCCAAAACCCATCCATAAATTAGGGATGTTAATAGACATAGTCTAATCAAAAAAATTATTGTCTAATTGCCTAATGGTCTATTGGGAATTCTATTAGTCTAATGAGTCTAATGTCTATTGGTCTTAAACTAATTGTTTTTTATATATTAGCGTATAAAAGTAACCAATTAGATTGTTTTAAATTATATAGTAATTTGTCTTTTGTCTAATGACTTAATTAGACATCATTGGACCATTAAACTGTCTATTGGGTCTATTGGCTTATTCACAACCCTGCATAAATCGCGATTGCCAAGAGAGATAATAGTTTAGAAATTCACAAATTTTACCTAGAACGATTTATTTGATTGGCGCAAATTTTGAGGATCCTATTTTTTAAAAAATGAAGCAATTTCATTGGTTGATGTAAATCAGGTGATTGGCGAGAGTCATCCAGCGTTTTGATTGGCTGTTCATTTTTCGGGGGTGGTGATGTTGACCGAAAAATTAACCTTAACAACATAATATTCTTAGATCGAAATGTGGAAAAGTGCTAATAGGTGCATTTTAAAATAATACGCACTAGCCTTTTTTAATCAACGTAATAAACTTGGATCAAAGAAAGAAAAGCACTATCAATACAGTATGCAAGACATCATACTAATTTCTCGAATCTTTAATCTAATAGTGTTCGATCAGAAGGCAGAAAAGCACTATCGATACTATCGATACACTTTGCAATACTCCAATTAACTCCTCTGAATTTTCGGTATAATAGTCTTCTTGGCAATACACCACACTAATTTCTTACTCCTTTTGATTTTCGGTATAATAGTCTTCTTGGATCAGAAGGAAAAACACTATCGATGTACTTTGTAATACACCACACTACTTTGAATTTTTGGTGTAATAGTCTTGGATCGGAGTGATGGTATCGAATTAATATATAGGGGGAAGTTAATAGAAATGGGACAAATTTATCTAATAAATTTGTCCCATTTCTATCAACTTCACCCCATATAATGAATTATGTAATATTCGAATAATATAATATTCGAATAATGTAATAATCGACTCTTTATTATTTTAATAAAAAAATTAATACGGCATCAAATAATGTAATAATCGACTCTTTATTATTTTAATAAAAATTGAACCATTATGCTATATAAATTATTATATTCAGGCCATTCGTATAACATCCAACTTATTTATTAAAAAAAGGACCCATCTATACAGAATTACATCATAATATACCTTTCATAATAATTTGTAAACCTAACACTCTTAGTTCCTTTATAATCAGAATTCGTTAATTCCAAACCAACTATTATCACACTTTCGTGGCCTCTCGTCCATCTCGTTTAAATCCAAGTTTTCAGATGTTTAATTCACGTTATAACCGTTCCAATAAAGCAAAACTCAAAAAGAATATTGTTAGTTCTTTATTTCAAAAAAAAAATGAAATGAACTTAGAAAAAAAAAATAGATGATATTTATCATTATCAGGTCCTGATTTCTCTCTCTCCATACGTATTTCAGAACCTCCATGCCGATTACAATAGGGTCTGTAAATTTATTGTATTTTAATCTTGATCGAAAAAAAACAACCAGATCTCCAAATATTATTTTCGTGTTCAACCGTTCTAACGAAATATTAAACTTGCGAAAAAAAGAAATTGTTAATACTTATTATTTGATTTCACACAACAATGAACTTCAAGTATCCATTTACATTTCGACTACTCTAAGAAAGTAAAAACCTATAGAAGAAAAAAAATTATTAGTTCTTACTTTGATAAAAAAAAGATCCTAATAATATGATACAGTTTTCACTTTTTATTCAAAAAAAAAAGATTACATACTATTTAGCTAAAATCTAAAGCTATTTATGCATCTTTACCGGTTGTAAGGTCTATTTTTTATTTTTGCTGTCTGTAATGAGAGAATTTTTTGCCAGTCAATAAATTTTTAATATTAAATACCCGTCGATTTATACTGACAATAATATAAAAGCCGACTTTTGCTTTTTAGATCCTATTATATTATACCTTTATTGGCGCATAACACTAAAGAAAAAAATAATATTTTCGATCTACTAATTTCTACTTCAAATTCTTTAAACCCTAAATCAAATTTATACTAACAAGGCATGAATTTATATGATACAGTCAATCTCAAGGAGATTAGTTTAACCGCTAAAATTTCTTTATATAACTTAATTATAAATAATCTTTACTTTTATTATCACAAATAAACTATAGCCAACTATTTTTTATAATCTATAACCTATAACGAAATGACTAGAGTCGATTGTGTATAAAAAAAAAAAGTTTAAAGTTCTTCATTAAATAATATATAAATCTGATAAGTAATTTTTTTTGTTTCTTTATTAACATATTCGCTAAAAGAATTTATTTTCAAATTCACAAACAACGTACATAAGTCATATCCGGACTGATACATGAGCAACCTTGTACACATTTTCGAAAATATTGAATAACACAACTTTGGTTTCTGCGATCAGAGTGGAATGGGCCTCTTAGAAGATTTCTAACAATAAATGAACGCACGATTTCCGTCCTTTTATCAAACACCGATGAAATAATTATTACTGTTATACTACGAAATGCACTTCATATTAGTGTATAAACGTATAATCCAATAATCACATAAAGGTATTATAAAAACTGTTTGAAAAATACTTATAAAAAGAAATGTACATGCATATATGCAAAAATAATTTTGCATTCTAATAACTATACCAACGAAAGTACAAATAAAGTAAATACTGTAATTATATATATATAAAAAAAAACATACTGTATTATCGTTAAAGAGCCGCAATAAAGTGTTAGACTGTCTCAGGACGGTAATGAGTCCTGGAGGTCCCAATCTCAGGGAACTTTCGTTCGCCCTTGCTGCAGAAGTTTTAACACTCTCGTCAAGCTCTGCTTTTTGACTGCTTAGGGAAAGTACATAACTGCTCCTCATTCCGGAACAATAGACCTTAGGCAGTATAACTCTCGTCATGCACGGCTTTTTTTGACTGCTTAGAAAAAGTACATAACCGCTCCTTATTGCGGAAACAGTAGACTTTAAGCAGGGAAACTCAAAAAAAGCTTAAGAAAAATACAAATACGTTTCTGTAAGATCAAATTTTTGATTGTATGTATTCATGTATTCATATCAACAATCGAAATCGCATAGGTAATATACCGTATTTGCGCGTAATAGCGGGCCAGAGCATGGTGTTAATTCAGATTTTGACTTTTCAAAAAATTTAGCTATTTTGCTCAAAACAACGCCCGAAATAATGCGCACCCCCTTTTTATTTAATTTAATGTATTACTGTAAAATGTAATAAAAGGTTCAAAATTCAAATGCTAAATTTAACTCAATCGTGACAAAAATAAAAAATTATTTTTACCAGGAACGTAGTATGAAGTACATTTACATGAGTTTTGCATTCATCCACAAAATCTTGATTCTAATTGGATATAGAAACCGTAACTATATCATTGAAGTTGCAGGTTTCGATTTGCCGCATTTTTAATTGACCAGTTACGGCTAGTTATAACTGAGTTTTAACAAGGCACATCCCAATGATCCAAGTTTCGCCTGCAATTCTACTAACAATGCAAGAGGTAATATTCTTTTTATTAATATTTGAACCGCTGTTGCTAATTTGGTATTATCATAGCGCCCAAGCGGCTTATTTTGAATACCGGTACAAAATTTCAAAAAAAATCACATTTTGATTCAAAATAAGGCGCATGCGCGTTTCAAAATAGCGCGCGCAGGGACCCAAAATAACGCGCAGGGGGGCGTTATTATGCCACGGGTAACTTATTCAAGTACATTTTAGGATCACTAACAAAAAAATCGCCGTAAAAGCAAATTCTAGCTCTAAACGAACAAAGATATTCATTGTAAATAATCCACACCTCCAAGAATTTTACTTATACAGCTAATACTAGTTATATTAACTATATGCAAGTTTTAAAAGCCAAAACGGACAACAAAAATAAAAAGAGCATTGAGACGTTACATGCAAGCTTTAAATTTAAAGTCTTTGAGTATACTGTTTAACATACTACCTGCTACAGTATATTTAATTAAATAACAAATCACATTTATGGTGGGGTGGTTACGGTTAAACTTGCCACCAGACTCTCGCTAAACTCCAAATCTCAAATTCCAAAACTATTTGGTACTCTTGCACTTAAAAGTCCCAAATTCAAAACTCTAATATGCAAATTTATTATTGGTCAGATTTACTGTGCAATTGAATTTGAATAGCAAATATATTATGCTAACACGAATTTGCCAAAAAAATTGTAGTAGCTAAATATATGCATAAAATATTTTTATAACGGATTCCAGCCTAATCCCAGCCTAATCCCGTTATATAAGTATAACGAATATATTATATAACAGAATTTTTTGGCCAGCCCAAATTTCCGTTATATCAGTAGTTGACTGTAGTAAACAAAAATTTAAACCAATTAATTTATTATAACAATTGGAACATTCAAACAAAATCCAAAATTACAAACTATTAAATATATTCTATTTGTAAATAATAAAAGTTTATACAAAGTTAATTTTAGCTAGCTGCAATTAGAGTTTAAAAAAAAAAAAATTGTATTTTTTAATATAGTACTATTACTTGTAAATTTATAACAAATTCAAAAGATTTTTTTAACAATAAAGATTAGAATATAGGATTTGTTAATAAGATAATTCTTAGTATTTAAAAGGTTATTTGTTAGCAAAAATTCTATTGTATTTATTGTTTTTTTTTTATTTAATCTATTGAACTACTATATTCCAAATAAATTACATTATTACAGAAACAACAAATCTACTACTATACTACTAGTGCATAAAGCTAATTTAAATAAAAAAATTCAAATAATAGATCAACTCAAAAAAAAATTATATATTTATATTATTTTTAAGTACTTTTTTAAAAACTTAACAAATACAGTAATTAAAATATATTTGAAAAACTCTTTTTAACGATTCCTTGTACCAAATGTTCCAAGAAAGCTGATCTATAAAAACTTTATAAACAAATTTTAAAAATTTATAGACAATTTCTTATTGTTTTAATGAGTTGAATCATACTGAAAATAGATCGATTTTAATAATCAGCAGCTTAATGTAATATATTCTATATATAGTCTTGATTACGTACGTATGTACTTTAATTATATTTTTATTATAGGAAAAAACAATAAATATTAATTTCTTTGTTAATAATAATTCAACAAATGATCATTATTACAATTTATTCTTTGCCAAGTTAGGCTAAAGTCATTTTCTGATTCAAAGTTATTTTTGCATATACGTATTGGAACTTTGATAATTCGGATCATATCTAAAAGTTTGTTTTTTTTTTAATTGACAATCGTTATGCTATATATCTATATACTTAATTATAAAATATTGTATTTATATCAGGACTGAAACTACCTATTGAAATGGTGAATAAGTTCTTTGATTCACATTTGTAGTCATATTGTTATATACAGTAATTGTTCGCAATAGTAATTTTGAAGCATCAAAGAAAGAAACTTTAAACAATGGACATTGACACAGTAAATGGTCACTAATCAATAAGTCACCTCAGCCCTGATCATGTACGTACGTGCCCAACCTTATTTGGAAAGCATTAACGGCATAATTACACAGGGTTGGTAAATTGGAGGTCATTTGCCTTTTTTTCAGATGACCTAGATCATTTCGGACTAAAATTCATAATAAAATTGGGGTCATTTGAGGTCATTTGAAAGTCATTTGAAGGTCATTTACTATCCCTATAATTACATATACAGTACACAGTTATTATCCGCAATCGGCGATCCCAACTTCGTTTGGATTTGTTGGATTTGTTGGATTTGTATTGTATTTGAAAAAATACATTAAATAATTGGCAAAATAAAGTACGTTTTATTAATATATGAGAAACAAAGGTCTTATTTGAACGTATATATTTGGTAATGTTCATGATCGTTATTTTGAAAAATCGGAATCTTTAAAAAATGGCGTACATTGCTTTAAAATAGCGCCCACGCACCTAGTATAATACTGTAATATGTCAGTATAACCGAAATATTGAAACAATTCTATTAATCCGTAAAATACATGTGAACTTGATTGGTCATTAGGATTGCGACCTAAACTTACCAGTTTGGGATTTTGGTAGAGTCCTAAATAGTATTTACTAGGTTTCGCAAAATGCCTCTAATGCCTTAACGTCAACATATTACGGCTAGAAATTCCAATTTTTTTTTTTTTTACATATAAAAATTGAGGTTAGGACCAACCCAAATAAAGTGTTTGTTAATCACCAATAGATAAAATATTTATATTATATTAGATATCGGAGAATTTTCAGAGAAAATTTTTTTCTAACCATTCTTCACATAGCCAACATTGTTTCTAATATACTTTTACTGTTATGATATCGATAGAGTAAGTCATTATAACAAGGATCATTAACAAAAGTGAATAGTTCGTGCTAGTTATACAGTTAATACATAAATTGATAACACAGATAGAACTGTACTGTGAATAAAATAGGTATATCTTTGCGTATATCACAAATTTAAAAAAAAAATAAATGTTACAGCTGATGCTGAAAACCGCTTTTGATACAAATTATTTAAAAATTTTTGGGGCAATTTTGTTCGCTTTATTTTTTAGGATTGTTTAGAGTCAGAATGATTATTAAAGAGTATATGTGGATTTTACCAGGGCATATATTTTCAAATCGCGACCCCAAATTTCAGCATCAGCTGCGATAATAATTTTTATATTTAAAACTATGATTAGGTGATAATATTATAGAATTCTTTGATCACACATACATAGAAGTATTCGAAGTATGCATAGGTTTACATGGTGTAATAAAAAAAAAAAAACTGTATAAATATAGAATCCGTAAGATTAGTCAGTATAAAACCACTTTTTATTGCACTTTGTCTGACAATCAGTATAGTGATACAGGCGAATCGGATGATCGTAACTAGTTACAACATATAAGATTTAGCTAGTTACGGCTTGGGGCGATTCGCTGTATCACTAGCTTTTTTTTTAACGATGAATATGAATTCTGACTTGCTGTTTATTACTCAAACAAAATGTTTACGTGTTACTGGCTTAACTATAGTTTTGAATAGAATTCGGACTTTAGATTATCAATCTTTATACCCTAATAAAAATCAAATTTATTAAGATTAAATTATTAATTTGTTTAATGTATTGAGTTTGACACTAATTACTGAAATGGGACACATATTTGAGTTTTGGTTATGAACCCAAACTAGATAGAAATACCGAATCCAAAAAAAAAACAAATTAAGTAGAAACGCCGTAACTAAAAAAAAAAGATTTTGAGGTCGCAACCCTAGCCAATATGTATTACGATAACATTTAGGACTTGCTACTTTATTAAGACCGGGAAATTGACCTTTTATTTCGAAATAACGTACATGAGACGAACACGCAGGTGAACTAAATGACGCATAGATGGACACATAGCAATAACAATGCGTTTTTTTTAATATAAGCTATAGTATAAATAGACAATTAAAAAAATTTTTATTACTGTAAACTATCATGAATAAGCACCCTCTTTTTTAAATTTTTAAACTTAAGTACGTACGTACGTCTTAATACAATACCAGATACGTAGTAAATATATGGATAAAATAACTTTTAACATACATTTGAGTTTTAAAAATTTTAATAATGGGGTGCTTATTCACAATCATTTACAGTTATAAATTTTAATACCGTTGCTATGTATGTATTACTAATATTAGAGTTAACAACAGTTTCATAAACGAATTTTATTTGTTGAACTGGGACTGGTCCAATTTTGTTGGGTCAAAAAATTAGCTTAAGGTTACAAAAGTAACTATATATATAAATTCATTTATATCATTTTATATCATTTATATCAATTGCGAGAAGTTGGTTCTGGTCTGGTCCAATAATTTTAATGCCGAAAACCGGATAACGGATAAAAATTTAATATGAAGCTCTAATCAGAATTTTCACTTCAATTCCCAAGTCCAATAGTTCTTTTTTTTTTCGTGCATTATAGAATTTTACCGATGCCGACAGCTGTAAATTCCTATTACGTAAATGATCATTTCAGTTATCTAATTGTTTACTGTATATACTATTAAAAGCTATTAAACTAGACTAACTTACTAAATCAATATTACGGTAGATTAATTTTGGCACTTTATATCTCAAATAAAACAATCTGTATATAGTATAGTATAGAAATGTAAACGGTTTTACATGCATAAATACGTAGTACGTACGTACGTTGACGATAACATAAATAATAAAGTAATAATAAAGTTAGTAAAATAGGTGACTATCTCCAATAAACATACACTATATATACATGCATTTTATTCTTTAGGCGCGCTCGTACGTACGTATTATGTACGTTTTACGTTCGTGCCTACGTTATACGTACGTATGTACAGTACGTACTACATTTTCTTTTGCATTCTTTTTTTTTTTTTTAAACTTGTGATATTATAAAAAATACCGGTACTTTAAATTGACTGCATAAATTTTAAATCGGATATTTGACCAATCACGATCCGAAAATTATCCAGATTTCATAGTGTTTCTTAAAATGGTAAGCGCATACATATGCGTAATAAGTTAACGTCATCATCCCAAAAAACCTATAAAAGGCTTTTTATTTTCAAAAAAAATGGCTTAAAAAATCTTTAAAAAAAAAACACCAAAATGTCTTCGCCTGAATTTTCAAACGTTAACACGGTTATTGTTTATACTGGAAATGTAATGAAACAAGCGAATATTAACACGCTCAAAGCAGAGGTCAGTTTTTCATTTTCCAACTCTTTAAGTTTTCTTATTTGAGATAAATTCTTTATTACGTTTTTATTTTTCATTTTCCAACTCTTTAAGTTTTCTTATTTGAAATAAATTCTTTATTACGTTTTTCGTCAATAAAATTTTCAGATTATTTTAATTATTTTTTATTAAATGTCTTCTATTTAATTTACAGCTTGCAAGTTGTCTCGAAAATTCTCTAAAAAATGTACATTCTTCATATAATATTGATCAAACTCGTGGCATATTAGAGGTACCAAGTCCTTATGATCTAAGTTATAAACTTAAAGATCGGGATGACTTTGAAATCACAGGTTATTTTACGTTTACAAATCTTTTTAAATCTTTTATAATTTTGAAATTAAAAAATTTATTTAACATTTTTTTCTACAGTAAAACTATTCTATCTACCTTCATCATCTACTTCAGATGATAATCCTTCCACTCTTCCTCCATCCTATATTTCTCAATCTCTTCATCATTTATTTTGTTTGCTTGGCATTACCTATGTAGATAGTTTTATTGTTTATTTTAATGGTCTATTATTTGATGATCAAGATCAAGATGATTCTAATTTAGTAATGGACGATTTTGAAGCATTGGTTGAAGTTTGGAAAGAATTAGAATCTCAATATAGAAATGAAAAAATTAAAAAGCTTGGCGTTAGCGAATTTACAAAGAACAGATTTGAAAGATTTTTAGATGTAGTAGAGGTAATGATTATAATGCATATTTGTTTGATTTTGTTTATTACCATTTTTGTAAACTTTTCTCTTTTATATAGATTCCGCCAAAAATTGATCAAATAAATTTTAAAAGTTGTTGTGATTTGCCAAATAGAATGATTAACTATGCGAAAGAGCATGATATAGAACTATTAACTCATAAAGATCCTGCTGGTAATTAATTAATTAATTCTCTTTTATTGTTATTGTTATTGTTATTCATTCATTAATTATAATTGGTTTGAAATTTTTAAAAAATAGATATTTTACCATTGGCAACATTTCAAAAAATCTTAAAAGATACAAATTTTCCTTTCACTTCAAAATTATTACCGCGTTGGGTATTAAAATACTCTGTTCTTGTCAAATGTCGTGAGGTGGTTGCTAACAAAGGGTAATAATTCTTAACATTCTATTTTAAAAGTTTATTCATTAATATATATATGTGTTTGTGTGTAATTTTCTTTTTTTAACTTTAAAATTTCATATTTTCAGATATATCGTCATGAGTAGTACACCTACAGCAGATTCTATCCGATAGAATCTATAGAATAAAAAAAAAAAAAAAAAGTAACGATAGATAGTTATAAATGCAAAAGTTTTGGCATATATTAACATAACCGTCTTAGAATTGCCACAAAAAATTAGTTACGTATCTGATTTAAAATTGACTCCAATATATTAATTCGTGTAATTCATATGTATTAATATAATTATTAAAAAACGAAATTTTGAATGTAACATAATATTCGTTCGAATAAACAATAATGATTATGATCATTCCATGATTTTCTTAACATTTCTTTTTTGTAGAAACCACTACAGTAATTAAAACATAAGTATATGCATAATCAAAGTTATATAATAAATTACGCGTCTCCAAGGGGAGTTAAAAAAAAAAAAATAGTAGATACTATTTACAAGGAAATAGCATAAATATTTTTTCGATTGCTTCAGCATTTTTTCGTATTAGCAAATAATTCATTTGTTAATATATTAAAATTAATTGATAAATCAAAATAAAGTTTATAATTTTCAAATTTTAATATTTTTTGCCTTCACGAAACTTTTTAAGTCATGGCTATAGTATTTATTCAAACATGAAAAGTCGAATTTTTTCGTAACTTAATACGATTTTCGGTACAAAAAAAAAAATCGTAAAATTATTTTTAATATTGCTCAAGTAAAATATATATATATACACGTTATAAGTACGATGTAATAAAGTAATATCAGAATTATAATGCTGAGTTTAATTAATTTTTAAAGTGATACTAGGTTCGTCTATTAACATTGTGATAAGCTACCTTTAAAGTTTATAATTATCTAAAACTTTATTAAGTTAATGGTCAAATATACTTGTTGATAGATGCGAAAAAAAGAAGTTTAAAAAGATATAAATTTTGTATTTTAAAGTTCAAAAAATGAACTAGTTAATTGTATAAAAATAATCGATATTGTATAACTTTCACGTACACGTACTGCTCTTATTTTAAATCTATATATTTAATAATTAATGTATAAAAATTTTTCAATCAATTAGTTTTGATATCGAATTTTATTCAACTAATTAGTTGACCAATCGATTAATCGACTAATCGATTAGTTGACTTATCGATTGGTCGAGTAATAGATTAATCAACTAATAAAAATTAGTAGAATACACGTAATTTAGTAACAACTCAGTCGATTGTCCAACTATCAATTAGTTGATCAAATTTTAGTCGATTCATTGACTAAGGGTGCTCTCAAGTATCTCCCTCAATGTGATCAGCTAGTAAACGAGATCGTGCACAAGCACCATAATTAATTGAGGTAATTCTTACAACAATTTTTGCTGAAGGCTCATAATGTGAAATGCGGATCTTAAATTTTAGCCAATAAATACAACTCTATGATGAAAAAAGATGGTCTCGACCATCTTTTTTTTTCATTGTGATGACAAGCTCATTTGATCGTCCTAATTATATTCCGCTAATTAAAAATTCTATTAATTTAGGTGCTTGAGAGCACCCTAAGTTAGGTTTGTAAAATTCAATTTGATTAGTTGTCAACTTTACAACTAATCAATTAATTCGATTTTCGATTTGTATTACTTTATAAATACCTACTAAAATTCACTTATACTCTTTTATTATAAAACCAACTCTAAACCCTAATCTAACTCTAAAAAAAACCAACAAAAGGTTTCAAAAATTTTTAAAATTTAATATTATTAAAATATTTTAAGATTTTAGTTTTAGTCAAATTTTTAGCTTTAACTGTTACAATTATTAAATAGAGGATTTATATTTTTGGGGCATTTATTTTTGGTGCACCCTGCACTGTGTGAACCACTTTTATGTTTTTCAAAATTTTACTAGGTTAACCCCTGTTGCATTTTTAACAAAATTGCTTCTCTTATGATGTTACTTTAAATTCTAACCCCAATCCAACTCTAACTCTAACCCTAACTCTAATTGTTATAATGCACTAGTGTGCACTCTGCACCAAAAATATGATTCTTAATTTTAATATAAAAATTTAAAAATATTCTATATACAGTGTGGACAACCTAGTCCCAACCAATAAAAATTTTTAGTGGCCAAATTAAGATTTTATTTTTTATATATATGAAGAGGCTAATTTAAAATTTAGCTAATATTTATATATAAAATAGCCAAATTTAAATTTTTAAGATATATAAAAATAAAATTAATTGCTTAAAAAGGCCAAATTTGCTTTATATATATAAAGTGGCCAAATTTTATATTTAGTTATAAAAATACTATAACTTCAACAGAACCCAGACATCTAGTACAGAGGTTATATGTTATGCATTTTAGCAAAAACCTCTAAAATTTGAGAAACAAAAAAAAACAGTTTTTGGCAATTATCTTGGCATCTAGTAGTCCAATTTGAATGAACTTTTTTAAAATGAAGCTTTTAGTAAGACATATCTAACAAAAAAAGTTCATTCAATTCTGATCACTGGATCAGAAGTTATTTAAGTAAATATGGTTTTGCTGTTTTTAGCAAATTAAATCAAAATTGGCCAAAATTCAGTTATGATCTATATGAGTAGAGTCTGTATTGGGCCAGGCTAAACCCGCGGGTTTTAGGATCGGGCTGGGTTTGTGCATGGGTCAGGTCTAAATTTTAAAGTTTGTTTGTATAGTGGGCCGGGTTCGGGTCGGGTTTATTAAATATTGGACCCGGGCCGGGCTTAGTAAATAAGCCCAGTACAGCCCAATAATACTGTAGTTCCTATTGGCTACGACTAGAGTTCTGCAAACCCGGCATGTACTCATGCAAAAAGAGGACATTTAAGGCACAGGCATAACTTGACTTTAAATTTTAGGGCACCGGCACGGGCCTTACCTAGGCACTGGCACGAGTATTGGTGCCGGTACTGTGCCAATAGTGTTAGTTATATTACATATTTATACGATCAATTAATAAAATCAATTTTACGATCATTTATTCAAATAATAGTTGCACGTATATGCAGTCATATTGTAATATATTTATATATAATTTAACATGTTTGTAATGTTTATATTATTATATATATATGTAAAGCAATAGCATTATTTTATAAAGTATAAAGATATTTTAGCTAGTCAATTTAATTATACTATTACTCTATCAAGCAAGGTGAAAAGTAATATTATAGCATTGCTCGATTTTTAATTTCTTTATAACCTTCTATATATCAGAACAAATTTATGTCGATTAGAAATAGTAATTGACTCTTAGAGTGAATAGAAGCAAAAATAAAAAACAAAATTATAATATTGATATATATTATATTTCATAAACAATTCAGTAAAAATTAAGTTTTGAACTTTCGTTAAGTGGCTTAATATATATATGAGTTATAGTGTCGTTAATAATTAAATAAAGGTAGTAGATCCTAGTAAAGGAAAAAAAATAGAATATGATTTAAAATAAATGATAAAGTGTAAAGTGTCAGGAATGCTCAGATCAATCTATTTATCAAATGTATTCTTATAATACACACACTGGCACTGTTCGGGCACAACGAAAAAAAGGGCACTATTATTTTGCCCGGCATAGTGCTAACAGTGCCTGGCATAGTGCCATTTGTACCCGGCACGTTTACTTGCAGAACCCTAGCTACAACCTATTATAATTTAGTTAGATATTACTACTATTTCGGTAAATAAAAACTTTAATTACAAGTTTAAACTAGTATAAATATAGTTAAACTTCTATATTTATTTATTTTTTATACTAACCGTTACTAATATAGACTTTAATCTAATCAAATCTGCACTTACTACTATAGAAATTAAAAAAATTTTTAGTATGTCAAAATGCTTTAGTAGGCAAGATAGTTTTTAGACATGCCATTTGAAATTTTTTTCTTTCGATTTTTTAATTTTTTAATTTAATTTTGATTAGAACCTATTTTTTTTTTTGATGGGAAAATAAAGCTTGTGATTTCGTGAAACATGTGAAAATAAGACATTTTAATAAAAAGGAGATTAGCATTTTTGTTGAAAATTTTTTTTTAAAATTAAAAAGAAGTAACTGTCTACGAGATTGCTTATAGAAACGAGTATGGATCCTGTTAGTGAAAGTGAAAATATTGAAACAGTCTCAAATGAAAATACTGAAGTAGTCTCCGAAGTGGTTTCTGCTACTAAAAAGCGTAAGGTTGACAGAGAACCATTATGGGTTTTTCAGGAAGGACATTTCACTAAGGATAACTTGCCACGTAAGAGTAAAAAAAATTTATATAATACATTTTGTTTAACAATCATTTATTAAAATATTTATAATTACTAGCGGACCGTGCTCAATGCACGTATTGTAAGACTAAATTGAAACACGATAATAAAATAGGAACAAGTTCTTTGATCCGGCATCTAAAACATACCAAATGTAATAAGTATATTAAAGATGTATCTCAACAAGAACTGCAATTTTCTTCTTCGAAAGGTGTTACTACTTACAAATTCTCTCAAGAACAAAGTCGGGAAGATTTAGCCAATATGATTGTCATGCATGGATATTCTTTTCGCATGGTTGAGCATAAAGGGTTTATAAAATTTGTCAAAAACTTGCGACCACAGTTTAAAATAATGGGTGAAAAAACAACTCGCGAAGATTGCAAAGATCGTGTTACAGATCTCAAGGCAAAAGCTTATATGGCAATACAGGAAGCACCCGGACGTTTAAGTTTTACTACCGATTTATGGACTTCGAACCAAATTCTTGGATATATGGCTGTAACAGGTATAAATATTTACATTTATTTATTTGTTTCTATAGTCGCTTAATTGTTATACTTTTTTAGGCCATTTTATCGATAAAGATTGGAATCTCCTATAACTACTCTTATCATTTAAATTAGTTCCTTTTCCACACATAGGTGCTGTTATTAGTGATATGTTTTTTATTTTTCTCGAGGATTGGGATATCATATCTAAAGCAAGTACAGTATTTAGTAATTTTGCCAATTTCTTTATAGGTATATGCAGTGTTGTACATTTTCACTGTCCCAGCCTTTTTTTGGTATGTCCCAACGTCCCAACGTCCCAGCGTCCCAAGTGTCCCAACTATGTCCCAAGCCTTAATAATTAATAAATTAATTTAAAAAAATATATGATTATATATTTCTTTAAGTGCTGAACACATTTTTAAAAAAATTTAATTAGATTATCTTAATAAAATTTTAAGTAATTTAAATTTATAAAATTGTTCCAGAATGTCCCAAAATGTCCCAACGTATGTCCCAACTGTCCCATGTACAACACTGGGTATATGTGTGTTGATACTTGAACAGATATTGGCAGTTATCTTAGATAACGCAACCAGCAATGATGCTGCTATGACCTGTATAAAGCGCGAGTTAGATGAACAAAACATGCTCGTTGCAAATGGAATCCTGTTGCATCAATGTTGTTGCGCCCACATACTAAACCTTATAGTAACCAGTGGACTTAAAATGGTTAAAGACGTTGTAGATAAGGTAAGTAAAATAGTTTTAAGATTTTTAGCCGAATTCCAAATATAACACGGTCAGCTCTCTCTAAACTGGTTCAGTTCCTATTATTAAATGAACTAATGGTATGTACACCATACGTACTACTAAAAATATATCCTAACTCGGACCACCATAAGTCACGTGTATGTTGTGTTCCCTTGATTTAAGGTATCACTTTTTTTTAAATTCAAATATAATGAGCTTTAAATTAGAATTTTATTCTAAAAATTTTTTGGAATAAAAATGCGTATTATAACCAACATAACACATGCTAGCTTGGAGTTAGACATGTAAGAATAGGCAAGAAGAAATAAAGATACCGGTATTGATGATTGTATTAAGGTTTTTCAACTTAAAGCTACAAACTATAAAGATGTAACCGAGTAGACTCATTTTAATAGATTAGATAATGTTCAAAGGAATCGAATTAGCTAAGAAAGTACAAGAATCACACAAACAGCATTTAATATTGTTCTGGATTTTGCTATGAATGTGCTGTGAATATTTAAACTTTGCTATTATTATTGAACTATCGGCCTGCTAGAATTAAAAAAAAAGAAAGAAAAGCATTTGATTAGTAGTTAAAATCTGCTGAATAGAAGCATTGATTTAGGAATTTAAAAATATAATATAGATATAGCAAAGGATGAAAAGGCATTCGATTAGTATGCATAATGCTTCTTTTGAAAATCATAGAGCACTATTAGATGAGGTAAATATGAAAATATTAAAACAAGCCATTTTTTAATTTTATAAAAATTTTCAAAATTTGGCGGGTTGAAAAAACTTTATTTTGTACAGTCTTATGTAGGGTTGTATACCACAATTTGATTCAAAGTCGACCTTCTATTCTTCTAAATGTAAGTAAATTAAAATTTTAGTATAACTAGTATAGTTATTTAAAACTTTAACTTTTTAATTCATTACCGTATAGCTTCTCCACCACTTCTAGTTTTTCTATGAAATGAGTATTTAGTGGCAAATTAGACCCTAATATGCCCGCTGGCTTAATGATTTATTAAAATTTCGAGCAAGTAGAAAAATTGGAAAACTTACTAAGTTCCAGCTGGAAGTATTAAATGAATTGACGAACAAACCGGTTTACCAATTCATGGGCTCGGTTAAAGAGAGCTGATTTACTTACTTGTAGTTGGTGTTATAGATCTGAGACTGTGTGAAGTGGATTTATAGTTCAGGACGTAAACAGCAAAACTTTAAAGATTGTGTTGTTGAATTTCGTAATGAACTTGTTTCAAGCCTATGACCAACTCTCGACGTGATTACCCGCTGGAATTCGACATTCATAATGTTGTCATCCGCAATCCCGTATAGAAGTATATTCAAACGTCTTGCATTTAGGGATGCCAGTTTTGAACTAATTGCACCTCTGGATGATGATTGGGAAAAGGCAGAGCGTCTCTGCAATTTTCTAAAACCTTTTTATGAAAGTAAGTAATG
>QKWP01000448.1:71199-83888 GCA_003550325.1 Gigaspora rosea | reverse complement strand
TTTTTTTACTTCTAATATAAGTCTTAATTTTTACAAGTAAATCATAAAGGTTGTAATAATAAAAGTTGTTATCCTTTATTTAAACTATAATTTCTATTAAGAAACTATAGGTTTAAAATTAATATTTAAAAAGTTTGTCAAAGAATTGTAAATTTTTTTTTAATTAAAATTTTTTTTTAAACTTTGTATATTTTTAGCTTATAAGTAAGCTAAATTTTTTATCTTATAATTTAAATATAAATTTTATAAAAATATAAACTTTATTTTTAATTTTTATTTAAAAAAAATTTAATTAAATATATTGAATTTTTAAAAAAATAGATCAGAAGTATTTTTATAGTAAAATTCAGAGCAAATTTGCCCTAAATTTCAAATGGTTTAAGGGATAAACTTTAAACCAAAGATCTAAGCTAGCTTTACTAATTAACTTAAAATTAAATTTTATAGGCATATAGAACAAGAAACGAAGAAAAAATTTAGCTTAAAAACTGATTAAAATTTTTTGATTTTTGTACTTTTTCAAAATTTAACTTTGCCAAAAACAAATATCAACTAATTTTAAATCAGCAGTATATTTGACCTTGAACCAAGTAGAATTACCAGCTAAACAAGTTTACTTAGAAGCCCAAAGCAGGTTACCTTGACAAAAAAAGGGGTTTTATATTACAAACTGAAAATTTTTAATTTTAGCATATAGCTAACCCATTTTTCTTACAAGGTAATCTTCTTTGGTCGACTAAGTAAAGTTGTTCAGAGCATAATTTTACATATAACTGCTAATTGAAAATTAGTTAATATTTGTTTTTGGCGAAGTTGAATTATGAAAAAGTGCAAAAATCAAAAAATTTTGACCTAGTTTTTAAGCTAAATTTTTTCTTTGTTTCTTGTTCTATATGCCTGTAAAATTTAATTTTAAGTTAATTAGTAAAGCTAGCTTAGATCTTTGGCTTAAAGTTTATAGTAAATTCATATGTTATTTTTATAATTTTTAATAGACAGTATTTTGATTAATTTTAAGTAGAAATGTCCTATAACTGATAACAAATTGCACATATCTTTAAAATTTTATAATTTTTTAAAAAAATTTAATTAATTACTATATTTGGTAATTGATATAATTTTGAATTAAAAATTGCAAATAATAACTACCTTAAATTTTTATAAAATTTTAAAAAATTTTGGAATTATATAATTTGTCATGCTGAATAATTTTTGCTTATGTTTGAAATTCAATTAGCTTAATAAAAAATTAATCATATCGGCGGATCGGCGTAACATGTCAGCTCGACCAATCATGATCGAGGATTATCAAAAAAATTTTACGCGAAAATTTATTACAAAGCGAATTTTCACAAAAACGGCCTTTTTAACCAGCTTTGTATTTATAATTAAGTACGTAGAAAATTACGAAATTCATGTATTTAATTATAAGCCAAAAGTATATTAAAAAGGCTATTTTTTTGAAAATTAGCTTTCGAATTTACCCTTGATAGTTACCAACCCATTTCTCAATGCTCAACCCATCCTAAAACACCCGAATATTTCAACAAACGATAAAAGTACTTCTTTTTACAGCTTAGCATAGCTCTTTTATTAAGTTTTATTGGTTTTTTAACTTGTCTAGGCATCAAAAAGGCTCTTTTGTTAGTTGTAACAAGTACTTCGTTTGTTAGTTTTTCAATGTTACTTAGGAGCAAATTTTTGTGCAACAGTTTATCGACAATTACACCGATCTGCTGATATGTTTTTACTATCTGCTATGCTGTTATTTTTTAATTAATTTTGTACAACAATAAAAACCCGTCAAACATAAAAATCTAAAATTTTACTTAAATTTAATTATTTTAAAAACTGTAGTATAAAATTTTTTAAACTTTTTTTTATTTAAAAAGTATAAATTTAAAGAATTTATAATTTAATTTTTAGCTTAATATCTTATAAATTTAGCTTAGTATAAATTTTTAAAAGAGTTTACAATAATATGGTAGGTCATTGTATCTTATATACCAGTTTCACTTTCCTACCTGCTCCAGATCTTCATTTTCAGTTCAATTCCATTTCATTGTGACAAAAATGCAAAAGGAAGAAAAGGATTAGTGAAGCAAAAAAAAAAAGAAACAAATGAATAATCGAAACTATTACTTATTATATACCAGTTTCATTTTTTACCTATTCAGATTTCCATTCCAGATCAATTTCACATTTTACTGCAATGAAGCTACAAAAAGAAAAAAAGAATTAGTAAAGTGAAAAAAAAGAATGAACAAGAAAAAGAATAATTGAACCTGGTACTTATCTTACTATATATCAGCTTCATTTTTTTATCTATTTCAAATCTCCATTTTTAGTTTAATTCTGTGTTTTATTGCAACAAAAAGCTGCAAACAAAAAAAAAGAGTTAGTAAAGTGAAAAAAGGAACAAACAAAAAAAAGAATAATTAAAACTAGTATTTATCTTATTATATACCAGTTTTACTTTTCACTTGCTCTAGTTTTCTACTTCTAGCTCAATTTCACATTTCATTGTAGCAAAAAGCTACAAAAAGAAGAAAGAGTTAGTAAAAAGAAAAAAAAAAAACAAACAAGAAAAAAATAGATGAAACTGGTACTTAGCTTATTATACTAGTTTCAGTTTCCAATTGTCCAGATCTTTATTTCTGGCTCAATTCTATATTTTACTATAACAAAGCTATAAAGAAAAAAATTAGTGTCAAAAAAAAAAAAACAAACAAACAAAAAAAGAATAATTGAAGGTATATATACCAGTTTCAGTTTCCGCCTGCTCTGAATTATTTTTAGCTCAATTTTGAGTTTTATTTTGACAAAAAAAATTAATAAAAAAAAAGAATTATAAATAAAAAAAATAAACAAACAAAAAAAAAATAAATGAAACTGGTACTTATCTTATATACTAGTTTTAGTTTCCTACCTGTCAAATGCATAATTCAAAAAAGTTTAGCAATTTTAAATTGCGATATACTGCTACTGTACTAGATTATCTAGTGTCAAATAATTAATGATCATTGATTACGGTACATATGATTGTATGGGCATTGTGTAATGGTTAAATTCAGGTGCATTAAAAAATTTTGGGATGATTTGCAAATCCATGTATATGAATATATTTTAATAGTTATTTATTTAAAAATATGGGAATAGAAATTTGTCAATTTTTTTTTTTCAAACAACTCTTTCTGCTGATCCTCACGAATACTTCCGGTAAAAAGAAAAATTGAAGATAGAGCAAAAATGAGTATAGAAAACAACAAAAACACACATAAAGAAAGTTGTAGAAATCTACAAAATACATAGAGTTTCTTAGTAGCAAAATTTCAAGTAGCTAGTTAAAGTGCTTTGGAACTTTATCTTTGGAATTTTTGTTCAGGAAAATATTTTTTGGTTGATACTTTTGGGGAATCACTCTAGACCCTGATCTGCAAATCCTAAGAAACGCGTAAACAAACAAATACAACAAACAATAAAAACAAAACAACAACACATTACAAAAGCGGCACGTGAATCAGACAAACAAAACAATACTGAAATAGTTAGCCGGAAAATAAATAAGACAAAACAGGAATTAGTAATAGATAAGCTACCTAGATCGTGGGAAAATAAATTGCAAATACAATATGCAAAAATCAGTATGACATAATAATCAATCAACCTCTACAGAAATAAACTGGGAGGCTAAATTTCTCAGATACCAGAATATTTTCAAATTATCAGAAAAGGAACGCAGAGAAATTTTACTAGAACATAGAGCTAGAATACTAAGAAGAGACAAAGAAATCGCAGCAATAACCGGAGCAGAACCAGAGTCCATCTGCATGTGCCGATGCATTTTTGAACTATATGATTACGTGGAGTATCTTAAGGCAGAAGCCAAAAAGAAGGAAGAAACATATTATAATTCAACAGAAGAAAACAAGAAGATCAAGAATCTACTATTAACACAAGAATGTAGTACTAGTGATTATGGGCTATTAGAAACTATAAACAGAGAAAAGATAGAGGCCCCGTCAGAACTAGAAGGTGACACTAAAGGAGAAATAAAAAGAGCATCAAACACAGAAAGTACGAAGCAAGAAGCAGACCTTGAAAATATAAAAGAAGAAGAAGACAGTGTAATGTCAGATGGGATCTCACACGGAGCAGATCCTGAAATATCTGATATGAATACCACAAAAAGACAAAGAACTGCGTACACATATACTATGTGGAACATTCCAGAAGATACAAGGTCAGCAAGAATACGAAGAAGTTTATAGTTTTACAGAAGGTCTTATTTCACAGAATGGCGAAACCAAAACAAGAAAAAAGCAGTATTCTTTAACATCTTCTTCTGGAATGAGCAATGAGAAAATGCTTTCAAAAAAGCTTGGGCAATACACTTCGAGGAGGGCAAGATGTGTAAAATTTCTGAGGGGCACTTTGCGAAGGAGGTATTAGAAAGTAGAGCAGCATTCAAAGCGGTTATTAAAAATGTGCCCAGAACAGCAATAGAAGTAATGCTCTTGCGCCAACTTAAAGAAATTAATGCAAAGGCCATATACATCTCATATAACAGCAACTTGAACCAAAGAACAACGGCATCAGTTTACTTCGAATCCAGGGAAGACTTACAAGAGGCCTTAAAGAAAAGGGTATATTACTACAACACCAGGCTAATTTGGTCAACAGGTCTCACCAGTCACAAGAATTCAAAGTTACCGGAAGTAAATACAAAAGTGCCACCAACAAGCCTCGACGAAACTAAGAGAATGCAAAGACCTAAAGTTAGCAGAAATAGAAGTGTCGAAGATCAAGAAAAGAAATTATACTGGAGGAGTTCATAGCAAACAAGGGTCTTTAGGCTAATTAAAAAGGAAAACCGAACAAGTTGCAGACTAAATAATGCAATCGTAGAAACCATAGATAAGGGTAAAGAGGCATGTTATGGAAACCAAAAAGAGACAGTACAGAAGAGAGTAAACAAAAAGGACTATAACACACAAGACATGCTTGCTCAAATTTTGGAAAGACTCACGAGACTGGAAACCAGACATATCAATGCTTCAACTGGTAATGCAAGGGCAGAATTTGCAAACCAATCCTAGTTTTCGCACCAGTCGAATTACAGAACAGGCCAGGGGAGTCCTCAAGTAGCAATAATAATAGAGGGTCCCTGGTCCCACATATCATAGTGGGCAAAGTAGAAAAAGAAAAAGACACTAAATACGAACAATTTAATATTTTAAACATTGGTTTTCATAACATTAACGGTATTAAAAGCAATAGAAACAAATTAAAAGCAGTAATAGACTATGCGGAAAGTAAGGAATTGGATATTTTGGGACTAGGTGAGACAAACATAGAAGGCAGAGAAGGAGAATACTTTTTAGATGAACAATGCGTGTACAAAAGCTTTTGGGCAGGTGCAGATAGTAATAAGTTAAAAGGATCAGGATTGGGGATCCTAATTAAAAAACATTGGGAAAGACATATCACCTGTATAGAAAAGGATGACTCATATTTTGTTTGTATAACGCTAGATTTCAAAAGACTGACTATAGTTATCATATACTTGTACGTCGCCCTAATGACAAAATAGTTCAAGAGGGGATTTTAAACTGACTTAAGAAGAGAATAGAAAAGAAAATAAGAAAAACACAAAGATTTATTGTGCTAGGAGACCTGAATATTGATAAAGGGAAAACAGCAGAAAGAAGTTTAGCGGACACCGCTCAAACAAAAAATCACAAATCGAAAAATCATAACCCTAATTCCAACTTCAGAAGGAAAATTCTAGCTCTGCTAGAAGAGAGAAATTTCTACGATACACAAGAAATAGAGCAAGAGCCAACTTGGTCAAACAGAAATGCTAACACGAGAATTGATTACATCTGGGTCTCCAATGAGTGGAAAATAATATTGTATATAGCAAGGTCGATGAGATGATATGCTGTACAATGAGTGATCACAAACTAATTAGAGCCAGCATCATCATAGGAATCGATTTGAGACTCAGAAAGGCGGCAAAAGTAAGAAGATGGAACAAGACAAGAGTAAATATTGAAATTGACAAGGCATCAAAAGAAGATTGGGACAGGTATAGCAGTTTGTTAAAAAGAAACTATCAAATATGTGGGAGAAACGCAAGCCCAAGAATTTAGACGAAGAATGGGACATTATAGAAGAATGTATTAGAATCGCAGCAAACAATAGTTTACCGAAAAAACAGAAAACACCAGAGATAATAAGGATTAGCAAGGAAACCTCAGAAGAGAAAAGGCTAAGATTAGCGATCAAAGAAATCAATCGTGGCTACAAAAAAGTTAGAAGAGGTTCCTTATTGGAAACGGATAGAGATAAACTACAAAAACTTCTGATACAATTAAAAGAAACTGCAGGACTAAACCCATATAAAGCAGCCTTGAATGAGGAATCAGTAGACCAAGAAAACCTCAAAAGATAGGCCAAGTTACTACATAAGGAGTGGCGTCATAGATTAAGGAAAATCGAGAGAAAGAGATAAGGGGGCACATAGAAGCGAGATTCGATACTATAGTAACAAACCAAAGGAAGATGATAAGCAGTTTATTGGATAAACCACAAAGGAAAATAACAATAGACAGAGTAATTAAGGAGTCAGGAGAAGAAATTAACTATTAATTGAGCCTGGGGAGGTTCTACAGGAGGTAAAAGCACACTTTGAAAAGCAGTTTAGGAAACGTAAAACACTGACACAAGAGGTCCTACCAAGCCGCTAGAGGATGCAATACAACCCAAGACAGGAAATTGAAGAGACATGGTTTGCAAATATGGCAACATGGTAGAAGAAGACGAGTGGTCTAAGGCCTTAGAGTCAGTGAAACACAAATCAGCTCCAGGTGCTTCTAGTATTGTTATCCATTAATCAGAAATGTAGAGAAGACAACAAAACAGCGTTTTATGAACTTTGCATCCAAGTGCATAATAGAAGGAACGATGCCAAAAAAATGGAAGTTAGGGGTCCTATACCCAATACCAAAATCAGAGGACTGGTGTTACAACTTAAACAATATAAGACCGATACTTCTGTTAGAATCATTCCGGAAGACGGTAGTAAGAGTAGTATCCAATAGTCTCGTAAAGGTTATAAAGAAAAAGAATATTCTAAAAGGCAGAAACTTTGCCGGGCTTCCTGAAGAGGGCACAGCCGCTCCCATTCACCTTATCAACTGCCTGTTGGAGGATGCAAAGGAGAAAAACAGGAAATCTGGGTGTTGTTTCAAGATATGAAAAAGGCATTTGATTCAGTGAGACTGGACATGCTTGAACTAGCGCTGCGAAGGATTAAAATTCCGGAAGTCTCAAGAAAGTTTATCCTCAATTTATTCAGGAACCGGGAAATGGAAGTCCTCACAAGTTTTGGCACAACAGAGAAACTGGTAGCAGGGGATGGCATTGATCAAGGGGAGGTTATTTCTCCTTTAATCTGGAGAATATTTTACGACCCACTCCTGGTTGAAATACGGAATCAACAAGAATTCGGTTATAATCTGGTGGTACAGTGGCCAACAGACCTTCGTACCAACAAATACAAGGCTCAACATATACGGGTTCCGGTTATTGCATATGCCGATGATTCGACCTTCATCGCACAGAACAGAGCAGAAATGGAGCAAATTCTGGAGATTGCAACAGAATTTTACACACTAAATGATATCGAAATCAACACTAAAAAGTCAGAACTGCTCATAGCCGGAACAAGGAGCAAAGAACCAAGGTTTGTTGAATATGGAACGACAAACAGGGAGAAAATAACGGAAAAAAAAGAAATGAATCTATGCGTTTTCTGGGCATTTGGCTATCTAGTAGCTCTAACCACCATCATACAATGAACCTAGTCAAAAAAGAAGTTAACACCATCATAAGAGCAATTAGCAAAAAGCGTGCATCCTTGGCATAGCTAGTATATATTAATAACCATGTACTTATCCTCTGGCTCAAGTACAGATTGCAGCATTGTATTTTAAAAAGAGACCAGTACGATAGATTACAGAGCCCAATTATGATGGTGATAAAGAATAAATCGGACATGGCCTCAACAGCTGCGAGCTCGATTTTTTCGCATAGAAATTTGGTGGGCTTAAGAACATTATGGCAAAACCAAATGGCACATCATATTACGGAGCTTAGAAAGTGTTTGAATAACAAGGGAGACTTAGGCAAAGCAACTTGGCTAAGAATGCAACAAAGCGCAGCTTGATTGCAAAAGTGGATCATATATCACAATGCTTGAGCTACCAAGACTAGAAGCAGTTAAACTCAAACATAATCTTGCTTATAAAATTTTAACAGGCGAGAAGAATGAACTTTAACTTGTGCTCAGAGGAAATGGAAAAGAGCTTACAGTTAGCAGAAGAAGGAACAGAAATTGCAAGTCTGTTAAATCAAAAAGCTCTAACTAGCTTCTGTCGAGAGAAGAACATGGGGTTATTCTTTTTCGAACAATTAATTGATTACACAGGAGGTATGCTGGGCACATGGAAACAGCTCAAAAAAAGTAAAAAGCAAAATGCAGCAGGAAGAAAACTGGCATGGTTTCAAGAATAGAAGAGCTGGTTCTGATGGAGGCCGGTAGCAGAAAATTAAAGGTACCCTACGAAATAAGTGGGTTTAATATGCTTAGTCCTATAATTCCACTGTCCAAAATAGGCGAAGACAAGAGAGTAAAAGACTGGGTCTTCGTGAAAACAAGAGAAGAGCACAAAGTAGGAAGAGTAGCTCAGAAAAATTATAAAAGGCATCTTGTAATCGAGCACTGGCAGGCCAGAAAGAGAATGCGTGACAGTAGCCTAGTTATTAATAGGTGTACGGGCTGCGAACTTAACCAGGTAGAAAAAGAGAATCGCGAAGACTCCTGCTTAATAAAAAGAGGTCAGAAAAACAGGAGTATCGCATTTGACGCAAAGTTAGTTGAAATGGCGCATTCGGACGACCATAGCCGGTACATTACAACTCCGCTAAGTTACTTTACGAATGTTATAGTGAATAATGGAAAGAAAATGGATGCCACAAGTACAGAAGCAAACGAGCGACAGCTCGAGAGCATTGCAGTTTTCACATTGGAAAGAGAGTTGATTGAGAGCTCTCTTGAAAACTCTGAAACAACGAGAAAACTTATCGAAATCGCACAAGACCTTGCACAGCGTAAATCAATTTGCTTCTACACTGATGGCTCACTAATAAACGGTGAGGAGGATCCAAAAAAGAGAAGAATGGGCCTCGGTTGGGTAGCTGTAAAAAGTGAAAAGAAAAAGTACCCAAGCAAGTGATTGCAAGGTTTTAAGGTGCAATTAGAGACTGGCCCTCTTCTACTAGAGCGGAACTTGCGGCTATATGGTCGGCCTTACTTGTCGCACCAACAGAAGCAGCAATCACTATATGCACAGACAGTGCAGCAGCAATCTAGGCGATTCAAGCAGGCATGACAAAAGGGAAAAATAGTGAGATACTTAAAAGGAAAAATCTATGTCTGCTAGAACACATCAACAGTTTGGTACAGATTAAGAAGCTAAAGCTAAAACTTCGAAAAGTTAAAGGACATAGCGGAATCCCTGAGAATGAAGAAGCTGACAAGTTAGCTAAAAAAGGTGCATTAGGCAACAAAATTTTATCACCCAAATGGCCATGGAACAAGGGGGCATGCACCGAGTTGAAATGGAAAAATATCAGAGTGGATGACAGAACGAGAAGCTTTATTACACAGCTCATGGAAGTTAGTATAGATATAGAGTGGTCACATTTGAAAAGCATTACGAAATGGGTAAATGCAGAAGAAGGGAAAGATATGGTAGTGTGGAAAGAGGTATAGAGGGATATCGGAAAAGCTAAGGGACAGAAATGTAGAAGTAGTATAGAAAATAGAGATTGGATTTTTAAAGTTAAATGTGTAAATAATTTGCTACCAACATTGCATGTATTAAATAGAAGAAATAGTAGTATATATAGCGATAATACTTGTATTTTTGTTGGAGGGAAATGGAAACTATGGACCACCTAGCTGAATGCTCAGTGTTACAGCCGCTTTGGAATACTCTTGAAAAAGAGATAAGCGAACTCATCAAAAAACTGGCAGAGTTGGATGGGAAACAACTAAACGTGACAACCGTAAGGGACACTGTGTTTGGAGTACAACCAAAGAAAGAGCTACCGTAAGGAAAGAATTAATGCGAGGTCTAGTGACCAAGTCAGTCGTAGAGGCGATAGATAGTGCGACCGAATATACAGGCAAAACGACGAAATACACTCAGGCTATAGTTAAACGGTTCAAGAAGCAGTTCCACAAGCACATCTGGAGCTTCCGTTGCGAACTGTTAATGGACTGGGAGAAGGCCAGAGGTATATCGAAAGAGGACAAAAGACATAAAAGAAGAAGAAGCAAAGAGACAGAAGAACAAGTCGCAGCAGGAAAGGAGAATAAGAGACCTCGCAAAAGAATGATAACAGAAAGTAGTCAAGAACAGAAACTCGAGAAAAAGAAAGAAAAAGAAGATATCGCGAAAACAAAGGATAATATAGTCGAAAATTGGATAGTATGGGGAAAGAAACCAGCATGGTCTTCTTTGCTCAAAGTTAGACAAGTAAATGATTAAGCATTCTTGACAAGGCATACAACGGCCAGTTAATGATCATCGGGGGCTAATCTTACAGATTACAAAATTCTTAGCAAGTTAAGAATCCGAAGTGAAACAGAAAGTTGTTTTGGCAGGTCGCATTGGGCATCAGCTTGGTGAGTTGTTATTAGATAGAACATAAGACAGGTAGAATATACACTAGTGTAATTTACTTTGTAGTTCAAATAATTAATAAAGACAAGACTGCTTAAAAAAAAAAAAAAAAAAAAAAAGGAATAGAAATTTGTCGCACCCCCAATTCGGCCAATCAAATCACACGATTTTGTAGGCAAAAAAATTTATTTTTTAAATAAGGTAGCCGCGCGATGCTGTCACGCCAGAAACCAGGAACGAAGGTATATAGTTAAAAAATAGTCAAAACAAACATAAATAGGAAATCAATAAGAACTGAATACATATTTAATGTTTAATGGATGTTGTTGATCTAGCATTTCATTAGTGTATTGCGATAGTGGTGGATAATTATATGATCGTCATTTTAGTAGTCTATGCTGTTTATTATAATCTAGTGTATCGCAACGCATTTAGTTAGTATAAATTTTTTTTAGTTATTGATCAAATTTTATAGGAAAGAATTGAGTTTAAGTATAAGTCAGAGTGTTGTTTGAGAATTAACAGTATTAGGAAATTATTTATATTTTAACTTGATTTTAGCATATAAGGGAGGCGGGGGTATTGTGGACAGGTTAAGGTCTTTATTAGCAAAACTTTTTATTATGCGCATAAAATTTCAAGCTACGATTAACATATAAACTATGCCTAATATAAAGTACAACTGATATAGAAACGTATTGTGTAACAAACAAATTTGAGACATAAATGATCATTACATAAGGGGATATAAAAAGCTAATTTTGTAAAAAAGGGGGTATTGTGGTCGATCTTAAATTTAAAAAAAAAAATTTTCTCTTTTTATATGGACCTATTTTTCTTGCGCCTTCCCTTTTCTTCCTTTAGCCGCACCTCTGCCTTCTTTTTGTCGTGCCCTTTCTTCGTTTTCTCTTACCTTTTCTTCCTTTTGTTGTGCCCTTTCTTCTTTTTTTTGTGCTGTTTCTTCTTTTTCCGTTCTCTTTCTTTTTTTTTTCAGCCGCTATTTCTTCTCGTCGTTTGGTTTCGGCGATCTTTTTATTCTCTTCTTCCCTTGCAGTTCTTAACTGCTCCCAACTTTCCTCACAAGTGAAAAGCCGTGCAAACAGAAGGGTTTTGCATTTTTTAGGTGGAGGCGATTCAGATTCCTGTTGATCTGAAGAGACATTCGGTACTTCAGATTGAGAAGTTCGAGGAACCGGATACTTGAGAGCTGTTCTTAGAGAACATGTTCCTAGGCTTTTATAAGCCTCTAATTCTTCACTTATCGCTGCAAATGTGGTTTTTAATTTTTCATTTTCGCTTTTTAGTATTTTATTCTCATTTTCAAGAAGTTCTTTTTCTTTTTCTAACAAGGCAACGTTTAAACGAGTCGAGTGAACGCAGCTTGTTTTTTTGGGTGGTTGTTGAAACGATTCAACGAATTGCGTAGCGAGTGGTTGGTTAGTAGAATTTTGAAGTTGATTATCTGAAGGTTTACTAGTTGAAGGTACAATATCAAAATTTTTTGTTACTAGCGAAGGGTCCAAGCGGTCTGGACTTATTGTATCGGGATCAAACGGCCATATTCCCGTTTTTTTAAAGGCATTGCAAATAGCTAAAGGCGTATAGGTTTCGAGAAAAGCTGAACCAAAGACCTTCACAAAGGTATATTTTGTTATTATTTTGCCGTTATTATCATTTCGATATTTGTTACATTTTTTTCATATTCATTTTTTAATTTTGCGAAGAGAATTTCGGATGGCTGTAAAATGTGCGTCGTATAAGGTGGAAGCGCATAAAGAAGAATACCATTTTTATGGCAGAACTCAATGCTCATGTAAGTTATATGGCTCTTATGTCCATCAAGCATTAATAATACTGGGCGGGTGGGTGGGTAAATTTGTTAAAATGGGTCAGGTACATTAAAAAAAGATCTTCTTTCATGTATCCAGTATC
>QKWP01000448.1:40836-67111 GCA_003550325.1 Gigaspora rosea | reverse complement strand
TTCATCCTCGAGCTTATTTTGGTTATTAGAGGCTTTTTGCATCTTATTTTTACCTATTAAAGAAAACACGTGAATATATAAGGCTTGTAATTTGCATTAAAATAAAAAGGCTGTTATTAAATTAATTCGTTAAATAAGAGTTGTAAAAAATTTGACTTTTTGATACTTTGAATTAACTTTTGATACTTTGAATTTGCCAATGCTAACTTGCAGTTTAATATAACGTGACTGATACACATGAGTGAGTAAAACATGACTGGTGTAAGTTACTAGTAACCTTTTTATATTTGTATAAGGGTACAATTTCCAAAAAGAGAACGTGTAAATTAAACGGCGTATAAATGTTCGATCATTTTTGATGATTTCGCTAACGCGTACACTATGCGACACGTACACTATGCAACGTGTATTACTGTCGCGGGGTTAAGGAGTAGCCCGAAGCTACTACAAATCTAGCTCAATACAGGAACCTCCCCTGTATTATCATGAACACACAAGCTTCGTTATGTATGTTTGGAATGTAAGTAATTTTATTTACTTAATATTTTTCGCTCTCAAAGAGCCAAAAAACCCTCTATTTCATTATATTTTGCTTCTATATTTATTCTTTCACACTACCTAACTCATTTTCTCTATTACATTCGATATAATTATATTTGACTCTATCGTAACTAATTACATTTTGTATTAATTATTTTGTCATATCCTCCTAATACCTACCCTATGCGATCATGTATACTACTTGATCATTTCTATACCCTTTTTTGACAACCTTAGCTGCACTAACGTGATTATTCACCTCTTCAACCACATATTTATTTTGGTCATCTGTAACATCCGCGAACCAAGTATAAGGCGGTTCCGAAATTAAGCGAAAATTACTATGTATACATATGTGCATACATATTTGTTTTTGAATATAAAAGCTACTGTACATTTTTTACTGCCGCAAAAATTTTATTCTTTTTAATAATTGTTACTAAAAATTGAAATTATCACTGAATAATCAAAGGATAAATAGATAAATACTTGGTTTTAGTTGCATTATGATAATCTAATTTTAAGTAAAAATCTGATTTTATATATAACTTCTGATCTAGTGGTCGGAACTAGATAATTTTGGTACCATTCAATTCATCTCAAAGAGACGAATCGAATGGTACCAAAATTATCCGATTCCAATCACTGGATCATAAGATATCTTACCTGACTACAATACCCCCCTGACCACAATACCCCCGCCTCCCTTATATATAAAATTTTTAAAATAAGTAGCACAACGTTGTAAATTTATTTTAAAAAAAAACATAAAAAAAAATTTATAAAGAGAATAATACAAATTATAATCAGAAAAAATTTTTTAAAAAATAAAATTTTAAATGATAAAATATTGATCATCTGAATTAGCTAAATGTATTACTATAAGATAATCGTTAAGTATTGCATGTTTGATTTGATCATTTTTTATTTTTATTTTTTCTTGATCAGAATTGTTAGCACATTTGTTTGAATGAGTATTATTATAATAATCCAAAATTATTGTTTCTGGAGTCTGAATTTTAGATGTTTCTTAGAATTGTTTTGATAAATATTTAGAAGCTTTGATCGTGTATGATTTGGCAAGGTTGATAGGTTAAGATTATGAATGGTGATGATATTCTTGATCATAATTGGCCCATCGATACGTATTTTAGTCTTAACACTTTGCTCACAGGTGTATAACTAACCAAAAGCGATATACCATAATTACTCGATTATATTGCTACATTAGTTTTAGCGTTTTGGACATAACCATGTTTGGTAAATTGACATAAAATTTCAAATAAAAGAATCGCAAAGAAAATTAGTAATCTGGACGGCAAAAAATTCTGACAAAAAATTTACGAAAAATGGAAAATCTAGAAATTAATCATTAAATTTTTAGTTTTTTTTTCTAGTATTTGAATATATTTACTATGTTTATTAATATCATGTCTTTTTTTATCTATTGCGGAGCAATTGTTCTTGTTCTTGCACTTGCGCTTGCATTGGTTCTTGTGTTGGTTCTTGCACTTGTACTTGTTATTAAACTTGAGATTATTATATAAAACACTTTCCAATTAGTGAAATCATTTGATTGACTTTTTTTTTAGCTATTTTTTGCTAAAATAGTTTTTAATTATTATAATAAAATAACAGAAGCAAATTTGGAAAATCAAGTTTTACGATTTTAAGAGGTTGTTTAAGGCATTAAAACATGGATACGTTTTATTTTGGTGTGACCACGTTAGTATACTTGATTGACCAGTGATTAAAAAGACGTTGATCTAAGCCTTATTTTGGTGTTACTACATTATAAACACTTGATTGGCCAGCGGAATAGATGAACATTTGTGCTTCCTTATTTTAGCGTGACCACGTTATAATATTTGATTGGCCAGT
This sequence comes from Gigaspora rosea, assembly GCA_003550325.1. Lineage (NCBI taxonomy): Eukaryota > Fungi > Glomeromycota > Glomeromycetes > Diversisporales > Gigasporaceae > Gigaspora > Gigaspora rosea. The sequence goes on along the minus strand of QKWP01000448.1, from coordinate 64,690 downwards.
GGAACGAGCAACATTAGTATTTTAATATTAAAAAACTTCTTTGATAATCAGTAATTATCATTTCATCAACCCGATAAAAGATCCTACGAAAAAAAATGAAAAATACCAAATATCAGGTAAATAGACAAATCAAATTGCATCGGGTCACCAATTTTTGCAGTGAAAATTTTTGCTTTTACTATCATTAGTTATTGCAACTGTAATATTGCTCATATGTGCGGTTATGATAGGATATAAGGCGTGATGAATTTATGCGTGAAAAATAATTGCATGATGCATTCATGCGTGAAAAATAATCAAAATTTGACGAATAAGTCATGCGGACCAATCAAATTTAAGATTTTGTGGACAAATACCATTCCAAACAGCATAAAACCATACACTTTATGATTGTATCACTCCATTCCTGGTAAATTCAAAATTTTATTAGTAAAATGTAAAAATAAATAAGCAATATCAAAGTATATAATGTAAAATTTTATTCTGAACAACTTTTTCTAAGTCATAAAGATAGATTATCTTAGTAAAAAATACGTTTTATAAGAAAAATCAAAAATTTTGAATGTTAGCATATATAAAACTTTTATTTTACTAATATAAATCTATCTTTATATTTAAGAATTATATGTAAAATTTTATACTAGACAACCTTTTCTAAGTTAAAAAGGTAGATTATTTTAGTAAAAAAAAAGTTTTATATGTGCTAACTTTGGAAGTTTTTGATTTTTCTTATAAAACATTTTTTTTACTAAGACAATCTATCTTTATGCCTTAGAAAAAGTTGTTCAGAATAAAATTTTACATTACATGGCATGCTATTTTATATAAATTTTATACTTTATTATGTAAAATTTTTAATTTTTTAAAAAAATTTTTTTGCCTATAAACTCGTGCATTTGATTGGCTGAACCAGAGGGTGCGACATGTCGCGGGTGCGAAAAATTTATTTTCCCTAAAAATATATTTTAGTAGTTATTTTTTTTAAAAAAATATATTTTAATAAATATTTTTTTAAAAATATATTTCAATATAAATTTAATTAAGAAATTTGTTAAATTATTTTATAAAATCAAGAGTATTTTGATTAGAAAAATATTTTTTTATTTAATATCAGAAAAGTTTTTATAGTGTAGATTTGTACAAATATTTAAAAAATCAATTATTAAAAATTTGCAAAGATCTGTGACTCCATATTTGTTAGTAAAGAAAAAATATTTTAAAAATTTGCAAAAATCTTTAAAAATTAAAAATTTGTGCAAATTATTAATTAATCAATTCTCTGTACATCATGGTTTTGTATATATATTTGTTAGGGGAGTAACAAAAATCAGGTGATTTTTTAGGGGGGGAGGGGGGTAAAAAAAGTTAAAATCATATATAAGAACCTGACTATTTATATATTAAGGAAGAGGGAGGGGGGTAGGCCTCTGATAAAAAATAATCAGGTGATTAATGACACTGCCCTTATTAAAAAAAATACATATATACCAAATACTATATTTGATACTATACCGAAAAACTATATTTATTTTTTGGGTATTTCTAGGCATCTACCGCAGGAGATGTATCTCCCGCGAAATTGGCCAATAAAAATTATTCCACGTGATGATCGATGCCAAATTAGTGAATAGTTAACCGCCCTTGGTGTAATGTAACATGATCAGGAAAATTTCAAAACAAACATTTGCCTTTTCAATAATCGTTTATTTCTTGAACATTTACATAAGAAACTACCTTTCAAGCCTAACAAAAAAATTTCCTTGACCAATTTTACTATATACATCACTAATACTAACCCTTACACAAACCCTAACTCTACCTTAAACGAATTTGGTTGTGGGAGATATATAACTTATATATATCCCGCGAGAGATGCCTATAATTTCCCTTATTTTTTTATACAATATTTATTTTAAAAATAATTTTATATAAAATTTTATTATACTATACTATCTAAAAATATTCTAATCCTTTAACCTATCCATTAACCTTAACCCTAACAGGATTCTGAAATATACATAAATAGTCAGGTATTAGTTTGCTTATTTTTAGTATTTTTTATGCAGATCTTTTTATTTATAGTAATTTTTTGCTTATTTTTAAAGTTTTCTGCAGATCTTTCTATTTTTGTAATTTATAATTAACCTGATCTATGGGTAGCTTATTTTTAGATAAAGAGGTTTGAGTTTTTGTGCAAATTTTTAAGGTAATACAAATTTATAACTTATAACTTATAATCTAGAGTCATATGATTTATGACTTTGGTTATTTGAAAAAAGTAATATAACCTGGTCATTTCCCAATACTGGTATAGAGTAAAGTCAATAAAAATAAACCAAATTTATTAAATAAATTTGTTCTATTTTTATTGATTTTTTTCTATATAACCATAGGTTTGTATAAATAATTATAAAAAAAAGATATAAATAATATTAAAAGTATCAAATTAAATAGTTTATTAAATAAATATTTTTTTAAAAAAAAATTACTATTTTTTCTTTTTTTTCTACTATTTTAAAGTTCTTAGACACCTTTAGAATTTGTTATATCTTTTAAAGGCAAAAGTTATTATTCTACAGAGATTAATAAACAGCAAATAGTAGCTGCTAATTTTTTACTATATCATAAGATAGCTTATACACTATTAAGAATCATTAATAAATCACATTATACAAGAGAAAAGGGTCATACAAAATATAATTGAATCTTTCTAAACTGATATACATAGTGACCAGCTTTTGTATTAGTTTTGAAAGATTATCAGTTTTGGAATACTAATAATCTACTAGTTACATAGCTATAAACAAATATAATTGGCTGATTTTTATTATCTATATATATAATTGGTTATACAAAATCTGATTTAAGCCAATTAAATTAATTTATTTTACCTGTCAAATCTGATAGATATTTGATTTTTGAATATTAGTTATCAGGAATAGCAGGTTATTAGACTTGACTTATGGAACAGATATTGTAGCTCAATTTTTTTATTAGTTATTAAAAATTATCAGTTTTGATAGAATTAGTTTTGGGAGATTCAACTATATAATTTTTTTATTAAGTAAAGAGATTAAAAAAATATAATATAATTTTTTATAAAAATTTGTCTAAATTTTGATCTAGAGGTCCAAATTAAATAATTTAAGTATCATTTGATTTGTCTTAACAAGAGAAATTGAATAGTACCAAAATTATTTTATTTGGATTACTGGATCAAAAGTTAGGGGAGTAACAAAAATCAGGTGATTTTTTAGGGGGGGAGGGGGTAAAAAAAGTTGAAATTATATATAAGAACCTGACTATTTATATATTGAGGAAGAGGGAGGGGGTAGGCCTCTGATAAAAAATAATCAGGTGATTAATGACACTGCCCTTATTACAAAATACTATTAGTTATATCTTTTCTTATAAAATTACTATAAATCTAATAGGTTTTGTAAATTACTTTTAATTTAATAATCAAAATAAAATAATTTTGGTATTATTAAATTCATCTTATTGAAACAAATTAAATAGTACAAAAATTATTTAAATTAGATTACTGTGTTTCAAAATATCCAAGATTTTATAAAATTTTATATATAAATATATAGATTTTAAAAAATTTTTTATATAGTCTAGAAATAACCCTAGATATTTTTATTTAGATTATAGCTGAATTTGGCCAATTTCGATATAATTTGCTAAAAATAACAAAATTATATTTACTTAAATAACTTTTGATTTAGTGATCAAAATTGAATAAACTTTTTTTTTTGTTAAATGCACCTAAATGAAATCTTTATTTTTAAAAAAGTCATTAAAATTGGCTACTAGATGCTAAAATAATTGCGATAAACATTTTTGTTTCTCAAATTTTAGGATTTTTGCTAAAATACATAAATATGATTTTCATATAGATGTCTAGGTTCTGTTTAAAAAAAGAATCAAGAGCTACTATATAAAATATATATTATTTATAGATGCCTCTAAATTTGTTATATAGGGCCTTTGCAATAAAAGGGCCAATACTAATTTTATGATTTTGAAAAATTGAGTTTGTATTGTTTAGACTAATTTGGGTTAATAAAAATATTGTGATTTGATTGGCTAGTTATATTAAGTAATTTTGTAGTATACAAAACTTCCAAAAAAATTTTTTAAATATCTTAATTTTTTTATTATTCAAATTAATTTTTATTTATAATTGAAAATATAGCTTGTAATAAATTTATTTGAATACAATAAAAACTCAATTTTTATTTTTGTGCAGTATTGGCACTTTCTATTACAAAGGCCCTATATAATGTTTTGGATTTCTGTTTCATAGTATAAAATTCCAACTTTAAGATTTACAGTTTTCTAAGGGCAGTGTCATTAATCACCTGATTATTTTTATCAGAGGCCTACTTCCCCTCCCTCTTTCTTAATATATATATAGTAAGTTTCTTATATATAATTTCAACTTTTTTTTACCTCCTCCCCCTCCTAAAAAATCACCTGATTTTTGTCACTTCTCTAACTTTATATAATCTATTAGCCAAATTAACTTTTTGTAATATTCTTGATTCTACAGTCAAACCTCCATAATACAACTCGTAGGAACAAGCCTACAACATGCATTTAGGAAGGTTTGTATTTAGAAAGAGCCATTTAAATTGTAGCTTTAAAAATTAGATCATCAAGTTTGTATAACTTTTACCAAAAACTGTATAACCTATCTTAAATACTAAAATTTGATTGGCTACATACATTTAGAGAAGTTAGTGTAATATAAAATGTTATTAAAAAAACATGTATTTACAGAATATAAAATGTGTATTTAGTACTAATAACATCTTATAGAAAAGAAAAAATGTGCATTTAGGGTAGTATATTGACTCGATTATGTTATGCTTGATCATTGATTGATTTAGTTCAATAATCGAGCACCAAATTAAGATGCTCAAGCAACAATAGGTCAATCAATGATTGATAGTTCTAATTGATCAAATGAATATATATTTGATCAACTAAAAGTTTTTTGATTATATATATCAGGAAGATAACAATTTATGCGCAATAGTTACCTTTCTAAAATGTAATCTTTGAATTTAATACCGTTCATATTTTAGTCTATATTAATTATAACAGAATCAAATTAAATAAAAGCCAATTTATTTTTCTATACCAGAAAGCATTTCAATTTATTTATTTATTCAATATTTATGAGCAGTTTTTTTCAGTTTAATCTATTTATATATATTGCGTAATTTCTAAAAAAGAAAAAAAGGAAAAAAGATGAAAGCATCTTAAAATTGATTGGACAAAATACAAAAATATTATGAGTTATAAATTGTTTTCCTATTTTGTTTATTGGCTTGTAACAGCCACTTGCTATTTGTTGATTGAACAAATTAAAATTAGATAACCCAATAATTGAACTCTCTATGAATTCGACCTGTCGTTGATTACTCTTTATTAAAGGAGAAAGTTAGTACTTTTATGCTTTTTCAATATTACTGTATTATTAAGTAGATTATGAACATATCCACTATAATCGAATACGTTGACTTTATTAACTATATTCACTATATTCGCTATAAGCACTATAAATACTATATTCACTATATTTACTATATACGCTATTTGACTATATTCACTATGTACAATAAATGTACCAAATCTTCCAAATCTGTTAAAGCAAATTTGTATCCAGCACGCAATATATGGAAAAATATATTTAAGACACTATCTACCCTTTTACAACATACATAACTATACATAATGAGGACTATAATAAAAATATGTAATTAGTTATTATTATAGTGATAATAATATAATGTAATTGTATAGTATTAGGGGTATTAGGAATATAATAGGACCCCGAAGAACTCTGATACAACTTAGATCTGAGTTTGTATAATTTTAGCAGCCAAATAGATGTATAAAATAGAGCAAAATTTAAAAAATTTACTATATAAAAATGCAACGTTTGATGAATTTCTATGCAAAATTTCCTTTTTTAGAATCATCTAAGTTGTATTAAAGTTCTTTGGGTCCTGGTATAATAACAAATATTAAAGAAAAGTGAAATCCAAATTTTATTCTCATTAAGTTCAAATAATAAAAGAAAACCTTAAAATATTTATTAAAAGTTTTAAGTAATTAAGTGATAATTCGTGAAAGATTGGCACTAGAATTTGGGGCAAATTACTATGATCTTTTATTATATGCTGAAATCTGAAGCTGCTCCAATAATAAGTATTTTTTTATTAAGTTAACAGCTCAAGTCAATTAATTGAAAGTTGTAGAGCTCACTGAGACGCATCTAATGGTAGTTAGATCATTCAAATCGGCCCAGTGTACGATGAGATATCGCTAAAAATGATTGGCCGACTATATAAAATTTCTAGTTTGTTTACATAAAATTTTATATAGTCACCCAATCGTTTTTTAGCGATATATTAGCATATACTGGGCCGATTTGAATGATCTAACCACTATTAGATGCGTCTCAGTGAGCTCTACAACTTTCAATTAATTGACTTGAGCTGTTAACTTAATAAAAAAATTACTTATCCTTGGATTAGCTTCAGATTTCAGCTTTATATTAAAAGTTTATATTGTACTTATCCCCAAAATTTACTATTGTCCCAATATGATAATAGTGGTGATCTTTCACGGATTATCACTTAAATAATTTAACTTATTTTAACATATCCGTCAAATATGCGTCATAATTTTTGGGGTAGTATAAAAAGTCACAGCAATATATAATTTTGATTTACATAGCATACCACGCACTTCAATGTTGAATGGCACAATTTGAATCTACCCAAACTGGCTCAAACTGCTATTCAATATTTTCATAGACATGAACGTCTGTCAAGTTATGTGATAGTATTAAATAGCAGTTCTATGGCAGTTTAGGTGGTATTTAAATTTGCTATTCAACATGGAGAATTTTTTAAATTTACTAGTAATTTAAAAAGTACTATAATTTAGGCTACCTAGATAACAATTATAAACTAGTTGATATATTCAATATGGGTTATCCAGATAACTAGATGTAACCTCTAAGAGAGATGTAATTATATAAGATCACATTATTTGATTCGATAAATATAATATAATCGATTAATAATTGGCCTAATACTGGCCTAATGATTGATCAATTATATATACTCGAGGTTATAAATTATATTCTTGATTGATTATACTCGATCAAGTATATATGATTGATGTTTAATCAATTAAAAAAATTTTTTTTTGATCAACTATCGATCAACAGTTTTTTTGTCAAGTCAATACCCTAATTTAGGGAGATATTGTATTTATTAAAATTGCATTTATAGAAGTCCAACTGTATTGATTTTAAATCGAGCTCTTTCAATATTAATATTATTTATCAATAGATTTGTTCTATTTGGTTATATCTGACTCTGTAACTATATTAGTAACTACATTTTTTTGTATAGATCTTTTCTTTCTTTTAATAAAAATTCTCTACTGATTATTTTCAATCAGGGTCTTAGCTAAGTGTTGTTGTTTTTTGAACTTGAATTCGCAATTTTGGTCTAAGAGCACTAACTACTATGCTACCAACCAGGACCACAAACAATCTATGTAAGGTCATATTTGAAAAATTGCTAATAGAGGCCCATTTTTTAAAAAAGATTATATTTGAAAAGTAGGTATTGGACAAAAAGATTATATTTGAAAACAGCTAAATAGCAAAAAAGGTATATTTAAAAAAATGCTAATGGAGGTAATTTTTTATGAATCTTATATTTGAAATGTGCTAATAAAAAATCTGGGCATAAATACAAAATTCAAAAAAACCGCAAAATCAGAAAGATGCAAAAATTGGATAAAATTACCCAAAATGGTTTTTTTTTTGTTTTTTTTTTATTTTGTTGTATATATTTTTATGATTATAAATCAGATGTGTATATTTTTTTTTAGAAAATGTTGTATTTCAAAAAAAGTTAAAGGTGGGTAAAAGTTCAATCTAATGTTTAAAATATAGTTTATATATACCAAACAAAAGTGCTAACCAAAAAAATTTTTACTATGATGCTTAAATATAACCTCACTAGATTATTCGGGGTCCTTACCAACCCATAACTAAAAAAATCTATTATTAAAGATAGTTTTTAAAATAGGGAAAATAAATTTGTCGCATCCACGACATGTCGCACTCCTGCTTCGGCCAATCAAATCGCACGATTTTATAGGCAAAAAATTTTTTTATATTCAATGATCCTGCTTCTTTTTATTATTTGAGAAAGGTAATACAATGCTGCCACTGATTACAATTTAACTTTATCAAAAAGAAACTCTTCAAGTACTAAGTACCCAAAGCGATCCACTATAACAACCTTTCGTCTCAAGTCGGAGCCTGAACTTGCTCAAACTTTTGTACAATATATATCCAACTATCACCGACACTAGCATTGTATGCCATATCAGGATTGTTTTTTTCCTTCCTTTAAATCTTTCCTTTTTCATAAACTACATGAAAAAGAGAAAAGTAAAAAACAGACAAAATAGAAAACAAGTAAAAAAAGTGGAGGTATAAAAAGGAAAAAGAAAAAACAAAAGAAAAGAAAAGAAAACAACAAAAAGAGAAAACAAAAGAGAAAAAGAAAAACAATCTAGATAATATGTAGTATAATCGAAGCCTATACTACGCTTGTAAAAATTATACAGTATTAAACAAGATCTCAGTACTGTATCTAAAGTGAAAAACCATAAAAAAAAAACTATACTAAGAGGTCGAGATACGCCAATCCAAATTTCCTAAAAGATCTCTCCATAGACATCTATCAATCATTCTATATACATGAACACGTCAGCAGCTGTGTTGTGATCTTTCATGACTTCTCGTAACTTGAGTTTCCATTTTGGAATGGGTAAACAATATTGATCTTTTGGAGGAGATACACTGAAATTCTCACTTTTTGGTAAAAATTTTGCAAAAAGCTGTATGAGAGGCTGGAAAACTAATGTAGAGAAAGTGTGGGAGTTTGCAAAGTATAGAATAGTATAGAAAACCAGGTGCTTGCTTTCACTAATGCTTCTACAAGTTCTTGACATGTACTTCCAGTATTTACCAACTACTTGTTCGATAGTTCTGTAGACTTCCATCAGGGAGCCAAAAACCCAATGGGAGTTCTTTTTTGGTTTTCCAAATAATCTGAAGACTCATCAAGCTTAAGACCACTAGTCCTAGTTGCTACAAGAGAAGTTTTGTGTATTATTTTCTATACTAACTAAACACATTGTTGTAGGTCCGTTTGGTGATTGTTGGTTTAAGGGATCGTCAGAAAGAATTTTTGTGAAATTTAATAAGCAAAAAATTTTATTTTTTAAAAATTTAAAATTTTACTTAATAAAGTGTAAAATATATATAAAATAGCATGTCATATAACGTAAAATTTTATTCTGAACAACTTTTTCTAAGTCATAAAGATAGATTGTCTTAGTAAAAAAAAATGTTTTATAAGAATTTCTAATATATATTAACCAATAACTATAATTTAATATATCTATATTTGATTGCTAACCAATCAGAATTATAAAATATGTGTTATATGTAATCTAATAAAAATTATTATTCTAATTATTCTTATCTTATTTGCATAAAATTGGAGAATAAGAATATCTGCATTTTATCCAAATTGATAGATTAATCTGATTGCAAATTGAAGCATTAATTATAAGTACACAAAGCATATATCGATAAAAAATTTTTTTTCCTAATATAATCTCTAAGCAAAAAGGATTATTTTCTGTAATTATGAAAATTTGCAAAAAAATCATAAAATTGGCTTATAAAAATTGTGAGTTTTTGGTTGGCATTTAGAATTGTTGCTTATTATAATACTGACTAATATTAATTTTGGCCAGAATTTATAACTATAATACTGGCTGATTTATGTAATTTTGGTCAGATTACAGAATTTTGCGGAATTAGTATAACAGACCCGGGTTTTGTGTATGCACATTTATAATAGATTAAATATAGTAATTTATTTATTTATTTTAAATTAGGTGCATAGCTACTACAGCTACTTATTACTATTCATTGATCTATTGTTATAATCCATTGCCAACCCTGAATAAATATATATAAACTTTGAAAGCTAATAATAAATTTAAAACTAAAGTAGAATTAAGAAATTTGGTACCATCCGATTCGTCTTGATAGGATGAATCTAATGGTATGAAAATTATTCAATTTGGATCAAATAGATCACTAGTTACACCAAATTTACTCTTAAATCCTATGATAATATTTTGAGATCTAGCAAACAATATTGAACGATTATATCATTCAATTCGTCTCATTGAGACGAATCGATTGTGGTAAAATCATTCAAGTGCGCCTATTGCGCCGCATTACCCTTTAAAATTGTGTAGCATACGATCATCAATAATTTGTGACCCTGTGATCGAAAATTAAACGACCATTCAATTCGTCTTGATGAGACGAATCGAATGGTACCAAGACGGATCAATAGATCATAAGTTGTACTGGTTTTTATTTATTGCGTCATACTTACCTTAAATTTTTAAAAAAGTATATCTAGGAAATATGTTTTTTTATAAATAATAATAACCAAAATAAAAATATTATTAACAAATATAACAAATATAGTAAATAAATTAAAATACTAGGCCGTATAATTCTATATTTGTGCATGAAATAATTATCTATGGATTTAAAAACTCGTTGGAAGTCATAAATGATCGGTATGAAAGTTTAGCTAATGATTAATCATTTGTGATTTATTAACGATGGGCTTAAACATGATTAATGCGTAGAAAGAATTGCAAGTAGTTTTATTTATCAGGTTCACCCTAGATTTATGTCCTTTTTATTATTAGTGAACATTTAAAGATTATCCATACACATTCGATTGTTTTGCAGACATAAATATTTGTATTGTCGTAACGAAATAATGCATCTATAAAATTACTAATGCAATAAATTTTTCTAGACATATATTTGCAGGAAACTTTCTGGGTGATGTAACCTGCTTTTTTGACGGTTTAAATCGAGTCGAAAGATTGCATTAAATAAACGGAAATTTACGGTATTTTGCAATAGATTTTTGTGCAAGGATTCAAGTTCAGAAATCTAACGATAGTGTGTTGGATCTCGTGTTCAAGATTTTTCTTTTACATTTTCATTTTCATAATAATAATCACCGATGGAAGAGAAATGATGTTAACCATTCCTAAACTTACGTTAAATCACAAACGAAATTGATTAGATTAAATTAAGTTCTAAAATTTCGACAATCCTACCGTTAACCCTAAATCCTTATTGTTCTAAAATTGTTAGGAATTGTTCGGAATGGAGTCGATTTTCCGAACAGGAGTTTATGTTTGTACTGCTTTCATTTTTGTGCAGGATGTAAGAAATAGAAAATTTTTGATTAAAAAATTATCGTATAAAAACGTATAAAAAAAAAACGGATAAGGTAGAAAGGGGTAATTTGGTGAGTTAACATAACTAATATAAAAACTTTTTTATTTTAATAATATTAAAAAATTTATTATTTTGTATTAAACTTTATATATGATTTAGAATATTTTATATATAATAGTAATATGGCATCTTGTTTTAAAGTGACATTAAATGGATTATACATTGTATCAAAAAAGCTTAAATCTTAGATAGGCGAATTGATGATATCTCGTGTGATCCGGTGATCAGAATTGAATAATTTTTATATCATTCGATTATTCTCAATGAGATGAATCGAATAATACAAAGTTTATACAAGATATCATCCGCACAAAAATGATCCTTGAGGGGAATTGATGATCCAGCTGATCAGAACCGGACGGGCTTTGTACCGATCATTAGATCATGAGATTTCAAATTACCCCTAAACATTCCAATAAACATTCTTTAAAATGTTCGATTTTCCGATCCAAAAATAGGATAATTTCAGAATTTTCTGAACAAATTCCAAGAGATTTTTTTTTTTTTATAGAGAATCCCAAAAATTTACGACACGTAATTTTAATTTTATAATTAAAGGTAATATAAAAATTTCATTTTGTAGCTGTTTTCAAAAAAAAGTGTGAACGGTCGCATATCGGAAAATTCACCAGATTTTCTGAATTTTCGAGACTCGCATTTTAATTTTTACTAATCTAAATTTCGATTTCTCACATAGGTATATAGAAATCATTGTCTGTAATCTGATATGTATATCATATATGAGTTTGCAGAATGAAAACTTGTGTGATTAACATTTGGGCTAGGTGCTACAGTAAAGGGGGGAATCGACAAAACAGAAGATTATACTAACAAAATTTTATTAATATAACTGCTTTTGTGTTTTAGTGAAAAATGATCCGGATCTTTAATCCCCTTTTCTGTAGCACTCGGCCCATTTATTATGGCATTTAGTCTACTGAAATTAATCTTTCATAGTTGCCGAAATTTTTTGAACTCTTTTCATCAAAATGTAACAATGGAAATATTTTTTTTATTTAAAAAATAATATATATATACACATATATATTATAATAATAATTTAGGAACACATTAATACATAAAGGACAACTTTTAGATTGACAAATTAATTTTCTTGTGATAATAGAAGAACGCGACCCCGAAATCATGAGATATCCACCTGAATAATAAGGAGAAAAGGCTGACCAAATTTTTTGTGTCACTTAATTCTTCTTATTGAGAATTTCGAATCGGAAATTCGCAAAAATCGCTCACAGGATCACGAGATATCGTAATTCATCACATAGCGATAGGTTTATACTGTTGGTTAATATATCGATATAGTTAAATCGATAAAAAAGTTTCGATTTATCAGTTTTATAACACATATAAATTAATTAAAATCATAGCGTTTAAATTGAATACTTTACTAATTTTAATAAAGACTCTATTGGAATAGCAAAAGCATACATTGAATGCTTTAATTGAACTTCAAATTATTGAGGACATTTAATCATAATCACTAAAATATGTATCTATTTACTAAATATATTACTAATAGAAAATAAAATAACGCATAAAAAAATTTATTTGATCTAAAAATAAAAATACTTAATTATCAACACAGTTTACACACAACACTTTGTAAAATGGACCTATATAACTAATCATTAAATAATGGAACCGATTCATCTGGTTCAGTCACGTATCTGAAAAAATTATAAGACAATAATTACAATAATTAGATAAATATATATATTTTTTTTAAAAAAAAAAAGATAGTATACAAACTCACCTTAGTCTTGATTTTCCTTTTCCTTTTCCTTTTTCACTACCATTCCATCTTTCAGCCCCATACAATGAAAGAGCACCAGCTGGGCTCACTACTACACCAAGTCCCAAAAGTTTCCAAAATGCAGGTGTGAAATTTGCGCCTTCAACCAAGTAAACCCAATAGATCATACTTATTGTTAACCCTGTAGTGTTGACTAGCATAAAGTCAGTTGCTGAAGCTAATTCTTTGTTTTTTAGTTGTTCTAAAAGAGTGCTTAAGTATATAGAGTCATGATCTAAGCCTTAGATTTCATAAATTCAAAAGTTATGATATTTATGGTTAGTATTTAATCAGTAGTGACATTCGTTATAGTGATGTCATCGGGCTAAGAAAAACTATAAATTATGTCAAGAGTAATATTACTATATCGGCTGAGGTTTAACGATAATGAATTTAAATTTTTTATGATATCGAATCACTATATCTAAAGTTCCTAATAACAAGTGTGATTTATACAAAAAAAAAAATAATAATATACTTACAATATGCAAGAAAAGATACCCACGAATACAAACAGATACCGAATAAAATAAGGTAATAATTTCCGGCACGCTTATATCCTTCGTTAGTTGACACAGACTCTTTAATTGCTCCTTTAGGTGTCCAAAACCAGAACATGAATGCAAGTACCGGTGAGATCTAATAATATTAAATAATATTAAATAATATTAAATTAATATTAAATAATATTGAATATATGCACAAAAAAATCGATACATTTTAAATTATAGAAAATCAAATAACTAAATTTGTTTTACATTACCTGAAAGAAAACAATAGTCCAGAATTGCAAACTTGGGTCCGTGACCAATGACATAATGACCAAACTTGAAAAGACCACGCATATAATACCCCAAAATATTCTCGTTACTCGATCAGGATTTAATGGAAGCGTAGCATCAGCCGCAGCTGCTGGTGGAGCTTCAATATCTGGACGGGTTTCACCATCTATAACTACTATTACATCCGAATCATCCTTTTCTTTATTAATCTCTTTAATAACCCATGCGGCAATCCTTTATATAATCATAGTATAAAAAAATATATATATTAGTCCGATTAAATAAACCTAACATTTTTTTATAAAATAATAAACATACCAGTAAGAAATAGCAGTAGCAATTCCCAAAAATTGCATTGTTAATGCAACGAATAAAAAACTTGTGAAAAAACCAGTCACACCATTCACTCTACTACCAGGAATAGATGTCTCCAAAGCTATAGTAAATATAGATACAAGTGCCATTGGAGTCATTTGGCTTCCAATAATTAAACCAACTGGGTCGGTGAGAAAGTCACTAGATAATATATTATAATATTTGTATAATTTATCTTTATTTTTTTAAAAAAAATAACCAATAACAGAAATACACACAATTTAAACCCATTCTTCAAGCAAACTTACTAGAAAAATGGTACTATCAAATTCAAAAGATTATCAACTCCTAAAATTCCAGTATATTTTTCTTTCGGATCAAAAAAGAAAGTAATAAAAGTATTCATATTTGCTCCTTGGTATAATAAAACCAAAGTGCCAAATACTATTGGAATAATCGCATGTATTTTTCCATATTTTGGATGTTCCATGGTTATTGTGTGTGTGTGTGTATTGTCGAAAAGAGTCCTTTTTTTTATGAGGTAATATTTTTTTTAAAAAAAAAAGCCTTTAAATATCACTCCGCTAAATTAGTGGAATACAAAAACAATTCGGATGAAACAGAATTGAACATGATAGACATACTTAATATGTAAATGATCTGGTTGAAATATGATTTATAAAATTGATACAACGGACAATACTGCAAATACTACTGTACCAACCGGGACCTCTATTACTGTATAATTGATTAATTTATATTGTTACCACCTTAGGATTTTGATTTATTAATTTTTATTTTTATTTATTTATTTATTTATTCTAGTAATACAAACTCTTATATGTAAATCAAACCCAACAAATAACAACTAGTGCCGGTATGTGGCACAACACATCAACGAATTTAGGCGTAACGTGAAATCACGCTTCCCAAAAAATTCGCACTTTTACTCTTTTGGTTTAGGATAGATTCTACACTAACCAAATTCTAACCCTAAAGGTAGACTTTTACTATCACATAACACCTGATCCTGTGACCTGATTTGATAGAGTCACGATGGTAACTTTTATTTCGTAATGCTGTTGATTAAAAATTAATCAATAGTGATACAGTTAAAACCGATAAACCGATTTACATCTTTTTAGTCTAAGGATTTATTAAACATTCGTTTTTTTTTTTTTTTTTATCGTTAATGGCTAACCCTTTTAAGAGCTTTTGTATTACTTTGTCTATCTTTGGCTGCCATCAATAGAAATACTAAAATAAGGCAGTGATCATTTCTATTAATGAATTAGTTTCTAGAAATTTTCGCACGGGGCGAAGGTTCCATATCCTAGTATTAGATAAATTTTTTGCCTATCACATACAACCAATCATATTTTTAATATCAGGTAACAGTCGTGCTTTATCGTTATACGAAACTGGCAGCGAAATTTTTTAAGAATGTTCGATCGCTGGTGTTGTACAACTATCGCTTTGCTTTAGCAATTTTTTTTATGAATTTTTTTATATTACATCATTAAACTATTCTCTTTTCATGATGGCTCATATAGTGTCGCCGATAGTTTTAAGAGTATTTTTGAATTTGTTCAAAATTTATGAACTTTTGTGAAGCGTTCGTTTCGTTGATTTTGCTCGTATCGGTCCTAACTCATTTACCAATTATAGTGCAAACAGTTCGATATTTGAAACAATAAATTCAAAATTTTTTTTTATCTTGTGGTGAAAGTGGATCCTATGAATTCATTTATCTTTTTAACACTAATGCACTAGTTTGCAATTAAATGAAATGTTTTGTATTCGATTAAGCATAAAATGAAGATCGGTTTCTCATCGTAAAACTTGCAATCATCTACACTAGGCGACTATCACCAGTAATAGCTAGATGTCTAATCACCAATAATCAAATTTAATACAGTTATCTCTGGAAGACTAACTGGTATGCTTTGTTCACTAGTGCTTCTTTAGTTGTGACTATCGTTTGTTCTGTGGCATTTCGTTGTTCCATAGCATTTCGACCCGGCATGTAACTTGCACGTGAGTCTCGTATTCATTATGGGATGTTCAGTGAAACAATTCACTTCTAAATCGATATTCTCGTCCGAAATATTCTTTCATTTATGGTTGATAGGTGTGAATCTAACTCAGGATCCTGCATACTTGCCGGTAAAACTACTCGTCCCAAATCAATTTTATTATGTTTGGGATTTGGGATTCGAGTCGGATTTTGAGAGTTTATAGTTTGGGCGACATGTATAGGATTCTGTCGTTTGTAAGAATAAAACAATGTATAGGACATCCTCTACAATTCAACAGTTTGATAGTTATTGTTGTAGTTGGATGTAGTTGGATCCAATTTTTTTTTTCAGCATTACTTGTGCATCATTAAAATCACTTTTTGGTTGTTTCCTTGAAATCCGTCTCAGAGAGATCCTTTAGCATATTATTGGAACAAATCCTTGTTCAGATTTTTAAAAAAATTCGGCTGAGGATAATTTTTTTTGGTTAGTGTTATCATTCGCTCAATTCATTTTTCCGCGGAATGATTCTTTATAAATTCATTTTTCAAAAGTTGTGTGAATTTTTACATTATTTGCATATGAAAATAAATAAGTATTTACTATCAGTGTGTATGCTATTTAAACTTTGATAACGTCTGCTCCGTCGGTAAAAATTTTAATTGTATTTTATATACAATATATATATATTTATTTATTTATATAGGTTAAATTATCGTTACATATTAATTCAACACGTAATAAGAAATTAAATAAGTACCTAAAATATTTCATAGCTTATTTCAATACTTGATAGATTGTTATATATAGACTAAATTCAATGTGATAAAAAGTTAAAACGAGAGACGAGTGGCATATCTTAAAATATTTTAAATGATAAAATAGCTTCTATACTTAGACTAAATAAAATACACGAATAAGTTAAGGATTGATTTTTTTTAGATACGTATCAGTTTATTTTCCCACAGTCATTTCCTTTACAGGACACTTACCTTACCCAACGTTACATAGGATTAGAGTTAGCATTTGATAAAGTTGTAGATAGTTATGTCATGTACGTATGTACGTAAATGGCCTGTAGAGTTGGGGAAATGATTTGTAACCCTCTTTTTTTTTTTTAAAGAATAAAGGTTTAATTAGTGAATTTTTTTTAAAAAAAATAAAAATATTTAGTTATACATGGCTATAATCACATCTTGGGCCTAAAAAAAATGATTATAGTAAGATTGTGCTTATAGAAAGTTAAATTAATATATTTTTAATAAGTTTGAATCTGATAAAAATATAAATTTTATAAATTGTGATTATAGCTAGTGTGATTATAGCCAGGTGTGACTGTATATATATATTATTTGTATATACAACACTATTAATTTATTTTTTTTTAATTTTTTATATAAAAATAAATTTAATACTATTTTATACAGTATATATATATTTATTTGTAAAGTTAAATTAAATTCTATTCTATATTAGAGTTAAAAATTGGGGTATTGAATATTTTTATTTAGTACCTCAATACTAATGGCTAAACTATTATTAAGAATTAGTATATTTAATAATTAGAAGTTTAATATGCTTTGCATGGGTGTAATGTGCTTGTATATCGCACCCTAATTTGATTGGCTAAATTTGCAAATCATTATTTTTAAAAAAATAACCAATTTTTGTTAAAATTCTTTAGATTAAGAATTAGTCTAAGAAATTTTAAAAAAAGTCTTAAAATTTTTTTGTACCAATATGCAAAATTTAGCATTGAACAAGTTTACTTAGTCAAATTAGAAAGGTTGTCTTAATAAAATTTAGAGAAATTGTCAAAAAATGAGTTAAAAAATAAAAAATTGCAAATATTTCTAAATTTTAATAAGACAACCTTTCTAATTCAACTAAGTAAACTTGTTCAGCACAAAATTTTGCATATATATGCAAAGAAATTTAAGAAATTCCTAA
The DNA here is from genome assembly GCA_003550325.1 of Gigaspora rosea. Classification (NCBI taxonomy): domain Eukaryota; kingdom Fungi; phylum Glomeromycota; class Glomeromycetes; order Diversisporales; family Gigasporaceae; genus Gigaspora; species Gigaspora rosea. The sequence goes on along the minus strand of QKWP01000448.1, from coordinate 46,348 downwards.
TAAACCTTCTAATCTAAATAATTTGTTTATTTTTTTAAAAATAATGATCTACAAATTTAGCCAATCAAATTAGGATGTGATATATAAGCATATCACAGGGTGTGAGATATGGATTTATTCTAATAATTGTCGCTAATCATAATTTAAAATGAAATCTACATTTTATACTTAACCTGCTAGCCTTTTAAAACCTATTAATACTTGTTTATTATAATTTTTTTAAAACTAATCCTAACTCTAAACCCTAACCCTAAAAATGCACTCCAAAAAAATTTAGTTTTCAAGATTTTATACTATCATTTTATTTTAATTTGGATTTCATTATGATCTGTCACAATAATTAATGTTTTTTTATTATAAAAATATTATACAGTACCAGACAGTAAAAACCATCCATTTTTTTCGAGCACACCAAATTTAAAGTCTATAACACAAACTCTAATTGGTTAATAATGTATATATTAACCAATCAAATCACTTGCACATGATCAGGCTTCAATCTAATTGGTCGATTGTTCTGTGCCAAATTTCTGCTTTATTATAAAATTGTTAAACTTTAAACCCTTATAACTTTTTTAAAAAGCAAAATATCAAAAATCTGTTTTACAAATTTGTAGTTTAGGCTACAAATAATAATTTGTAAGAGGAATTTTTAAAATAATTATTTGCTGTGAAGTTATTAAACATTAAACAATGCTGAAAAAAATAGATGGTTTTTGCTGTTTGGTACTATATACAAAAAATTTATAGTTACTGTATATAAAAGCATAGTATTTATTAATAGATAGGATTTTAGTATAATATTGTAATATATTATACTTAGGGTTTTGCAATTTGATTTAAATTGATTTGATCAAATGTTTGATCTCAAATTACATTCAAATACAGAAATTTCAAATCAAATTCAAATTAACAAAATATTCAATTCGATTCGACAAATATTTGAAAATTTTTATTGGAACTATAAATTTGATAGCTATTTACACAAATTTTTATTAAGACAACTGCCTTTATTGTTCTATAAAACTAGGGCTATTTTGATTAGAAAACTATTTTTTTTTAAATAGTAAAGGTGAGACCTGCTTTTATCTTTATTAAATTTAATAGAAACATTTTACAATTCTGAAAGAAAATTTCAATTTTTTTTTTTAAATCTAATACTAAGAATAAAAATTCAGACATATATCTAAGTAAATCTAAATACTTATCTGCAGCCTAAACTTACCAGAGTGGCCAAAGTATATATATAAGAATATCAGATAGAGGTGTAGAAAATTTGATCTATTTATACAACCAAGTTTCAATTTTTTTCAATGAAATATCAGAAATGTGATTATAACTATCTTGTATATTTTTAAAAAAATTGGATATAGAAAATGTATTAGGGAGAGAAGATGAAAATTGAGAGTGTATTGCCTAATTTTAAAATCTAGAAATGCAGTATGGAATTCAAATATTTGTATAAATTTGTTGATTGATATGAAGAGTAAAATAGTAAGAGAGCAGGCAGATTTAGAAGATGTAGTAAGTTCATATAGAGTAGAAATAATATTCAAAGGTATTAAACCAGATAAAGTAGAAAGCAAAGAAGGTTGGTTGGGAAGTTGATGAATTTGAAAGCTATTCAGTTCATAATTTGAGTGTATAAATTCTTAGCAGCTAAATTAGAGATTTCAAGTTTGTTAGAACTTAGTATATAAACTAAAGAGTCTTTTATAAGTTTAAATAAAGGTTCAGAGATAGAACAGATAGTCCAGTATAAGAGTTCACTTGCTTGTTGGCAAAGGTAACAGGTATTAGGATAAGATGAATTTCTTCGATACAGAATATGTGGAGCAGGAAAATCATTTAAAAGTATTTTAATTCTAAACATATTAGTTGATTTTTGGAATTGGCCAATAAATACTGATTAACTGGTCTGTTTTAGATGATTTAACTACCAAAATGTTCATCCCAGTGAGAGGATTCTAATGAGCCCAAAATCATTAAAATCCAATTACAGGATTTCAAGTAGTTTGAATTTTATACAAATGTAATAGTAAATTTAAAATTTTTAAATAAATATTTTAATCTTGAATAACTTCTGATTCACTAGTCCATTTTGGATGATTTAACTACTAAAATGTTTGTCTCAATGAGACGATTCCAACAAGCCCAAAATCATTAAAATCCAATCACAGGATCCTAAGATAGTTAAGAATTTGTATCATTAGCCAATCAAATTAAATATTGGTTTTATATGTAAATTTACATATAAAACCCATATCTAATTTGATTGGCTGATAATACAAATTCTTAACTATCTTGGGATCCCATAATTGGATTTTAATAATTTTGGGCTTGTTGGAATCGCCTTATTGAGATGAACATTTGGTAGTTAAATCATCCAAAATGGACCAGTGAATCAAAAGTTATTCAAGATTAAAATATTTATCTAAAAATTTTAAATTTACTATTAAATTTGTATAAAATTCAAACTATCTTGAAATCCTGTAATTGAATTTTAACGATTTTGGGCTCATTAGAATCTTCTTACTGAGATGAACATTTTGGTAGTTAAATCATCTAAAACAAACTAGTAAATCAGAAGTTATTGGCTAATTTCAAAAATCAACACATATGAAGATTTGAGTGTTGAAGAGTAAATCTATATGAAAACTTCAAATTTTTTTGGTTATTATTAATAATATATAACCAGGTAGCATTCTAGTTAATATATTATGATATTGGTAGCCATTGTTGAAAATGATTTTGAGAGAACCAAAAAGCAAGTATATGTGCATAGTATATAGTTTTAACTTAGTGACAGATAGAAAGTTCAATAAGAAAATTATCAACAGAGAGAAGAAAAACATTTTTTATTTAATACAAAAAATCAATTAACTTAGTAAAATTTTGTGTAAATTGAAAATTTTAAAAAGTGATCAAAATTTTAAAATTTTTTAAAAATTACAAATAAATTTGATTTGATTTAATTTGATTTGATCAAATTAAATTCAAATCAAGGGTTTATTTGATTCAATCAAATTCAAATATGCCTAATATTTGATTTGATTCGACTTTGAAAAACCCTAATTACTATTTATTAATACCTTTTAAAAGCAATTATCTAGTTACTTAGCAAGCTAATTATTTTGCAAATATTTTTTTAGAATACTCTAAATATAGTTTATATAATTGTATATCTAGTATTGTTTATTTTTTGGCAATCTTGTTTTTCATCAGCAAATTTATAGTGGCACAATCTTTTGAAAGATCTTATGAACCTGCAAAATCTTTCGAAAGATTTTGTATATACAATATATTTTGAAACATTTCGCAATGTATTTCGAAATATTTCAGGTTTTAAAATATTTCGAAAATGTTTTCAAAAGTGAATTCGAAATATTTTTTGAGCAGACTGGCTAGATCAGTAGATATATAATATGGGTCATACCAAGAACACATTGGACTATATTTTCGAAATATTGAAATTAATCTGCAAATCTGTATTACAAGATTAAATTAAATCTTTTGTTTGTAAATTAGATCTTCTATTCACATTATTTTTTATTTCAGTTTGTTTTTTTTTATTTTTGTTTTTTTTGTTTTCGCTTTTTTCTTTTATTTTGTTTTTGTTTTTTTTTTATTTATTTATTTTTAATTTTTTTTGTATTTTACAAAAATACCAGCCCTTGCAAAAAAACTAATAGCCTTTTGGCACTTTGTGCAAGCATACTCAGATTTCTGAAACTTTGCAAGAACATACAACTAATTTTTTTAGCAATTTTTAAATTTCCAGAAATGCTTTTTTAGAAAAATGGTCACCAAGTTTTTGCAAGATTTTGCATGTTTTTGCAAGTTCTTGCAAGTTCTTGCAAGGTTTTGCTTTATTTATTTTTTTGTTTCATGTTTTTTGTTTTTGTTTTTTTTTATTTTTTATTATTTATTTTATTTCGACACTTTGTGAAACAAAACCCTTACTTCCTAGCACTTTGCAAAAAAACTAATCCAGACTTTTTCAGCACTTTGTGACTTTTTTGGCATTTTGCAAGAACATTAACCAGCTTTTGCAATTTCTAAATTTGCAAGAATGTGAACTCTTATTTCAAAAAAATGAAAATTTGGGGCTTCGTTTAATTTTTTTATTAGTTCGACTACATTTTTTGTTTTTTCGTTTGTTTTTTTTTTACTTATTTTTTAATTTTTATTTTATTTTATTTATTCCTAACTTTTTTAAAACTTAGTGACTTTTCCGGCACTTTACAAATTTCTCTGGCAATTTGCAAAATACTAACACTTCTGAGAAATGGTTTTTTTTTACTTCTTTACTATTTTTAGGAAGTATTTAGAAAAAAAGAGTGAAATGAAGATATAGCGAAACCAAAAAAAATAGCCAAAGCAAAAACTATAGAAAACAAAGAAGCAAAGATAATAGCTAACTATAGGGTGAGTGAAAATATATATGTAGAGCAAGTTTTTTGTATATAGTAATAGAATTAGATACAAAGAAGTGCGAAAGTAGTTAAAATAATATGTAATAATGTAAAAATAATACTGTAAAGAATATATAATTTGAGGGAACTCTTTCCGATGATCATCTTGACCAACTTTTTCACGACAACCGAACTGTAGAAATCTATAGATAATATGCAACCTCTTACTACAAAACTTCTTTTGGAGTATTCAGGAACAAGAGTTCTACTCGGGGCAACTGAAAAAGAGCTGAAAAAGAAGTCTTGGGATAGGTCTCCCTGGAGTAAAACACAAAAACTATCGAATAGTAGTTGGTTACTAAGTAACCAGAAGTCTTTGTCATTAAGCTCAAATGGGTTTGAACTTTATAAAAGCTGCATATTTTTCTGTGAACTACAAAATTTACATGGTTTCAAACCCACGAAACAAGTTGGACCTCTTGGAACTTTTTTCGACCCTTTGGTCTTTTTCGAAATTTCAACAAAGTGGGCATTTTGGTTTACCCCTCCAAAAGATCGACAATGTTTACCTCCTCCAATTGGGAAATGCAGCTACCATATTGGAATGAAGTTATGAGTGGATTTCGGCCTTTCGGAATAAACAACAACGACACATGTTTGAGGAAACCTTGTACCAAAATTTGACAGATACAGAATGTAGGTGAGATTTTCCGGGTTACGTGGACCCCGACTCTCCAACCTAATCCTGGATGATCGATTTCGTATCACAATCAGATCTAAAATAAGTTTATTTAAGTGGAAGATCACAGATAAAGGGTATAAAATGATCGACATTTTATAATAAATCACGGCGGAATTTAATAGTAAATTTCTATAGTGTGCGAATGGGGCTTGCTTACATATAAAAGTAATTTTTTTATTAAGTAACTCTTTCTTATTGCTTAATTGAAAGTTGTAGAGCAAATTCTTGTGATTCTAATGGTAGTAAAATCATCAAAAATCGGTTTGATAGATCATAAGATACGAGTATTTTTCAATTGTTTACTATAGAGTTTTTCTTATGAATTGAAGCACATGACGTTCCACTTACTATATAA
>QKWP01000448.1:26781-37487 GCA_003550325.1 Gigaspora rosea | reverse complement strand
GCAGATAAAGGGTATAAAATGATCGACATTTTATAATAAATCACGGCGGAATTTAATAGTAAATTTCTATAGTGTGCGAATGGGGCTTGCTTACATATAAAAGTAATTTTTTTATTAAGTAACTCTTTCTTATTGCTTAATTGAAAGTTGTAGAGCAAATTCTTGTGATTCTAATGGTAGTAAAATCATCAAAAATCGGTTTGATAGATCATAAGATACGAGTATTTTTCAATTGTTTACTATAGAGTTTTTCTTATGAATTGAAGCACATGACGTTCCACTTACTATATAAGGTAATAGTCACATGCCCGCCGATTTTTACTATGAAATTTGTTCCCTTTAACTGCGGACTACTAATTAAATTTTTTTACATCAGTTTTTTTTTCTTTTTTTTTTTTATTATATTTAACTTTTCTTTTTTTTCGTTGTACTGTAGTTTTTAGAATCGCCGCCATAAAAAAATAAGTTTATTTTTTTTTTAAAACAATTTTTTTTTCTTTTTTTTTTATTATTTAACTTTTTTTCTTTTTGTTGTAGTTTTTAGAATCGCCATTTGGAATAGTCGCAGAAAACGCTATTGGTGTCGTGTAATATTGTTGTTGGTGACGTGTTATTAGAACTTTTGTCCGTTGTTTTCTAGTAGTGGATTCGTTTTGCTATATAGTTTAGTATAGTGCGCGCTGTATTGGTCTTATTCCTGGTTTTTCAACGTTATTAGTAAAAGCGCGCTTTTCTAGCTCCATGTATTTCTGATTTTGGGGCTATGTTAGGGAAAGTATGATTTCGTTTGTTCGTTGTTAGTTGTGAATGCGTTACTAATACTTGTTCCCTTTTTTTTAGTGGTTTGAACTTTTCTGGAAGTTGTAGGGCATGCTTCGAAACGGTATTCTTGGGATTTTCGTTCGTTAGTCAGAAACGCGGAATTGTATAAGAGGTAGTTGTAGTTATACAGAGTTAGATAGTTGCGCGGCAGTTTATGGTTAGGGTTAGGATTGGTGTAGTATTAGGTAGTATAGAAATCGTCTATGTAAATAATAAAAAAATAATTTAATAAAATAATTTAAAATGAATTAAAAAAAAATAAAAAAGCTAAAAAAGAGCTTTCGAAGTGTTATTTATTCAATTGTGAAGAGCTAAAGAACTAGTATTAATGAGTAAGAAATATTTAAATAAACATTTAACTTTTACGGAAATAACTTTTTTATATTAATTTTAAGCTATACAATTAGCAATCTATTTTATTTAATGGAAAACTTTGGGGAATTCAGAATAAATAATAATCCTAATAATGGCACTAAATATAATTGGCAGTATATCGGTAGTGTCTACTATTTCTTGTGATCTCCAATTAGATCAAAAGAAAAAGCCGATTTTGCCAAAGGAAACTGTGCAACTTGTGGACAACCAACCGTGGTAATTAACAAAAAGTATTTAAATGAAAACACCAAGCCAAAGCACTTTATTTTTTCCTGATTGAAATTTTACTAATTCCCCAAAGTTCAAATGCAAGTTTTGTTTCTATTAAATAAAATAAATTACTAATCATATGGTTTTAAAAGTTAAAAGTTTATTTAAATATTTCTTACTCATTAATACTAGTTCTCTAGCTTTTTACAACTGAATAAAAAAACACTTAGAAGCTCTTTTCTATTTGTTTTTTTTTAATTTGTTTTAAATTTTTTTTTATTTATTTTATATCATAATTATTTACATAAACCTAATACTACACTAATCCTAACCCTAACCCTAACCTGTGCAAGTATCTCGTACACTAATCCTGCGCAACTGTCTAACCTCGTATAACTACAGCTACCTCTTATACCAATTCTGCGTTTCTAACTAACGAACAAAAATCCCAAAAACACCGTCTCGAACAAATGCCGACTCCAACAGCACACGTTCTAGGAAAGTTCAAAGCACTAAAAAAAAGGGAACAAGTGTTCATAACTAACAACGAACAAACGAAATCATACTTTCCCTAATATAGCTCCAAAATCAGAAATACATAGAGCTAAAAAAGCACGCTTCTGCTAATAATGTTGAAAAACCAGGAATAAAACCAACACAGCGCACACTATAACTAAACTATACTAAAGGTGATTATACAGCAAAAACGAATCTACTACCGGAAAACAACTGACAAAGTTCTAATAATGGTGTCTCCAACAACAATGTTACGGTCCAATGGTAGCTCCAACGGCATCTCTAACAGCATTTCCAGCGACTACTCCAAATGGCGATTCTAGAAACTACAATGAAAAGAAAAAAAGTTATTCGCCTACATATGATAAATTGAGTTTAGTTAGAGTAGAGACTACTTTTCTTAGTATTATGTAATTTTTAAAATAGTCCACTTGGTGCTGGGGCTTAATTGACCCGAGGCCTTGCTTTTTTATTTTCTTTTTTCTATCATTTGTTTTTTTCGTTTTCTTTGTTTTTTCTTTTTCTTTTTTACACCCTTTTATCCCTTGCTTTGTTACACAGGCATATTTGCCTGCGAAAATTTTAAAATTTTAAATTTTTTAAATAAAACCTTAAATATTAATTTTAGCTATATACTTTCTAAGTAAAAATTATAATATTAGTTCTGTTTTATCAACTTTATTATAAAATTTTTTTAAAATTATTAAAAAACTTTGGTGTAATAAAAGTTTAAAGTTTTTGTTTTGGAACTTTTACTATAGAATTTTTTCTTTAGGTTTTCTCAAATTTTATATGTTCCCGTCTATAAAAAAAATTTTCACTTCTAATACAAGTCTTAATTTTTACAAGTAAATCATATAAAGTCAAATAATGAAAGTTGTCATCCTTTATATAAACTACAATATTGTATTAGAAACTATATTTTTAAAACCAATATTTAAAGAATTCGCCAAGATATTGTAAAATATTTTTTTGGTTAAAAAATTTCTTTAAAATTTAATATTTTCAGCTTATAAGCAATATAAACTTTTTGTCTTATAATATAAATTTAAATAATTCAAAAATATAATCCTTGTTATTAAATATTATAATACCAAATTTTATTTAAATATTTTAAATGATTAAAAAAATAGATCAGAGGTATATTTATAGTAATTTTACAGGCATATTTGCTTGCAAAGTAGTACAAACTAAGGATACATATTTTGTTTTTTAGTAGTTTAGTTTTTTCCTCCCACTTCCAAGAATATTTCCTCTAGGAAATGCTCTTGTATAGTGGAGCGAGGCTGATGGACTAGTCGGTGTCTTCCAAGATGCCATGCGGCAATTCGCATTTGGTTTAGTTTAGCTAAATCAGATGATGCCTATGCTGTATTATTCTTTGTCTAATGAGTTTGTACTATTTTTTTTTAGTAGTATAATAAAATCAAAGAGGTCGTATTTGGCGAGTCTCGCCTAAAAGGAAAAAAAAATACTGTAAAGAATGTATAATAATTAAAATATAATATATAATATAATATATATAATATTTAATAATAAATAAATAAATAATAATAAATAAAAAGAATAAATATATGCAATGCACTCTGTGATATGCTAATTTATTGTACACAATATATAAACATAGTTTGTAGATCTGTATAACAAATGTTTTATATAACAAAATTTAAATTAATAAAAGTTAGGATAAAGGTAAGTATTAGTGTTAGAAGTTAAATAAATAATGGTATATACCAAATTTTGCAAGGAATTTTTTTTGTTAGAGCATGAAAAGTGGTTAAATAGATGAAATTTTTGATATTACAGATTTTAGAAAAATTTCTTTATTTTGTTAAACAAAGAAAATTTGTACATTATATCTTATCTTCAAATTAATTGGTAGATTATTTTGGTGCTATATTCAAGCAAATCGCAGTATGTGATGTCTAATTAAGTAGTGATACAAATCGATGAAAATTTTTCAATTGATTAGTTAATAGATCATTTTATCCAACTAATCGATTAATCGATTTTATTCAACTAATCGATTAGTTGGCGATTAATCGACTAATCGATTAATCGATTAGTTTACTAATCGATTGACCAATCGATTAATTGAATAAATAATAAACAAAACTTGGTAAAATACACGTAAGGTGGCAACTGAAAACAGCCGGGTTGACATTCTTATATGATTAGTTGATTAAACGACCAATTGACTAATCGATTAATTAGTTGATTAATCAATTAGTTTGCCAATCAATTAATCGATTAGTCGACTAATCGACTAAGTTGGGTCTGTAAAATTCAAATCGATTAGTTGTCAACTTTACAACTAATCGATTAATTCGATTTTCAATTTGTATCACCATAATTAAGTCCAAATAAAAATATAAAATTTAATAATGCAAAAATTTTAAAAATTTTGAAAATATATAAAATATTGCAAAATATTGTGAATTACTGCAAGTTTACATGATAATATGCGAAATATTATCTCCTGCAACCCCTGAAATAAGATAATTTGATAGAGGTTTGTATTGTTTTATTTGACCTATGTCGCAATATTTCGCAATATATTTTGCATTATTTTGCAATATTTCGCAATATATTTCAAAAATAATTCGAAAGAAATGCATACTAAAATCTTTCGAAAGATTGCAGTTCTTTGAAAGATTTCGTATCGATCACAATTTTTCGTAAGATTTCAGCATACAATTTCTTTCGCAATATTTCGTATATTTATTTTGCTAATGTTATTATACAAAATATAAATGAAATTTTACTTTAAGAATTAATATCATTGCTAATATTTTCTACTTTATTATAATTAGTTATTAAACAATATCTAGATTATATAGCTACCAAAATTGATTTTTGAAAAAGATCTATTTGGTTTATTAGAGCAAATTGAGAAAGAACAAATAAAATTTATAATTTTATTTATTCAAAAAAAAAATATCAAAAATTTTGAATCAAATTAGGTTTTAAATAAAATAAATCAAACCCAATTTTAGAACCAAGTTTTAATTTTCATCAGCAAAATAAATATATGAAATCTTTTGAAAGAAATTGCATGCTGAAATCTTTTAAAAGAATTGCAATCAATGCAAAATCTTTCGAAAAAACCACATTCTTTCGAAAGATTTTGGTATGTATTTTTTTCAAAATATTTCGAAATATATTACAAAATATTGCAAAATAATACAAAATATATTGCGAAATATTGCGAAATAGGCCAAATAAAACAATGCAAACCTCTATCAAATTATCTCATTTTAGGGGTCGCAGAAGGTAATATTTCGCAATTATCTTGTAAACCTGTAGTTTTTCACAATATTTTACAATATTTCGTATATTTTTAAAAATTTTTAAAATTTTCACATTATTAAATTTTAAAATTTTATTTATTATTATTTATTTATTTATTATTATATATTACATTATATATATATTTTAATTATTATACATTCTTTATAGTATTATTTTTACATTATTATATATTATTTTAACTACTTTCGCACTTTTTCGCATCTAATTCTATTACAGTCAACCCTCCCTAAATGCAAGTTGTCGGGACAGGCTCTGAGGCGTGCATTTAGGGAGGGTTGCAATTAGAGAGTAGCCAATCATATTGGATCACATGTAAAATCACGTGACCATTTTGTATTGTATAATTTTTATTATACATAAAATAAAGTTTTTCGCTACATTACTGTAGTACATAATTTTTTTTTTAATTTAGTTATATATAAATAAGCCCTTCACTTTGCTCCAGACAAAAACTAATTTAAAAACCTTAAAATTTTTTTAAAAAAAAAAAAATCTAAAACTAAGTTATATATGAATAAGCGCCTTACTTACAACGTTTTTAACGTTCTACAAAAAGATAAGTAAAGGCTTTACATTTGATTTTTTGAAGTTTTAGATATTTTACTAACGTCTTTTCTCCAACATCAGGTTCTCCAAGATTTAAAAATACAATTCGGTCTCGTCCTCTTTCTCGCCCTCCCGCTCAAAGCACAATGTTATAGAGCCACGATTTAATCAACCAATTCAAAGTAAGTTTTAATACTTGTTTGTTTGAAAGCTTTAATTCGAAGCTTTCTTATTTCTTTTTGCAATTTCAATAAAGCTTCGTCATGTTCAAATTGGGCCGTTTCACTAAAATCATTCTGCATAATATATTGTTCAAGTATTTCTACCGCATTTAATGCTTCTTGATGACTAATTTGACGCATTTCTGTACTGTCATCATCTTCAACATTTTCATTTTCAGATTCAAGATTAGTGGTTAGATCCAAAATTTCTTTATCGCTCAGTACTTCATGTGTATCCTTTTCTCCTGGATAATCGATATATTCCTCAAGATCCATTATGTTTGAAAAATTAAGCGCCTCAATATCTGTATAAAGCTCATCCATCAATTCATCATCATTATCATCAATGAAGGATTCTTCATTATCTTGGGTATCTGGAAGAATTCTCGTATATCGAAAACAGTTATATATTGTTTCTGGTGTTACTTCCCTCCATGCCCGAGCAATAAACCTTATAGCATCAAGAACATTCATTTTTTCATCTTTTTCAGCTTCGTATTGGTCAAGTAACCATTTTATAAAGTAACTTCGGTAATGTCGCTTGAAGGACATAATGACACCGGCATCCATAGGTTGAATGCGAGATGTTGTGTATAGAGGAAGGGTATGGACAGTTATATTACGAAGATTTAAATTAGTAGTAGAATGAACTTTTGCACCATCTAATAAAAGAATTATCTTACGGCCAGCCATCTTCAAGTCAAACTCCTCAAGCCATTTTTGAAACAAAATCGTTGTCATCCATGCTTTCTTACTTGCATCATATTTAATACCAAGTCTATTACGATTAACTCCTTTGAAGCAATGTGAGTTGGGGGACTTACCAATTACAAATATTTTTCTTTTATCTGTGCCATCAGCGTTGGCACAAAGTGCCAAGGTTAAACGCTCTAAATCTTTTTTTTTTCCTTTAAGATGTTTAGTCGCCAAAGTAGTATCAGGTTCGAGACTAAAAAAAAAAGTTAAAGTTAAGTAATAATGAATACAATCTAATTTGTGATACCGATAAAATAATCCAGTTTCATCCATATTGTAAATATCTCTTAGATCGTATTCTTTTAACAGCTCTTTCAACCGAGGAATTGCAGCAGCAACAACATCATCATCCACCGACGCGTCTTCTCCATGTTTTTTAACCCGTTCCAATCTGTGCCTTTTTTTGAACTTGTATAGCCAGCCTTGTGAGAACTTGAGATCAGGAATCTCTAACATTTGTGCAAAAGTTTTTGCTTTTTCTATCAGAATTGCATCACTTAAAATTACTCTTTCTTGATTTTGTAGAACCCACTCGAGTAATGCATTTTCAAGCTCTGGATGTTGGACGGTTCTTTGTCTTTTTACAGTAGGATTATTTCTGATATCATCTTTATTTTTTATTAGGCATCCAATCGTACTCGGATGAACGTCAAGCTTAAATTCTTTCTTTACCCAGTCTACAAGTTCAAGGTTGGTAATATTAGGATGTTTACTTTTGTATGTGACGATATCTTGTCTCTGTTTATTAATAAGTGTGGTTTTATCTTTGCGCTTACTAGAAGACATTTTGTCTTTATTATTTAAAAAAATAAATTTTGTTTTACTAGGGCTATTAAATACACAAAGATATTTATTAGAAAAGATCCTTAACTTTATTGTCTTAATTTTATGCTTCTACTTTATAATTAACAAATTATATTCAAATTCGATTAATTTGAAAAATGGTGGCATTTGAGTACGCCAACCAATTCACGTTTTATAAAAAAAAAAAGGAAAAATAGGCGTTTGGTGTAAGTTTATTGTTTGGATTAGAGGTTGTAATTGATTCTTACAAATCTTGGGTTGAGAATTGGAATTTTTATTGTTACAGTACCGGAAGCCTTCTTTAATTCCGATAGAGTAACAATCACACGGCTCCTGAGATCCCTTACTTTGGGCGTGAAGCGGTGTGCAAGAGGGAAGTATAGTTTCTTTTATGTCTGTAAGAAACTACACACTTCTCTGAGGCAGTTCGGTATAAAACAACAAGAGATAATACACAGTTTATTAATTTAACAAGAGGGCTATTCCAAGGTGTCTGTTCCTTAGAAATCCCAAGAGTTTATTAATAATAAGAGAGGAGGATAAATAATATAAAGGTAAAGATAAAATACAATGTCTGGATCTGTCTAAAACTAAGGGAAATAAGGTGGGTTTATATATCTATTGAGCTAAGCGTCGCTAAGCGTCGTTAAGCGTCACTAAGCGTCGTTAAGCGTCACTAAGCGTCGCTAAGTGTCATTGAGTGTCATTGCACATCAATTTCGCATATCACTATTACTAAATACAGTTATTACAAAATTTCCTTATTAAGTTCTAATTTTCAAACTAATTTCTACCAACATTAAAACCTATTCTATAACATTATGTTAATTTGAAAATGAATCCAGTTCTCCAATTCTTTAAAATAAAAAAATTTGAATTGCTTTGTGAAAATTTTATTCATTTTCATAGCAAACCCCAAAATTTGGATTTAACTCTATCTATAAAAATTTCGCTTGCAGATTTAAACAAAAAACATGATATATTACGTACATAAATACATATGTAAATAAAGGTATAGTGCGTGTATATTTTCAGGCTAATTATACAGATAGAGTTCGGAACCGGTTTTATTTTTCTTTTGCTAAAACCGGTTTTAATCGATTTTAACATAAGAAAATAAAACCGGTTCCAAACTCTATCATCGGATAAGCACGGGTTTTCGTAGCATGGGTCAAGATCTGGATTTGTACGGGTATGGCCCGAATTGGTACGTAGTGATCGGGTACGCATATGGTGATCGAATGTATAAAGAATACGAATTTAGATTGGTTGTTCTATAACCGTGATCACGTGATTGCATTTACGGGGGGAGTTTATATGCATGGGCCAAGAGAATAGCATGCAATTGCAGAATAAAGAACGTGCATTTAGCTATAAGGCCCTTCATGGGGCCAGGCAATTGCCATGCATTTAAGGGGGGGTTGCATTTAGGGGGTTGCACTTAGAGAGGGTTGACTGTACTATATACAAAAAACTTGCCCTACACACATATTTTTACTCACCCATAGTTAGCTATTATCTTCGCTTCTTTGTTTGCTATTGTCTTCACTTTGGCTATTTTTTTTTGGTTTGGTTATATCTTCATTTTGCTCTCTTTTTCTAAATACTTCCTAAAAATAGTAAAAAAGTGAAAAAAAATAAAAAAAAACATTTTTCAAAGTGTTAGTACTCTTGCAAATTGTTGCAGAAATTTTGTAAAGTGCTGAAAAAGTTGCAAAGTTTCGAAAAAGTCAGAAATAAATAAAATAAAATAAAAATTAAAAAATAAATAAAAAAACAAATAACTAATAAAAAAATAAATAAAGCCCCAAATCTCATTTTTCTGAAATAAGAGTTCATGTTCTTGCAAATTTAGAAATTGTAAAAGCCGGGTTAATGTTCTTACAAAATGCCAAAAAAGTCGCAAAGTGCTGAAAAAGTCTGGCTTAGTTTTCTTGCAAAGTGCTAGGCTAGGAAGTAAGGGTTCTGTTTTTGCAAAGTGTCGAAATAAAATAAATTAATAAATAATAAAAAAAAAACAAACCCAAAAAACATGAAACGAAAAAATAAATAAAGTGAATCCTTGCAAGAACTTGCAAAAAAAAAATCTTGCAAAAACTTGCAAAAACTTGTGACCATTTCTCTAAAGAAGCATTCCTAGAAATTTAGAACTTGCTGGTAAATTAGTTGTATATTATTGCAAAGTTTCTGAAGTCTAAATAGGCTTGCGCAAAGTGCTGAAAAGTTTTGATTTTTTTGCAAAGGGCTGGTGTTTTTGTAAAATATGAAAAAAATTAAAAATAAATAAATAAATAAAAATAAATAAATAAATAAATAAAAAAAGCTTATAAAAGATAACAAACAAAAATTCAAAAAAGCTAAGAAAAAGTCAAAAGTGGACCCAGCTAAAAAAAAAAAGCAAAGAAAAGCAGACTCCACAACCAAAAACAAGTGGCTCAAAACCGCAACTGGAACGACATACCCAAAGGGCAAAAAAAGAAGTAAACAAAGAAAAACAAGACCCCTAACGAGAAGTTAGTGAAACAAAAAGGAGGAAGAAAAAAAGGAAGAAGCTAAACTAGAAATCGCGGAAATATATATAAAAACCTTAGAAAGCTGAATAAAAGGGAGCACTGTGTATACATGAGGACGAAAGCATTTCGGGTTCTAAACCCGAAATTAAAATTTGACGACGAAATTGTTTTTGACCTATTTTACTTAAAAGATGAAATTATTTGATACTTTTTTTGAATAGACGAAATTATAAGGAACATATCTATATAAATTTTATTTGCTCTTCCTTATAAAAAATTTTAATTTTCTCTAATGAAGACGAAATAGGCCTTTTTCAAAAATCTATTTTGGTGGCATCACTAGCACTATACCAGGATGGCTTTCTTTAAACAAACAAAAATTTCAAAATAAGCAATCTTGATATGGCATACAATAGCCTGTCCATAATGTTCGAAAATATAACTCTTAGCTATATAAGAGACCTGAACTAGACAAAAAGTCGTTTTGGTAGATTGCATTGGGCAGCAAGCTTGGTGAATCTTTATTAAATAGAATGTTGTAGTATATAGATAGACAAGCTTTTTGGTTTTATATGTATTTAGTTCACAATAAATAAAGATAAGATCGCTAAAAAAAAAAAAAGAAAGAAAA
>QKWP01000448.1:0-12990 GCA_003550325.1 Gigaspora rosea | reverse complement strand
TTTAATTGTTAATAACTTCTGATCTACTAGACCAATTTCGATGATTTTACTACCAAAATGATCCTCTCAATAAGAGGATTCTAACAAGCCCAAAATCAGTAAAATTCAATCACAGGATCCTAAGATCGAAATAAATTTGTGTTGCTATAAATAGGTTATAATTATTTAATAAATTATAGAACTTTTATAGTAACACAAATCTATTCCAATCACAGAATTCTGTGATTGGATTTTAACGATTTTGGGCTTGCTAGAATCCTCTTATTGAGAGGATCATTTTGGTAGTTGAATCATCAAATTTGGTCCAGAGTTTAAAAGTTATTAATTATCTAATATTATTAATAAATCTATAATTTTGGTCAAAAATAATTTTGCAACTTTGGCCGGAATTATAAAATTTTGGCCGGAATTACACCTGATACTTCAGCTGACCCACCCACCCACCCNGCCGGAATTACACCTGATACTTCAGCTGACCCACCCACCCACCCAGAAATCAGCTGATTTCTAGAAGCTCTCTTAGAATTAAAAGTTAAAAATTTTATAGTAAAATTGTTTAAAAAAATTTTTTATTTTTATTTTTATTTTTTTATTCTTTGATAGTCTTGCCGGTATTATTTTAGTGATTTATAACAACTGTAGTTATTATTTTTATTTTCACTGATTATAATCTGACTTCTCCAGCTTGTTTTTACACTACTCAGAAGTGACCTGTCACACTGATCACTATAGTGGCCAGAGATTTCTGCAGCCATTTTCAAACTGCTATGGCACAAGTTCATGTAGTATCTTATAATATCCAGACTTATGACTCAAATTACATCTTGTGATTTTGGTTATTTCAAATTAGGGTTCTAGTATAGCTCTTATCGTCATAGGTTTAATTGTAGATCACTGTTTATTCTAGGTAATTAAGTACATCACGAACATCCTGGGTCCCTAAATCTCATGATGTTTCAGTTTCTAAATTAGTTTAGCCTAGCTGGCTATTTCTACAAATCACCACTATTTGAATTTGAACTGGCAACTTTGTGATTTGAGACCTCAAATTATAACTGCTATGCTATTGATCCTAAAGTCAAAAAAAACTTTTTGTTAAAGCACTAAAAGTAGTTTCTTATACAACTTTTAAAGAAACAAACAATTTTTAACAAAATAAACATTTGTTTTAAATTTTTCTAATTGTATTACATTACACCTGATCTTGTTATTTTATTGGCCAAAAATCATGTGCTAGTAAATTTTTAGTAGTTGGTTTGTAGTAAAATAGTACAGGAGTAGTACAAGTTTTGGTAGCACAGATTAAACATAGATTTTGTATATAAGAGGCTTGGATTGGTACAGATTTTTGGCTCTTGATCATATATTTATACTAATGGAACTATTAATAACTTAGGTTTTGCAACACTTTACTAGTCCAAATAATATAAGTTTTGGTACAGATAATTAACATAAATTAATAACTATACTACTGTGATATAACAAATATATACAAGTAAATTATATAAATTTATATTAACAATTAATATAATATAAAAAACTTACTGCACATGTATCAAAGTTTGTAAGAAATTTTTTAAGATACTAGAGTATTTTTATTAGTAAAATTATAAGATATTACAGTTTTTTTAAAAAAAATTGTATATTGTTTTTTTACTCTTTGTAAAATAAGCCAACATGTACTATTTTTAATATATATTATTCTGTGAAATAAATAGCTATTATATATGATATAATATAATATGCCACCTTCTGTTGTAATTTCTGTACCACTTTTTACTGTGCCATTTTATAAATGCACTTGTACATATTAGGGCGCTGATATATATTACATAATATCTTTTTATTAAGAGGGCCACTACCTCCCTCTACATTATATATGAAGTATATATACTAGGAAAACAGGTGCTGTTAGTGTCCGAAGCTGTAGTAATATGTATTGTAATTTTTTACGGGATCTTCCGTCTTGTCAGGCTGATTCGTGTTGATCTGTTTATATGTTTTAAATACTAATTGGCCCAATATCATGTGAGCGGAATCCAAGATATTTTTTGTATTTACGTCTCCATTGTAAGTCCTCCACTATGCTTTGGACAATAATATATTAATATCCAGCTACCCCTCCTTCTCTAAGATATTACGTAATATCTGTCAGTGCCCTTATTCCAACTGTACTATTTTGTGTATTTTGACACCAACTTGTACTACACTCTGAACTATTTTTTTTTATAGGTTTTAGATGCACAGGTTGTATTTGTTTTTTTTTCAAAAACTTCAATACAATTCAATTTGTGCTTCTTATAACTATAAAGTTACAAAGTTTTTTTTATATTATTTATAAAAGAATTATTTTTTCTAAAAATATTTTTATTATATTTTTATTTGAGTAGCTAGAAAAAGGTTTTAAATAAATTAATAAGCTTAATTAGTCAAAATACAAATTTTACTCTGTAGTTTGGTTTATAAATATTGATTATTAATTTTCAAATATTATATAACACACTTATGTTATTTTATTACTATAGGTAGTGCTCTTATAGATCAGACTCGAACTGAACTTTAGTCAAGTCTGAGTCTGCTAATTTTCAGACCGGACTCAGACTTTTATATTCAGACTTTTAGTCAAGTCTGAGTCTGGTCCACATCTGGTCCAAAGTCTGCAGACTGGTCCAAGTCCGTACATACTTATATATATTTTTTGGTGCTGAACAAGTCTACTTAGTGCAAGAAGTTAGAATTAATTAGTAAAATTTCACGAATTAATTTTCATGCACTAAGTAAACTTATTCAATAAATACATATAAATAGTAATCAGACTCATACTTTTAGTTATTATATGAGTTGTAGTGAATAACCCAGTACACACAGATTCATATTCCATGCCAGGATTTAAATATAAACCTATGTGTGTAATAGATTATTCAACACCTATATAATAACTATTTTATTGCACGGTGTCAATTTAACAATCCCGTGCAAATAAGTAAATGAAAAAAGCACAGGTTGTCATATAAGACCCATACAATAATAGTCTGAAGACAGACCAGACACAAACTGGACCAGAACCAATAAGTTTTTTTGTGGCTTAGCTCATGATATGTGCGCATTTAGCGTGTATAAGTTTCATAGATCCTAATGATTATTTGTTTAAGAGCTTTTCATAATTTATTCAAATCTGCCATGACTCTTATACTAATATGAAAAGTAAAATAATTATAATAATAGTTTATTCAACATGCTAGTTATCTCAAATTATAATTTTTTTTGTTATTTAACACAAATATATACTAACTAATTCTATTAATTTGGATAGCAAAAAATGCATGAACTATAGCCAATATAACACTTTCTATCACTTGGTGTCGAATATGCAGTTCTCAGAAAACAACATAAGGATAGAAAAGTGAAAATATAAAATAATTGGATCAAAACAAGGTTCTATTTAAAGCTATAACTTATGATGTAATTGAATGATTTCTTTTAATGGATTAGATAATGTTCAAAAGATTGGTTAGAAGAATTTGCTATATTTTTAACAATATATTAGATATTAAAAGAGTAGTTTTGGGTAAAGAAAAGATATACATATAATTGATGCTGAAATCTGAAGTTGTCATTAGTGGGTAAATTAGGCAAGTATAACCTCAGGCACTGAAGCTATGATCTCAGATGAATATCATCTTCAGAAGCGACATAAACATATTTCATGTACTGTATGGTTGTACTTAAGATAATGTCAGGCTCACAAAAGAATTGTTTAAAAGCAAGTTAAAATAGTTTATTCATGGCTTCATATAAATAAATTATATCAACTTTGTGTATTTCTTTATAAGTTTAAAAGTTATACGTAATTCTGATTAGTAAACTATAATCTTGAGGTATATGGACCAATTTAGAAAAAACTATCGTAAAATCAAGAAAATAAACTCTATACCCTCCACCCTATTTTTTGAACCTCGGATTAGTGGAAATATCAATAAATGGTGCTTAGTTTCTAGATTTTATGATAATAATGAATAAAGATATTTCAATATTCAAGTTTGTGAATATTTACTATTTTTCTTTTATATGCATTAAATTAGGTGTGTATAATAAGCTAAGGGTTTATGAATATTTATTCATGTTATTTTAGGTATTGTAAAAAAATTTTATTAATCTTATTATTTTTTAAAATAAGTTATTCAAGTTCATGAATATTTACTATTTAATTTTTTCTTTTATCTGGTTAATTTAGGCATGTATAAAAAATTTTTTTATTAATTTAAGTATTTAAAATAAGTTATTTAACAGGATTCACTATTTAATTTTATTGATATAAAGAAAATTTATTAATCAAATAGGTTATTCAAGGTTCACGAAAATTTACTATTTAATTTATATTAATTTAGGCATGTATAATGAAAATTTAATAAAATAAGTTATTCATACTCATAAATATTTTACTATTTAAGTTTTTTCATTTGCATTAATTAAGATTCAGATATTAATCTAAATTTTTATTTAATAAGCTGTTCAAGACTCACGATATTTACTATTTTCGTCTATTCATGTTAATTTATATATATGTAAAGAAGATTACTAATTTATTCATGTTTGTGAATATTTACTACTTAATTTCATTTTATTCATATTAAAAAAGCTAAGTACTATATTTATTACAAAAATAATTATAGACTTCGGTTATGGAAAATATGTGCATTAGAAATTAATACTATAAAGCATAGTGTCAGATATATGGTCCTGAAAAACAATTCAAGACTTATCAAGTAAAAATAAGGATCTTGATGATAGTATTCAGGTAGGGCTTGAATCCAGTCATCCGCTTTTATATTAAATTTAACAGATATCTGATGGATTTACTTTAAATTTGTATCAAACGGATAATTGAATTCAAGCTCTACATTCAGGAGTTTAACTAAAGAATTTTAATATATATGAATGCATAATCGAATAAATTTTATTTGGAAGATGATATTTAAAGCCATGGTAATGACGAATATATGTAATTGGTGCATTAGTATTTAGTATGTACGTTGTAATTAACAGTTAAATATTCGTGTTATTATTTTAACAGTTAAGACATTTATGTTATTATTTTAATAGTTAAGACCTTCGCGTTATTATTTATGAGAAAAGAAAGTTTATTATAAATAATCTAATGTATAACATGTCAATATCAGTTACTCATAGCGATAGAAAGTAATAGAACCTAATAGCTAATAGAATTTTGAGTTGTTTTAGTATGTTAATCTGCTCACATGATGAGCTAAGCCACAAAAAATACCAGAACGGACTGAACATGTTTGCAAACTTCGGACTAAACTTCAGACTAATTTGTTTAGCACCAAAAATATATATATAAATATATTCAGACTCAACTAGTCTGCAGACTTCGGACCGGAACCAGACCAAACTCATTATTAAGTTTGAATCTGGTCTGAAGTTCGAAACTAGTAAAATTTTAAAGTCTGAGTCTGGTTTAATCCCAGACCGGACCCGGACTGAGCTGAACCCAGACTGGACCTAGGAGCACTAACTATAGGTAAATTAGATTTGCAAATCTGTATAACAAAAACAAAAAAATAAATTTTTATAAAACAAAAAATAAATTTTAATTACTTTAGAGTTAGGGTGAGGCCTAGGATTTTATCTGGCATTAGTATATACAAAATTTAGCAAGAAATTTTTTTTATTAGAGCCCCAAAGGGTTCATAAGCAAAATTTTGAAATATGAATGTTTTTTTAAAAAAAAATAAAAAAAAAAAACAAAATTTTATATTACAGCTGATTTTAAATTTTTATTGGCTATTCTAATAGTTTTGTGTAATATAATATAAAATACTATAGATGCATTTTAGTAAAACTCTTAATTTTTTTTGAATTTTACTTTGTGATTTTGTGAAGTTAAAGCTATATATCTAATTAATCCTGAAGAAGCATTAATCTTTATGAGTCATATAAATATCAATTTTAATTACAACAAAACATATTAGGCAAATGTAATGAGCTACCGGTATACAAAATATAAATAATTATTATATATCAAAATATTAGAACAGAATTTAGTATAGATAGTTCTATAATAAATTAGTATAAGTTTTTTTAATTGTTACTACTTATTATAGTAGATGCATTTATATAAAGTAAATTTTTTTCTCATATTTGCTAAAGATTATTTTATTCAAGCATTTTTATCAAAATAACAAAATTTAGGCATTCTTAAATAAATTTTAAAACCTTTAATTAAAGATTTAATTCTCATAATTTTACTATATCACTAGCAATAACTTTACTATATTAGCTAACTGTAAGTTAGATTGTAATGAAATTGTCAAAACTTCTATTGGTTTATTGTAAAAAATTCTATTACAAAACTTATGAAGTATCATGATAACACATATATAGTTAAGTTAGTTTGTATTACTAATATAATGGTATACTTTATATATTGAATTAGTTACAATTTCTATTATAACTTATTTTTTTTTAAATATTAAAGGTAATACCTAGAGCTGCAAACATTTAGAAGGTCCAAGGTAGTATGTCACTCTTTATGTTATATAAAATTTATATATAATTATATTAAACGTCATGTCACATACATTACGTCAAATGTCATAGTATATGTTCATTAATATTCTGATGTCTGCAGCTTTAGTGAGACATTGCTTTTATCATCATAACTTATTTTAAAAAATTTGCTACAAAAAATCATACACTACTTTGATATACAGTATGTAGTAATATTCCAAATTGTTAGTTGGAAAACCAACTAGTTGGCAACTTTTCAACTAATTGATTTAAAAAATTTTAAACAACTAATCGATTTATTATTAACTAGTTTGATTAAATTAATTGTTAGTTATTAACTAGTTATTGGATATTATTGACTAACTATAATTTTTATTAATCAACTAAACAACTATTATTAATTATAATAATATAAGTAATGCCAAGAGAAAATAGATATTGGTTTATTATTTATTATACCAATAATGTTGAAAAACCAGGAATAAAACCAATATAGTGCGCATTATACTAAACTATATAGCAAAGACGAATCTACTACTAGAAAACAACAGACAAAAGTTCTAATAACACGTTTCTAACAACAATATTATGGTACCAATGGTGACACCAATGGTGATACCAATGGTGACTCCAACGGCATCTTTAGCGACTATTCCAAATGCTGATTCTAAAAACTACAACAAAAAGAAAAAAAAGTAAATAATAAAAAAAAAAGAAAAAAATTGATTTAAAAAAAAAAATTGATTTAAAAAAAAAATTGATTTTAAAAAAAAAATTGATTTAAAAAAAAATTTGATTTAAAAAAAAAATTGATTTAAAAAAAAAAAATTTGATTAAAAAAAAAAATTGATTTAAAAAAAAAAATTGAAAAAAAAAATTGATTTAAAAAAAAAAAATTGATTTAAAAAAAAAAATTGATATAAAAAAAAAAATAAACTTATTTTTTATAGCACCAATGGCAACTCCAATAGCGTCTCTAGCAACTACTCCAAATGGCAATTCTAGAAACTACAACGAAAAAAAGTTAAATATAATAAAACTAAAAAGAAAAAAAACTAAATAAATAAACTTATTTTAGATCTGATTGTGATATGAAATTGATTATCCAGAATTAGATTTAATAAACTTATTTTAGATCTGATTGTGATATGAAATTGATTATCCAGAATTAGATTTGAGAGTCAGGATCCACTTGACCCAGAAAATCTTACCTACACCCTGTATCTGCCATCCAATTGTATTTAGTACTATAAGACAGAGCAGTCTTGTATTGTTTTTTTGTAAAATGATTCATTTTCTTTTTAGGTAATATGTTTTAAAAAATGCATATTAGCCTCCTTGACAACATTATTGTCCGAAGTGTAGCGAGGAATCTATAGTACAGCAATAAACATAATTTTGTGTTAGATTTTAGTCATATGCAGCCAATCAGCTATAGAGATCGACACGGATCAGCCCGATATTTGTTCTTGGCTTCCTAGTTATTCGAAGAGTCACAGAGACTCTATAGTATAGTACAGCAATGGACATAAATTCTAGTTACGTGATCGCATGTTAGTTAATCCAGTAATCAGCTATAGAGATAGACCATTCTGATTTAAAATGCTATATAGGCAAAATATATAATTCTAACTTACGGTTTTTTTTAAACTCAGGTAATAAGGACGAAAGGCTTATGTAGATCACATTATGTAGATCACCTAATAACGATCCAGATCATGGTACCCAAATTCAAACAATCAGATTGTTTAAATATGACAGACAAACAGTAAAACTTTAGTAATATAGATATTATATATATAAATGGAAAAAAAATTTGTCACACCTGCTTTGACCAATCAAATCGCACGATTTTATAGGCAAAAAATTTTATTTTTTAAAAATTTAAAATTTTATCTAATAAAGTATAAAACATAACTGTTGCTAACTTTCACCCTAGGTGATATCACCTAGTCCAGAAGTCGGGTCAGAAGTTAGGACAGAAGTCGAGTCAGAGTCAAATCAGGAGTCAGTCCAAAGTACGAGAACATACCAAAACATAAGATCGAATTTTTGTTCACATGATCATTAATTAGCAGCTAGCCAATTAAAATCAGGCTTGGTATAATGTAAAGAAAATTAAAATGTCCACTTTGCAAAAAAAACCTATTTATTATAAAAATTAGTGCTCGCTATAGCTGTTACCTCCGCTCAGCTCTTTTATACTAACACATACTCTAACCCTAATCTTAACCCGAACCTAACCCTAACCCTAACCCAAATCCTACCATTAATTTTTTTGTTATGTGAATAGAAATCGATCCTATGCATTATTAATTTCAGACAATAAGTTAAAAAAAATTTTTTTTATTAAATAAATCGAACTTGAACTATATCAGTATGCTATCTAACTAGCACTAATTCTAACCCATACCCTAACTCTAATCCTATAGGACAACATATCAAAATAAACCAAAATTTCATTATCAGCCATGATATTAAAAAAACCTTGTCCCGAAGTTATGTAAGAATTGGTACCATAGTGATGACACTAAAGCGACGATGACACCAAAGCGACAATACCAACTAACGACACTAGCGACTTATACCAACAATGAAAAACATCAAAACCGTTATCTAAAAGCCAAAAAAATGAAGCATTACTACTGGTAAGTGCCACACTAACAAACAACAGCCAAGAAAATTTAAGGCTCCAAAAAACAACGACGCAGTACTAAAAAAGCAAAACAACCAAAAATGAAATACCACAAACTAAAAAAAAAAGTTTAAAAGTAAAATGCATTGTAACTATATTCTAACAATCTAACCACTAACTAACAGCATAGCAAGCAATACAATTGCGTAAACAAAGCAACAAGTGCTACTACCAAGAAAAATGCGACACTAAAAAGAGCAAAACATACGTGAAATGCTACAAACTAAAAAAAAAACGTTCAAAAATAAAATGCATTCTAACTATATGATACTGAAGCAATATTACCAAGCAATGACAACACTAAAGCAATGACAACACCAAAGCAACAATACCAACTAACGATATTAGCAACAACAAAAATTATCAAAACCATTATCTAAAAGCCAAGAAAGTGAAAGTTAATACTGCAATAAACTAAAAGCAACTACAGTAAAAAATAGAAATACTGTAAAAAAAATGTATATATACTTATAGATCTAATGTTGTATAACTGGTATGATCATATAAACAATAACGATCACCTGATATAGGTAATATCACCTAGGGTGAAAATTAGGTATAATCGTAAAATATATATAAAATAGCATGTTATATAACATAAAATTTTATTCTGAACAACTTTTCTAAGTTATAAATATAAATTGTTTTAGTAAAAAAAACGGTTTATAAAAAAATCAAAAATTTCCAAAGTTAGCACTTATAAAACTTTTTTTTTAGTAAAACAATCTACCTTTTTAACTTAGAAAAAGTTGTTTAGTGTAAAATTTTACATGTAATACTTAAACGTAAATATAGATTATATTAGTAAAAAAAGGTTTATATGTGCTAACATTCGAAATTTTTGATTTTTCTTATAAACCGTTTTTTTTACTAAAACAATCTATCTTTATGACTTAGAAAAAGTTGTTCAGAAAAAAATTTTTACATTATAAAGTAAGTATAGATATTTATGGTACAGGTAACTTTAGCGGCCGTTATCATGTGATCTAATAATCAGAATTAAACGATTTTGCTATTATTTGATTCATCACATCAAGGCGAATTGAATGATACCAAAATTGTTTGATTCTGATTACTAGATCACATGATATTGCAAATTAAAATAAAAGTTAAAAAATTAACAAATTATTATATGTGTACCAATTATAGCACACACATAATATCTTGTGATCTAGCAATCAAAATCAAACAATTTTGGTACCATTCGAATCATCACAGTGAGACGAGTTGAATGGTACCAGAATCATTTTATTCTAATCATTACACCACAATTTACTTGCAATAAAAGATTAAAATTTAAAAGACTAAAAAAAAACTTTAATATGTTGTTAGCAAATTTTTTATTAAGTAAATCAACCTTCATTAATAAAACAATTTTATTAATCGTTATATGTTCTACTTATCTCTAAATTTTCATAAAAATTGGAATAATTTTTTATTAATTGATTTTTATAAAATACGTTTTTGTGCCAAAAGAGCCTATTATGGCGCAAGTATACTTTTTACAAATAACTTAATAAAAAATTATCTGATTGTTATAAAAATTTAGAGATAAGTAGAATTTGTAATGATGAACAAAATTGGCTTAATAATAAAGATCGATTTACTTAATAAAAAAAGTTACTATTAACATACTACAATTAGATTTTATAAAACCTTAAAATTAAAATTTTACTTTTATTTAAGTATCAATATCTTGTGATCCAGTGACCAGAATCAGGTGGTTTTACTACCAATCGATTCGTCTCATCGTACCGAATTGAATAGTAGCAAAATCATCTGATTCTGATTATTGGATCACAGGATATCACGTGTGCGCCATAATTGGTACTGCGCCATAATTAAAGATAGTAAAGTTAGTCTAAGTCCGGTCTTGGTCCTAGGACTTGTAAGTCCTATCTCATGAACCTAAGAACTGTGTCCTTATATAATAAGTTCTAAAACTTTAAATCTGATTAAAATTAATTTAGGATTAAGTCCTTAAACTCAGTTACTAATACCTTCTAATTAAAATTCTTTGTTTATTGTGAATACTAATTAGTTAAAAAGCATTTTATTATAATATATCAATATCAGATTATAATTATAATTCTGGTCAAATTTTTATAATTCTGACCAAAAGTATAAAATTATTATTTTTAAAAAATTATTACAATATATTATTATAACTTGTATTAGTTTATCTGTTATTAATATATATAATATAGCAAATATATTGTAAGATTAGTAGTATTTTTATTCTAAATTATAATTATTTAAAAATTTAATTAGTTGAATATAGAATTTAATATTACTAAATATAAGGTAAAGTGTGGTATTTTAATGAAGGTGATATTGTGACGAATTGGGTTATCTCATAGAATAATGATCAGAATTGAGTGAATTTTTATATCACTCAATTCATCTCAATGAGACGAACTGATTGGTGGTTAAATCATTTAATTCTGATCACTAAGTTACAAGATATAACCAACTTTGTCTTTTATTGAGATTTTTTTAAACCTTTTTTCGTACATCATATATTTGGTCATATCTTGTGATCTAGTAATCAGAATTAGGTAATCTTACTGCTATTCGATTCGTCTCATTGAGACAAATCGAATAGTATAAAAATCATTCGATTCTGACTACTGCGTCACAAGATATCTTCAATTTGTCACAATATCCCCACCCCCTTAAATTTTGACTTTATGATACGATGTATAAAGTCAGTTATTACTGTTCAAAGCAGTATTCAACATTACTATTTTTATATAAAATTTACTTAATATTATGTACTGATTTTAAACAAACAATTAGAATTTTTTTTTATAATAAAATAAAAAAGTTTTCATTTTAACAACTTTAACTTCATCAAAATACCCCACTTTACCTTACAATCTAAAAAAGTTTATTTACAATAAAATATTATTGAAATATTAAAGTTATACAACTAATAGAATAGTAATAGAACAGTTTGTTAAGTAAAACATATTTAAACTTATTTATAGTAAATAGATATAATATACCTATCAAAAGTTTAAATTGGGTGAATATATTTACTATTTTACTATTTTGTTACTAACATATTTTAAATTCTTATATTTTATATTAGAACCTATTGTGGACCTATGAACTTAGGTCCTAAAATTAGGACCTAGTCTTTAAGAAACCAGGTCCCAAAACCTAGGTCCTCAGGTCCTGGCTTAAGACTTTACCATCCTTAGCTATAATATTCATGCTTACCTTATACTCTGATATTGCTTATTTATTTTTACATTTTACTAGTAAAATTTTTAATTTTTAAAACTTAAAATTTTTTGTCTACAAAATCGTGCAAATTGATTGGTCAGAATCATGAGTGTAACATGTCACGGGTGCGACAAATTTCTATTTTCTATAAATATAGATTTATATTGTTACAGTACCGGAAGCCTTCTTTAATTCCGATAGAGTAACATCACACGGCTCCTGAGATCCCTTACTTTGGGCATGAAGCGGTGTGCAAGAGGGAAGTATAGTTTCTTTTATGTCTGTAAGAAACTACACACTTCTCCGAGGCAGTTCGGTATCAAACAACAAGAGATAATACACAGTTTATTAATTTAACAAGAGGGCTATTCCAAGGTGTCTGTTCCTTAGAAATCACAAGAGTTTATTAATAATAAGAGAGGAGGATAATATAAATAATATAAAGGTAAAGATAAAATACAATGTCTGGATCTCCCTAAAACTAAGGGAAATAAGGTGGGTTTATATATCTATTGAGCTAAGCGTCGCTAAGC
>QKWP01000447.1:227901-288796 GCA_003550325.1 Gigaspora rosea | reverse complement strand
GAGTGTCAGTAACTTCTTCAATTTCTTCAATTTCTTCCATTAAATCTTGTGAAGAACTTGGACCACCCATTTCTTCTTGTTCTTGTGACGATAATGCCGAACTTTGTCTTTTTGGTGGTTGTTGTATCCTAGTTTCATGAGCAACTTTTGTTCTATAATCGACAAGCGATCTATTGCACTTATCGCAATTACATATAACCTTTCTTCTTTGTTTTGTATTTTTCATAGTGGTTTTGATACACCTTCTTTATTTAATAAAGACGAAGGCGATCATTTTCTTGATGACATTTTAATAATTAATAAAGATGGAATTTGCAAAAGACAATAGTGATTTTTATACAATTTTTTCTAAACGAAAATTTATAATTTTTATACAATTTTTCTAAACGAAAATTGATAATTTTTATACAATTTTTCTAAACGAAACTGATGATTTTTTTACAATTTTTCTAAATGAAAATTGATGATTTTTATATAATTCAATATTGATTATTTTTGTTCAGTATTATAAAATAACAATACAAAGAGCAACTATGTCAAAAATCAACCTTCAAAAAATACGAATAATACATGATTTGATTATTGTAATTTGTTTCAAATTGATAGATCACTAACAATCGCTTGAACAATCACCTGATTGTTGACCAATTGCTTCACAATATTTTTTAGTAAACATAAATATAGTCAATGAAAATAACATATTTATATTGAATTTTTAGCAAAAAAATACACTTTACAATTTTTTACAATCATGCAATCAGATAACAATCAAGTATGTGATAAAAATTTGAACAAAAGTATATCATTTTGCAAAGCATAATAATTAGTTCCTAATGACAAAACATATTAACAATATATTAAAATAATTTAGTTATTATTTGCAAACAATATATAATTAAATCACTTGTTTTAGCAAATAAAAAAAAATCATTTTCGGCATATTTAAAATTTAGCATTGTGTAATAAAAAATTCGACAACATTAGAACTATTATAGTATTATGCAGGATTAAATTAAATTTTGTTAATTATTTAATTTTTTTACACGATTTGTCTAACTTTTGATTGTCTTGATTGTATAAGATTCGATCGATTGATTGCATAAGGTGAACTTAATTAATCATAGACCTAATCGATTACTGCAAAATGTATAAAATCAGGTTTTTCTTGATGCCACCTTAGGATTTCGAATGTCTATCCTGTGATCACAAATTGATTATAAATATGATGACTGTATAATATCTCCGGCATAAGTTTCAATTATATCAAAGTTTTAAACAAAATTGCAAACAATACAGTTGATACAAAATCAGAGATCGAATGAAATCTATAAAAGTTAAAACTTTTCTCTACGAATTTTTTTTTTGCAACTTCAATTTTTTTTCGTCACTAAACCAAACTCTTTTTTTTCGTTACTAAACCAAACTCTTTTTTTCTTTTGAATACTTATAACCTACCTATTTTTTTCTCAAATGTTTCTTTCGATATATTTTTTTTTCTCTACACTTCTCAAATATTTCCTCAAAATTTTTTTTTTTTACAATGTCAAAACGACTAAAAAACAATGAAAACCTTTAAAATGCGATACATCCGAAAGTCAACAACAAGAACCTATCGTTGTAATCAAACCTTTAACTAAAAATCCTTTACCTTCATCCGAAAATTTATCTTCAACTGGACTTTGTCAAACTAGCACTTCTACAACTCAAAATTCTCCTGTTCGATCTGCACCACATTCACCCGTTCGATCTGCACTATATTCGCCCATTCGATCTTTACCACATTCTCCCATTCGCTGCTCATTCGACTACTTCTCCTACAAAATCAACTTTCAGTTATCCAACTTCACCTGTTATTATCTCATCACCTGAATTAACTTCTGCTTTATCCAACTTAAAGCAAAGATATCCATTACTTCAATTACCCGAAAGCATGTACAAAGAAAAACAACAAAATATTCGCTGACAAAAGTCATTTGAAGAGTCAGAAGCAGGTTTTATAGTCAATTCAGTTATAAAAAATTTTGGCTGCTGTTTCCCAACATATATGTTGGGAAACAGCAGCTGAAAGTTGTGATAATTTTGATTATCTTTCTCATTTTTGTATGTTTTATTTTGTTAATCTTTTGTTTTTATTACATATTTTTATAGAAAATGAAAGTTTGCGTGAAGAAATTGTAAAGTTAAAGCGCAGAGTAGCCGATTTGGAGGCTAAAAACAAACAAGCCAAAGAAGAAATCGAAGCTCTAATCATTAACAACGAAAGTTTTGGCAAGGAATCAGACCTGCAATTTAAAACTGCAGAATCAATGATTTCAGAAAGCGAAAAAAGTGAATGTGAAGATGAATTATCTGATAATAATAATAGTAAAAGTAGTTCCGAAATACAGCCATCTCAACTATGTACAAAAAGATCTTTTGATCCAAAAGAAGCTTAGGTAAGTTTAATACAAATTTTTACAATTTTTAATTTTTTTGTAATTTTTCAGTTTTTTCTTATCTTTTATGATTAACTTTTTTTTTACGATTTTTTTCTTTTTAACAATTTGATTTTTTTATATTTATTTACAATTTTTAATTTATTTTACGATTTATATTTTTTCATTATTATGATTTTCAATTTTCTTTTTAATTTTTTATTTTGATTTTTTTTTTATGATTTTATTTATGCTTTATTGATTTTTTTACAAATTTTAAAATTTTTACGATTCCATTTTACAATTATTCCTTTTAATAATTTATTTTTATCTTTTGATTGATTTTTTTTATGATTTTAACCTTACAATTTTTCTTTTTTGCAAATTTTTAATATTTATTATATGATTTCCCTTTTATAATTTTTTGTGAAAATTTTTTTATGATTTTTTAATGTTTTTTTGACGATTTAATTTTTTTCCGTTTTTTCGATTTAATTATTTTTCTTCATTTTTAATAGGCTGAGATGAAAATTTTATTAAAAAGGATCCTGTTCAAATATCAACTTAACATTGATGAAGTTTTTTTGAGCCCAAACAATAAACAAATTCTTAATAAACTAATTCCGGAATTAGAACGATTGATGGCGCCGACTTTCACTCCTATCTGAAAAGTGATTTGGGATTGGTTAGGTGCTTTACACCGACACCAAAGGGGCCAGCATCTGAAAGTTGAGCAAAGAAAAATAGATGAAGACAATCGACGTCTTCATGCCAATAATAGGATGAATGAAGTATGAAATTTTATGTTATTATTTTAAAGTTTTCAGATATTAATATTTATAACTTACTGAACTTAGTCTGCAGGCTAAGTTCGGTAAGTATAAATATTAAAATCCGAAATATGACTGTTTATATTATATTTATTTTTTATTTAATGCATTTATATATTTTTTGCTTACAGAAAAAGCACAAAGAATTAAAGGCGCACAATCATTATATGAATGACAAGCAAAGCGAATCATTAAATATGAGCGAAAAGGGTTGATGAATTTACTTTCAAGGACCAAAATACACTCACCAGAAATAAGTGAGACCGATGCTGAAGACAACAAGAAAAAAAATGCTAATGTGATGATTATATGTGGCGTTCTGACGAGGTAAATTGATTTTTGGTCAAATTATTGCTAAATTTCAACAATCATAGAAATCATAAATTTTAATTAATCATGCTAACTATTTTAATAATACTAATGATATTTTTATAGTTATGAAATTTGTTAAAAAAAACTTTGGATGAACAAGCAAAAAAGAACTCATCATTGCAACAAACGAGGAAACAATTTTATAATGATAATGCATTCTTTTTAGATGTAGCTAGACCTGAAGATTTACCTGATTGGGCCTACGTTTCTGAAGAAGAAGAAGTTGCACATGATTGTATGAAAGAACAAAAAAGAAGAAAAGTCGAAGAAGCATTAAAAAGCATAGAAGCAGAAAAAAGCAAAGCGGCAAAAAAAAGCAAAGCGGCGGTAAAAAGCATAGAAGCAGAAAAAACAAAGCAGCAGAAAAAAACAAAGTGGCAGAAAAAAGCAAAGCGGCAGAAAAAAGCAAAGCGGCAGAAAAAAGCAAAGCGACAGATAAAGGCACAGAAACCGATAAAGGCACAGAAACCGATAAAGGAAAAGCAACGGAAAAAGGGAAAGCATCAGAAAAATGGAAAGCAATGGAAAAAGTGAAAGCAACGGAAAAAGGGAAAGCAACAGAAAAAAGAAAAGAACTGGAAGATGCCCCTGTAGAAAGACTAGCGAAAAGAGGCTGATTTTATAGTAGCGACTATGATAAACAAGTTATATACTCAAGAAAACGAGAGTACAGAACTGGCGAAAGTGCAAGTATGGGTGAGGCGCACTTAAATACACTGCAAAATATACAAGCGAAGATTCAGATGATGAGGCTGTGGCATCTGTGGAAAAAGTACCTAAGGAATAATTTTTTTGAAAATCGTTTTTTTAGTTTTTTGTTTTTTAATATATTTTATAATGATTTATGTAATAGTCTCTTTTAACCCCAATTTCTAACGATTTTTATCAATTTTATGTTTAAATAAACTATTTTTTATAACTATTTTAATGATTTAAACCAAATGTATTGTGTTACTTTTAACGAATGGTTACAAAATTTTTTGTTTCGATTTTTATCGATTTTGATGTTTAAATAAACGATTGTTATGGCTATTTTTAATGATTTAAAATGAATGTACTGTGCTACTTTTAACGATTTATTTACGAATGGTTACGAAAATTCTATTTCGATTTTTTATAGATTTTGATGTTTAAATAATCAAATATTATGGCTATTTTAACGATTTAAAACGAATTTAATTTACGAATGGTCACGAAAATTCTATTTCGATTCCAATATACAATTTCATACCAATTTTTAGAGTGGCGAATAATTGCTAAGTGGCAGCGATTGCCGCCAAACAGCAATCATTCGACTTATAATAAAGGCAATAAAAATCGTTGTATATTCGGCTTGAAAACCTATAACATTCGTCATAACGAGTGGCAATATTTCGACTAGTGATATATATTTTGCAGTACTAACAATTTTTTTTTCTTTAGAAAAACGTAGTATGATTGTTTACGGAACATAATGCGATATTAAAACAGATGGAGCATATGTGGTTAGCATACAATAGTAATTTTTTATATATATGTATTATTTTGCAGTACTAATGGTTAGAACAGACGTTTTTAGTATACAATTGTATTATTTTATGTATATATTTTGCAGCACTAACGATTTTTTCTTTAAAATAAACATAGTACAATTATTTGATGGAACATAGCACAATAATTAGAATGGGCAGAGCACATGTAGTTAGTATACAATATTGTACTTTTTTTTTATGTATGTAATATTGCAGTACTAATACGTTTTTTTATCTTTAAAATAAACATAGTACAATTTTTAATACGAAATGTAATGCAATAGTTAGAATGGACAATAAACATATCATAATAGTTCAGAACAAAATAGCATGATAATTAGTATAGAGAGTAGCATAATAATTAGTATATAAGAGATATTATGCGATAGTCTTAATCAGATTTATTTTTGTAATTTTTTTTTATTTTTTTGCATTTTTTATTTCTATTTTTATTTTTTTTACTGTGTACTCACGTGACCGATTTTGGTTACTTGATCACGAGATCAGGCCCTTTAATAAATACAGTTCAAAACATCGATATTAATTATCATAAATTATTAAATATTAAAATCAGAAAATAAAATAATAAGGTATCAAAACATTTCAGAATTGTTTATAATCAACACATCTAGGTTAATGGGAATCCAAGATGAGATAATCTGAATAAGATAGGTAGCGTGAAGCACCACCTATCTAACTAGTTAATAAAAGAACTAAAGCACACATTCATTATATATATTGCATATACACTTAATATACTCTAGTAGCTCGCTTCGGCTGTCGCCTCTGCTTTGCTATTTTTAACTAAAAACCTATTACTAAACGCGTTTATAACCCTAACCCTAACCCTAATCTTAATTTTCTCTCAATCGTCTAACAAAGAAAACAATTGAAAGTGTTAATATAACAGAACATATTGGCATAATGAAGAAAATATCCAATAAAAATTCAAAACACCATCGCAATGAATCACAACATTTTAACACCAACAAAAACTCAGCACCAATGACGAACATATTTCACTAGCCTATCCCGAACGACACCCACTATTCGAAAAAAGATTTATTAGTACTACAAGAATGCTAAAAACAAAAAAAAATAGGAAAGAATACTTAGATGCACAAATAAGAATCTAAATTATGTTATGACTAAAAACTGTGGCACCATATGCAATGATACTAGTAAAAGGAATTGGAAAACCACACACAACAATACCAGCAATGAAACTTTGACAAAGAAGTCAAAACACTGTAAATAAGGATCAGAGCACCATAAGTGACGACATGATAACGAAAGAACCGATACATTATAAATGACAACACAAACAAACAGCGTTACTACTAAACAAAATAAGATTTGTTAGTACTGCAAGAATGCTAAAAACAAAAAAAAAATAGGTAAATAATGAAGGATCAGAGCACTATAAGTGACAACACGATAACGAAGGAACTGATATGTTACAAGTGACGACACATACAATAACTTATTAACGGCATTACTACTAAACAAAAGAAGATTTGTTAGTACTGCAAGAATGCTAAAAACAAAAAAAAAAAAAAGAATACTTAGCTTGCAAATAAGAACCTAACAACGATACCAGTAAAATGGAATTGGAAAACTACACTAGTGATAAAACTGTTGACAAAGGAATCAAAATACTATAAGTAACGAAGGATCTGGTACTATAAGCGATGACACGATAACGAAGAAACTGATATGTTATAAACGACGATACAAACAATAACTTATTAATAGTTGTAAAATAAAAGAGTACAAAAAAGCCAATTTAAATGGTTTTGCATTACACAAGATCTTCTGATCTGGTTGTGTAATATGGTGATCATTACCATGAGTGATTTTAATTATAATTCTAAAAAGTAATTCACAAAAAATACTATATAATTTGTATAATATTTTTTGTATACCAAGATTAGCCAATAGAAATCAATATAAAATTTTTATAGAAATAAATTATCATATAACAAATTTTTATATGCTTGCTAGATATTATTAGTTATATATAATATTATTATATTGTATAATAGCCTAGTATCTATATAATTGCCAACTCAAATAGCACTCCCACAAAAAATTGAATACTCTGTAATTTTGTAATTTTGTCCAATCAAAATTTAGAATCAGGTGAATATGATAATTAAAACAAATGTATCTTGTTTTTTAAGCAAAAATACATATAAAATTAAGGCTAAAAAACCTGTATTATAAATAGGATTAGGATTAGAAAAATCTAGTAGTCATTGTTGCTATTTGTAAATTTTATGAGAAATTTTTAAATAGGGTGCAATAGATGGTTTCCTAATAAAAATTTAGAGCTTTATATTTTTTGTAAAAAATTTTTACATTATACCCAGAGTTGTTACGTTTACTATATTTGTTCTATTGGCTTCTAATTTTATTCACTTTTTTATTTTTCTATTGTAAATTTTTAGTGTTAAATTTTACTAATTAAATATAAAATATTTTAAATTTATTAATTTACTAATGGTCTAACAATATATATTTAAATAAGAATTTAATATTTTTGCGCATGTGCGCTGTAGCGCACCTCATATGATTTGGTGTAACATGAAATCAAAACAACCAAAATAACCCGTTTTTTGTTAGTTAGGGTGAGGTTAGAATAGTGTGTAGACGAGAAAAGGGGCTTTATAGTAAAATTTTGCAAGGAATTTTTTTTGTTAGAGCACGAAGAGGGTGTTTCATAAGCAAAATTATGAGCCACAGGCGATTTTTTAAAAGATCGCTATGTTTTTTCGATTTCACATTACAGCTGATCCTACGATCTGATTGGTTTATCAGATGGGTGTGTTACAACGCATATGCGCTAAATTACATAAACCTTTAAATAATTGTAAATTATTAATAAAAAGATTTTTTTTATATAAAGACAAAAAATCAAGCTTTTGTTCTATTGTTCTATTTGCTAATACTGATTATATCTGATCTTAAAATCAATCAGTTAATTATAGATAGTGAACAAATTTTTTATTAAAGAGCTAGCTAGGGCATTAGTTTTATTAATAGTCAGGGGTTGCATCAAAAAGTTTTATCAATTATCAAGGATTTCATTAATCATCAAAAGTTTCATCAATTATCAAAGGTTTCATCAAGCATTAAGGGTTTCATTAATCATCAAGGGTTTTGTCAGATACAAATTTGATGAAACCTTTCACTATTATAAAAATAATTGTGTCAAACATTTTTAAAGAGCACCTGCTATTGGTTGCAATAACTAGTGAATTTGCTGTTAGAAATTGTTTACATGATTTCTTGATTATCATTATTATTGTTATTAATATTTAAAAAAGGATCTATCTTTGATAAGCCACTTCAATTTTTACTTTGGGTTTTCTGATATATAACTTATGTTTTAATAAAAAATTACTATTCAATTTTGATCCTAGATTCCTAGTAATGTTATTCAAGAGAAAGAGTTCACACAATTGGTACCAAATGGTATAGTCAAGTGGGTGAGCTCTGGGCATTTAATCTAGTTTAGCTTCAATCATGAACAGAAATGGGGTCAATTTTGTATTATGGGTCAAATTATATTATGTGGTATACAGTCACAAAACTAGTATTACAAATCAAATTTAAAAAATTGATTAGTTGATTAGTTGACAACTAATCAATTGAACTTTTTGGATACCAACTAATTATTAATCAATTAATCAATTAGTTGCAACTAATTGATTAAAAAATTAATTATTAATCAATTAAAAAATTAATAAATTTTTTAGTGAATTAGTTGCAATTAATTGATTAATTGATTAATCGATTAATTACACCTAATTGTTAACTAATTAAACAATTAATTAATTGAAAAATTTTGACAATTTATATATTTTTTATTTGGCAATCCTGCCTTCTGTATCTGTAGACTTTATTATACAACTGCGTTTATGTGTACATTTTATTCTTCTCTAACAAAAAGCACACCCAATTTTATCCAAGTGCAACCTGTCTAGCAAAATTTTGCCTCAATTCAGATTTTTAACTCACTGAGAATATGTTTCTTCCTATCACCAGCTGGCACATGCTAACTATATCAAGATTGCCTTCTTTTTAAACTTTCTTCTCCTAACCTTTCTAGTAGAAGAACCTACTACAAGAAGAACTACAACAAGTAAGGAGAAATATATAAAAAGAAAAATAAAATGGGGAATAACAACTGCTACCTAAACGACAAACCAAATTCGACCAGAAAAATAAAATGAAAAGAAAGAAATACATGATAGCACTATTAAAGCCTATGCAAGACTATAAAAATTATATAGTATTGTATAAGGAACCGCCTTATACTATATACTATGTACATCAAAAGAAAAAAAAAGAAAAATCTATACACCTAAAAAGGATGTTCTAGAAAGAAATTTCATTACGTCATCCTTCCGACCTCTGACTAGAGGTTGTAACCGGTTTTAAATATTCGAGTTTATCACATCTAAATTTGAGTTTATCACACCAAAATTCGAGTTTATCACATCAACTATTAATAAATGACGTGATAAACTCGAATTTTGGTGTGATAAACTCGAATATAGATGTGATAAACTCGAATATTTAAAACTGGTTCCAACCTCTACCTCTGACACGTCCTTGTTGTTTATTATGTATGCAGAAACTGACCTTACTCATGATGTCGATTCCAATTCGGAAGGTGCAATCCGAATTTGAAAGGAGTAAACACTGCCGATCTTTTGGAGGGAGTAAACAAAATTTTGACAATTTATAATACTATACAGAACTTTATATAATAGATAAGTTTCCTTTATTAATGTTTTAGATAAACTACATACAATGAATTACACTTCAGTACTATTGCAACTAAATTGCAATCAACTATAACTAATAATTGTTCTTCCCTTATGTCAAAACCCAACCTATTTATAAAACTTGAGTTTGTATACAGATTTCATTCGCTTGCTTATATTCCAAATAACTTGCTTGGAGATTTAATTTCCTGTTTATAGATTCGATCTTCCATTTGAAGATTTGATCACCTGTTTGAAATCTGTTCCCAGTTTGAAGATTTGATCACCTACTCAAGCCATACTAAACT
Source organism: Gigaspora rosea (assembly GCA_003550325.1). Classification (NCBI taxonomy): domain Eukaryota; kingdom Fungi; phylum Glomeromycota; class Glomeromycetes; order Diversisporales; family Gigasporaceae; genus Gigaspora; species Gigaspora rosea. The sequence goes on along the minus strand of QKWP01000447.1, from coordinate 278,586 downwards.
TTTTACCTCCTATAATATAAAATAAAATAACATGATATTACATTAGCAAAAATATATATGCGTAAACTTGCGCAAGTTTTTACAGTATGTAAGAAAATCATAAACTTACGTAAAATTTAGCGTAATACTACGTAAGTCTTACAATGTGTAAGAAAATCATAAATTTACGTAAAAATTTTATGTAAACTTATGATTTTCTTATGCACTATAAAACTTGTATATTTTTATACTAAACCTTTTATGTAAATTTACAATTTTCTTATATATTGTAAAAACTTGCAAAAGTTTATACTAAATTTTTTACAATTTTTTTATAAACTATAAGAAATTGTAAATTTACGTTAAATTTCTTACATAAATATTTGAACCCTTTCGAAATATTTTAGGACCAAAAAACAAGCTAGATCAATAGATCTGTAATCTGGATCGCGCATTGAACTAATTTTTTGAAATAGTTCGAAATAGTTCAATGAAGTTCAAATTCTGTACTACAAAATTAGACTAGATTTTTTGTTTATAATTAGATCTTCTATTTTGTTTTTTTCGCTTTTTTGTTTTTCATTTTTTGTTTTCGTTCATTTTTTTTGGTTTCATTTTTTTTTGTTTAGTTTGTTTTTTATTTTTTTTATTTATTTTTTTAATTTTTTTATTTTATTTTTATTTTGGCACTTTACAAAAAAACAGCCAACTTTTCAAAACCTTGCGCATGCCAACTATGACTTCTGACACTTTTAAGAACGCACTTTCAGCAATTTCTAAATTTTAAAAAACACTTCTTTAGAGAAATGGCGCAAGTTTTTGCAAGCGTTCGCAAGTTTATTTAAAATTTTTTGATTAATTTATTTTATTTCGGCACTTTGCAAGAAAAACAAACAACTTTCAAAACATTGTACATGCCAACTACGTTTTTCAACACTTTCAAGAACACATACAAGCAATTTTTAAATCTTCAAGAATGCTTCTTTAGAGAAATAGTTGCAAGTTTTTGCAAGTTTTTGCAAGTTCTTGCAAGGTTTCGCTTCATTTATTTTTTTATTTTGTGCTTTTTGATTTTGTTTTTTTGGTTTATTTTTAAAATTTTTTTATTAATTTATTTTATTTCAGCACTTTGCAAGAAAAACAACAACTTTTCGAAACCTTGTACAAGCTGACTACGACTTCTGAATTTTTCAAGAACACATTCCCAGAAATTTTTAAATTTTCAAGAATACTTTTTTAGAGAAATTTTTGCGCAAGTTTTCACAAGTTTTTGCTAGTTTTTGCAAGTTCTTGCAAGGTTTCGCTTTATTTTTTTTTGTTTTATGTTTTTTGGTTTTGTTTTTTTTTGGTTTATTTTTAAATTTTTTTTATTAATTTATTTTATTTTGGCACTTTGTGAGAAAACAACAACTTTTCGAAACCTTGTGCATGCCAACTACGACTTCTGACACTTTCAAAAATGATAGAAAACAAAGAAGCAAAGATAATAGCTAACTGTGGGTGAGCAAAAATAAGTGAATAGAGCTAGTTTTTTGTATATAGTAATAGAATTAGATGCGACAAAGTGTGAAAGTAGTTTAAAATATTTGTAATAATGTAAAAATAATATGTAATATATAATAAAGTATGTAATATTAATTAAAAATATATATTTAATAAATGTAAAATATAATATATAATTACAAATTTTAAACTCTTTCTGACGATCACTTGTACAAATTGCCGAACAAAAGAAAAACAAAAAATTTTTTAGTAAAAGACGAAGCAGCTGTATACTAATATTGGTTTTTATAAAGGTCAACCTTTTTTTATTCTTGGGGGACTCTTTTATATATTCGATACGCAAACCAGAAGCGTTGGTTGTGCAAGATAACTGGCAGTGGATGCTCTTGGTACAAGAAATTCTGGTGGAAGTTTTTTTCGTCGATGAAGATATTCCAGCTTGGCTAGGCAGTGAACTAAAAAAATGAGTTTTTAACACTCTCTCTAAGGTTTTTTGGTTACAAGAACATTTTCAACCGTATACCCACTACCATATTCTCGCTTGATGCAGTTTTTCTGGAATTTTTGATGAAAAGTGGGAAATCCGGTATACCCCCTCCAAAGATCGGCATTGTTGTTCCTATCCTAATCGGGAAGAAGGCATGCAAGGTGGTAAACAGGAACAGACGTGTAATGAGACATGACACAGTGGAGTAGGCAGATCTGCAGAATTAAATTCCAGTACGTTCTTTTATTTCTTTTATGTACATATAATACTTTGGCGAGGCGTTTTCTTGCGCAGTATTATATAATTTTTATTATTAGTGTTAGATTTTGTTTTATGTTTTGAGTTTTCTTTGTTTTTCTATGCCACTTAGTGGCATTACACTATCATTTACTGTAGCTTTTTTGGCTCTTTCTTTTTCTTTCTATTGTTTCATTTTGATTTTATTGGGTTTTTCGTTTAGGGTTTGAAGCTTTCCTCCTTTATATTTTTTCTCTTTTATTTCTTGTTATGTTTTTTTTCTAGTAGATTACCTCTACTCAGGAAGCTAAGAAAAGGAGGTTTAAAAAAGTAGGCAGTCATGATAAGGCGTTCTGATTCAAGCTAAGCTTGGAACAGTGTGGCAGATCGCATCTAAGAATTTGTCGAATTGAGCGAAATGTTGGGTGATGTCAGACTTAGAATTTAAATAAGTACTTGTTTTTGGCTACAAATTCAATAATTTTAAATAAAAGTGCTGGTGAGGCTACCTAGGTTCAAATATATATATATATATATAATAATAATAAATAAAAAATAAAAATTTTATAATAAATTGCGAAACTGTGCGAAATATTGCGAAACTCTGTAAAAAAGCATGATTATGTGAATATGTATATCGTTTATTTATTTTTTAAAAAATTTTAAAAATTTGCAAAAATTTGCAAAATGTTGCAAAACAATGCGAAAACATCACAAAATATGCGAAAAGATTACTCCTGCATCCTGCAACCTCCAAAGAGGCATTTTTTTTATTTCGTATTGTATCATAAGATTTTTGAAATCTTATATATTAAAATCTTTGATGTTCCTTCTGTCTGACATCACGTGATCATTATTTGTTTTGATTTTCAGACTGATCTGGAAATGTAACAGGTAACTATCGGGTAATCACACGATGTGTCTATTACTTTTCAAAATTGCTGTTTGAAGTTAATTTTTTGTTAACATCACACCACTCCTTCCTTTTTATGTCTCTCAGTAAAACGAACATATAAATAAAGCAAAAATTAAAGATAATAAAAATACCGTATAACCATGAAATAACATGATGGGGTGTGGTTTCGAATTCAGCCTAAATTAAGCTTAATTCAGGCTGAAATTCAAAACAACCCCTATGTGTTATTTCGCAGTTATAAGGCAAATATAAAATAAAAAAGTAGTTTAAACTAAAAAATAATATAAAATAAAAAAAATAATTTAAATAAAATAAAATAATTTAAAAAATAAAATTAAAATGAATTAAAAAATAAAAAATAATTAAAAATAATAACGAAAACATAATTTAAAAAATAAAATTAAAACGAATTAAAAAAATTAAAATAAAAATTAGCTTTAAAAAAAATAAAACGAATTATAATAAATAAAATACTTTAAAAAAAAGAAAAAAGCAAAATTAAAACGAATTAAAAAAGAATAAAAAAAAACGAAAATTAAAACAAATTAAAAAAAAAATTTAAAAAAGAAAAATAAAATTAAAAAAAATTAAATTAAAAAAAAGTTAAAACAAATTAAAAAAATAAAAAAGTTAAAACAAATTAAAAAAAAATTTTAAAAAAATAAATAAAAATAATTAAAAAAAATAATAATAATAAAAAAAATAAATAATAAAAAATTAAAACAAATTAAAAAAGAATAAAAAATAATTTTAAAAAAAATGAAAAAACAAATAAAAAATTAAACCAAATTAAAAAATGATTAATATTTTTTAAAAAAATAACAAAAAAGAAATTAAATTAAAAAATAAAATAAAACGAATTAGAAAAAATATATATAAAATAATTTTTTTAAAAAAAAAGTCAAAAAAAAATAAATAAATAATAAAAAAATAAAATAAAACGAATTAGAAAAAATATATATAAAATAATTTTTTTAAAAAAAAGCCAAAAAAAATAAATAAATAATAAAAAATAAAGTTAAAATTTTAGTTCCTACTTGGCTATCCTCTCAATAAAAGATTCAAGAAAAACTGCTTAGTAAAAAGAAATATTTAAATAAACATCTAACTTTTACGGAAATAACTATTACAAAACAATTATTCGAATTAATATTTTTTTGTATTAATTTTTAAGTGACAAAATTTGCATTCGACCAATAAGAACTTGGGGGAATTAGTAAACCCAAAATTCCTCACTGCATATATACTTTAAAATGATGCAGAACCGATCACTAGATCACGAGACTTTTGGCTGTTGTACATACATAGTTCGTTTTCGTGTTATTTCACAACTTAAATCCTTAATTTTGAAATGACGTATGTATGTACTTTATTTCTCAATTGGTTAAAATTAAAAAAAGATAAAATTATATGGCCAAAAGGTAAAAACTATACAACTATTAATAATGTTAATTATATCGTAAACGTTTCATTTGCATAAATAAAAAGAGATAAAATTTTATATAAAATTTATAAAAAATACAAAAAAAAAAAATATAAATTTAAAAAAAAAATAAAAAAAAACAGCAGTAAAAAATTAGCATGATTAAAAAATTTAAACAAATTTTATATTACTACATAGAACGCATTCACATCGTCTTGCACATAATAAATTACTTCTTTTCAACCACCTACACCTCTTTTCCTTGCAAAGTATAATATTAGTTTCACTTGAATTAACACCGAATTGATGATTTCAATAATTTCTAGGTCTAATGTACTTTCGAAACACTCTATTCATGAACGTATTCATGAATAGTGTCATCAATTACTGATTGCAAGATAAAACAATACCACATATAAATCTTTTTAATTGTATGTTAAAAATTTATTATAATTAAAAAAAAATAAAAAAAATCATTCACCAGGTTTTTGTCTTGACTAGCATGCTTCATTATTTGGTGCATGGAATAATTTATTTTATCTTATAATAAGCTTGCGCCCTTGGTTATTTTCAATCGGCTTAATTGTATGAAGTTTTTAATTACACTAACATAATGAATTTTAAAATTATGAGTTATCCAATTTTAAAATTTGGTTAGTTAAACAGTCATGTTTATTTTAATCCATTAAAGAACGTTTTTTTCCTTTGACGAATAAACATTTTTAATTTTTGATCAAAGATTTTACAAGCAAGAAAGTTGTATCATTCTATATTAAGAATTCATAATGAAAAAATGAAAAATTTGTTACATGAATTAATATAATTAATATGATGTAATACGCAATATATTTATATTATAATAAAATTTAATTATTGTATTATATGTAATAGAAAATAGAAAATTATTTATATTATTGCAAAATAATAATAACAAAACCTGTCGTTTAACGATGGGTCCAGTATCTAGTATTACGGCAATAACTTATATCAGTTTATGTATATCTGATATATAATTCACTGATATACTATAGCATAAACTTACGTAATCATTACCCCTACGTAATACTCTGAACTAATCATAAGATTTTCGCAAGTTTATGCTCGCATAAAAACTTGCGGAGATTTACACATATTTTTTTTTGCTAATGTAATCAAATAAAGAAAACAAAAGAAGGAAAAATAAAAATTTCTGCGCATGATACTGGATTTGTATGGGTATGGTCTGAATTGGTACGGATTCCATGGACCATGTTGGACTGCATGCCCATGCTAATTGGACTGTAAATAGCTTGGGTCTTGCAGCAGTTTATAGTCAAATCAGCATGGAATTTGGCATAGTAATGAATATAAATTCATATACCACTGTGATAATAATATAGATTAACTAATAAAACATAAATTTACATAAGTAATCAATATAATATGAACAAGCTAACTGCATATGAAGCAAAATTTTGTAAGGAATTTTTTTGTTAAGGTACAAGGAAGATTCATTGCAAATCTTACGTTTTTGATACACTTACTTTTTTGATACTCCCAAATGTACCCCAAAAATTTTATTACTTTTTTGAGACACGGCGATTTTAAAAAAGGCACGTGACCACTGCGATTAAAATCGACCAATGGAATTGCAGGTAAGATTCTAATAAAAGGCCTAAATTTTTTTTTAATCTGAATTTCTAATAAAAGTTGTAGAGATGAAAATTACTATTCCAATAGTAGTAAACACATCAAAATTGGCTTAGTGTATTATGAGATATAAGTAAAAAAATTTTCGCGAATTTTTAGTTCTTTAAAAATTCACGAAAATTTTATACTCATATTTCGTGATACACTAAGCCAATTTGATGTATTTACTACTATTGGAATGGTAATTTTCATCTCTGCAACTCTCATTAAAAATTCAAATAATAATAACATAATAAAAAAATTAGTTCTGATTAAAAAAAACTTTTAATTTTATTAAAATCTTACCTGCAATTCCATTGGTCGATTTTAATTGTAGCGGTTACGTGACTTTTTTAAAATCACCGTGTCTCAAAAAAGTAATAAAATTTTTGGGGTACATTTGGGAGTATCAAAAAAGTAAGTGCAGGAGTATCAAAAATGTAAGATTTGCAGCTTTATTAGTGAAATCATGAGCTATTTCTCTTTTTTTTAAAAAAACCTTTACTAATCTTTTGCTTTTCACAAAATAAGCCAAAACATATCACAAGCCAACACGTATCATGAGCCAACATGCGTGTAATATATACATACATATCATTTGAATGTGCCATTTCATATAATGTGATATTACATTGCTATAATGTCTTTTAGTCAATCAGTCAGAATATCGGAATAGGTCTGAAAATATATTTTAATCAGATCTATGAAATTATGCTAGCAAAGAACTATTATCATCATTAAATTTAGCAATGTAAGTCTTAAAAATTTTAGTAACAGAATCTTTTAAAGTAAGAATATAACTTAACATTATGTAATTTGTGTTTAGTTTAAACAAATAATAAACCAGGGATAAAATGGACAAAATAGGATTATTTACTCTAAAGAAAATCATTCAAATATAAGGGGAATAGGGTATTATGATGAACATGGGTATTATGACGAATTTGGAATATCTTATGATCCAGTGATCCAAATCGGCTAATTTTTCTACCATTCGAATCTTCTTGATGAAAGGATTCGAATGGTATAAAATTTACTAATTTTGATCACAATATCACAAGACAAAAAAGGAAATACTGCATTATGACAACTGGGTATTATGACAAACCACGGGTCACAAGCGTATTGTGAGGAACAACTCATAATACATGTCACAAATTTTGTTAAATAAAAAAAAGAAACGCTTTAGTTGGCATAAATCGCATATTTTAGCTTTTTATAGTTGTATTATCGTATTTCTTTTTTAATACTACCACTACAGTAAATTTCAGTAAATTTTGGTAAAAAATTTCCCAATGATTGAATCGATAAGTTAACAATTTAAATCAACAAATTACCAATGGTAGCTCTGACACAAAAACTTATCGATTCAGTTATCAATTTTTCCAGATTTATAAAAACAACTGAAATGTGTTAAACGCATCTTAGACAAGTACAATAAATCCAAGTCTTGACAATATTTATTTCTTTACCAATTTTTGTTTTTTTATTAAAAAAAAGTTTTTCACTTGTCACATAAAGACACACTACAATTTACACGTATTATTACCACAGTAGTGCTAAATAGTAAAATAATATTATAACTTTGTAGTATACCAAACATGCCAACAGTCTCTTATCTTAATCAACGCAATGCTATTTCTGCAGCACTTGATGAATTAAATAATCATCCTGCTAATTCTAACGCCCAAGTGTTAATAGTGTTGCAAATAGCTTTGGACTCTCGGAAGCTACTCCCCGACGTGCCATAAAAAATGGTGGCCCCCTTAATCATACTGGCCCACCAACTATACTTACTGAACATGAAGAGAATCAGCTTGCAGGATATTGTATCAATATACAAAAGATTGGGTTTGGTCTAACGAGATTTGGAGTTAATCATTGTTTAATAGAGATCTTAAAACTAAACAAGCGACCAAATCCATTTGGAGATAATGGACCAGGTCAAGATTGGTGGGTACATTTTATAAGAGATCATCCCAAGCTGTCATTTCACACTCCTCAAGAGTTGTCAGAAGCACAAGCGCAAAGGAGTGGCAATCAAATTGCCAACAATCACTTCATAGACATTAATTTATACCGACAATCATTTTACCGACAAGCTTTTTTTACTAACACAAAATCCACTGACACTTGATTTACTGACAAGTTCCTTTTCAAGTTGATTTTGCCAATACACACTTCACTTATAGTTACATTTACCAACAAAATCAATTTACCGACAAGCTCATTTTACCGAAAATAGAATATACTGACAAGCTTATTCTACTGACAATACAATTCGTCGACAATATGATTTACTGACAATACAATTGCTGACAATACAACTCGTTGATATATGAGACCAGTATGAGACCATAGCAATGTAATAAACTACTAAGAATAATTACGTCTTATGCAATTTATTAATAATGACAACAAAAATTGTATATTTTATTAATGACGATAATAATAATTATTGTCACGGCTGATGCTGGAGTTATGACCTATTTTGATATAAAATTTTAAAATTCGTCTTTGTCTTATAGGGTTAGAGTAGGGTTTGGGTATAGATTTCATTTTCATAGAGTATATGTGGATTTTAGCAGGGCTTATAGTTTCAAATCGAGACCCAATAACTTCAGCATCTACTGTAATACTTAAGGCATCTGGCGAATTGTTTGTCAGCGAATTGTTTGTCAGTGAATTGTATTGTCGGTAGAATAATCTTGTCAGTAAAATCTATTTTCAGTAAAATGAACTTGTCGGTAATTTATTTTGTCAGTAAAATTAACTGTTAGTGAAGTGTGTGTCGGTAAAATCAACATGTCAGTGAAAATATGCTTGTCAGCAAATCGAGTATCAGCGAGTTATTTGTCGGTAAAAAAAGCTTGTTAGTAAAATGGTTGTCAGTATAGTGTTATGTCTGTAAAGTGATTGTTGGTGAAATAATACGAATCTAGCACAAAGAGCCAATGTGACTATTGTAAAAGATTATTTTGAAAAACTTTAAAAAATTATTAATGAGAATTCGCTTACCGCCACACAAATTTGGAATATGGATTAAACTGGTTTTGTCTTTATTCCTAAATCTGAAAAAGTCATTGCCTGAAAAGGCACGCGCCAAATTCACAAAGTCGCATATTGCAATAGCACTAAACATATTTCAGTAGTGCCAACAATTTTAGCTTCTGGCTCATACATACTGCCTTTATTTATTTATAAAGGTATTCGTGCAATCCATAATCTATTAAAAGGTGCACCCCCTGGAACTGTTATAGGTTTTACGGATACTGGGTACATGCGCGAGGAGCTTTTTCAGATGTACCTAAACTATTTTACTAATTCTATCCTGCCCACCCAGTTTTGTTGATACTTGATAGCAATAAAAGTCATATTAGCTATATGAGCATAGACTTTTGTCACCAAAATAATATTCTACTTTTGCGTTGCCACCTCATACAACGCATATTTTACAGCCATCCAAAATTCTATTCGCAAAATTAAAGAAAGAATATAGTAAAGCATGCGATAATTATCATCATAAGAATAATGGTAAAATAGTAACAAAACATACCTTTACAGAAATTCTTGGTTCAATTTTTATTGAGGCTTACACGCCACTAGCCATTTGCAATGCCTACAAAACTACTGGCATATGGGCTTTTAATCCCAGTGCGATTAGTAGTGATCGTTTAGACCCTTCTTTAGCGACTGAACAATTTAATGAGCCAGCTTCACACGACATTTCTTTTGTTTAGTTATCTGGCCAACCCTAACGTCCCTGCCACTTGTTCAACCAGACCATTCTCATTTTACTCGCCTAAATATTAATAATTTAAAGGAAGAAAATGTTATACTTAAAAATGAGAATAGTTTGTTAAAATCACAGGTATTGAAATTAAGTAAAGAGCTAGAAACCTACAAAAACTCTGGAGCATGTGCATTACGTTTAGCACTCAAATATCCAGTTTCTCAAGCTCAAAATTCTCAAGTAGCGTCAGATCAAACAAATGCTAAAAGTCAACAGTCTACATCGTCCCCTCCTAAAAAGAAAAGAAAGACGCTCCTATTTGCACATCTTTTAACCAACGAAAAGAGTTGGAAGCAGTTGAATGAGTTAAATCGAGAAGCGGAATAAAAAGCTAAAGAAACTAAGCAAAGAAAGGAGGCAGCAGCTCGAAAAAAGGAATTGGCAGCCCAAAAAAGGGAGGCAAGAGCTCAGAACAAGGAAGGAACACTCAAAAAAGAGGCCGGAAACCTAATACAGAAAAAATTTAGATCAAAAAAATTGAAAAATTAATTTTTTATCGTTAGATCTAAATTCGTCATAATACCCCATTTGTTCGAAAATTCTGATTTAAATGTGTTGCACAAGATGATGATCTTTTTTTTAATTTTAATTATTATGCTGGATTTTTTAACGGGTATATTCTTGGATGCGATATGAATTAATTGGTAAAAAAGTTAAAGATTTACATGGGTTAATAAAATGTTTTTATAGTAGATACTTTAACTTTGTCATAATACCCCTGTCTTCCTTAGATGCTTTAGTAAATGAATACAGTAGAAATCATTATCCAGTGAAAAGTTAATTCTTTTCAGTACCAAAGAAGTAATGTCTTATACATAGGAACTAATGCTTTATAATGTTAAACAGTTACAATGAATAATTTATGAATTACTTTGAGATATATTAAATTTTTAAACTTTGAAAGCAAGTACAATATTTAATAGTCTACATGTGTTTAAATAACTTTACTGAGTGCATCATTTAAGTTAATTTTCATACTGTTTATTATTAATACATTTAAAAAACCGTATCTATTTTAATTTTTTTTATTATTAACTATATTTGCACTTGTGGCGACTTCGTTGCCAACATAATAACTAATCTAAATATTTAAGCTATTTACAATATTAAAACCTAATTTATTTATTTAGTTGGATAGTGTGAACATTATTTTATAATTGATGAAAATGACAATAGCATATAGTATTTTAGTAATAAGATCTTTTTACTGGTTTTTTTTTATTGGATTCGAATATTCCAATACTGATATATCTTATTTAATTCACTTATTTGTGAATTGAGATCACAACTTCCATTTCTGGTTTTGTGTGACAGTACCACGCGGCCACTTATAATATCCTTGCTTTTTATACTTGTTAAAAGAAAATTTCTATCTTAGATCAGAGACATCACACTAGTTAGGCTTATGATAGTATGCATGCCACTTCATTCAGATGGCTTTAACAATCACGATACTAATTTGGCTAGATATTCAATTATAGTCAAAAAGGAAAAATAATTTATTGCAAGGTAATGTTTCCAATTTGACAGAAATTTAGAATTAAATCGGGGCATTTGCGCCATTTATATTTAAAAATAAATCTATCAGAATTTAAATAAGTGTTGTCAAAATAATATAAAACTTAAGTATAATTACTGTTTATTCAATCAGCCCACGTTATCAAATATTATATACAGTATATACCCATATGATCTTTTATAGGCTGATTCTAATAAATACACAATATAACATTTAGCATAGTGGAAGTTCGTTTTGATTAGTTGTCAAAACACTCCAGAAAAAATGTTAATCGTACCCTGGATAAAGTATCGGCCATACCCGGACGAGAATTTATTGTTCAAAAAATTAAACCTCCTGTGCGGGATTTTTAATATAAGATTATCTGGCCTGCATTAGCATATCAACTAGCCCACATTAACAATACATCTGGCTTGCTTTAACATAAGTGGACCAATTCCTAATTAGTATTTAATGTACTTGTATAAAAATATTATGTACTGTTGAAGATGCTGGGCAGGTAATATAAACGAACAAACAATCATACCACAAAAAAACTCAAGACACCCAAAACCTCATAACAAGTCTGATAAAGAAAGGTGGTATGATTTGGCAAGGCTAAGGCTATCGGGCTTGTTATGGGAGTAAAGTTTACAAGGGATTAAAGAAAATTTCTTGGACTTGGAGAGTAAGTGAGTTTTTATTTATCATCTTTGAACTTTTTACAATTTTGGATGTGCACCTTTACAAAGACAAACTCTCTTAATCTATTTATAAAAATTCTCGAAGAAACAAAAAGAAGAAATTCGAAAGAAAAGAAGAATATCACACTAATTTCTTCCACCTTTTCAATTAATTACTGATCTGGGCTATTTTCTATCATGGCCGTATGCATTTAATTTTACCGGCTTTAATTTTCATCGTGAAAATTATAACACGGCCTCACGCTACATCCGATTGGGTTGGGCTTGCTGCAGGTAAATCAATTTTTTAAAATCATGATTTAAATGATTTTTTCTTTTTTTGCATTTTCTATCATTAAAATTAATGCAGTAAACAAAGAGCGCATTTCTTTTAATTATTCTATTGACACCTTATTATTATTAAATTGATCCAGGGCTATCATAGTCTTATCTAATTCTTCTTCGATCTTCTTTTTCCTACTGATTTCTTCTTGATTGACAGCAAATACTTTATCCAGATCGAGGCTTGAGGTACAGGACTTGGATATGGGACCGTGAGAACTCTACGCAGTACCGGGTGCAGGAAAGTTTTTTTCAATTTAATGGACAATTACATGGATCACATGCATTACGTGCATCATGGGACTTCGATCTACAGGGGTCACGTTTCTGCTAGCGGCTCTTTCGGTCTTACGTAATCATTAAAGGAACCAAAAAACTGGACCAGACTAGGACTGTAAACACTATGATAACGATCCTCTTAGGACTGGACCAGACAGGAATGGACTGATGCATCCCTAGTATATTTTTTAATAGCTAAATTTTATAAAATTTTAATAAAATTTTGATTATACTTGTATTTTATTAATATAACAATTTTATTATTGATATAACAATTTTATATACATAGTCACATAAAAATCAGCGGATTTTGCTAAAGAACTTTTTTATTAAGATATAAAAAAGCAAATCCAAGTAACAGAAAATTCACTATATTAAATTATATATATTAAGCTATATTTATTTAATTATACCAGGAACGGAGTTTCACAGAAGTGAAATGAAGGGTATGGTTTACAGCAATCTGAAATGATGTACGTCCACAAAATCTCGTATTTGGTTGGTCGGCGTGATTGTTAATTTTTATTTTTGTGGATGTTTTCAGGTTTATTCTGAGCTATGTTAAGAACCATACACTTGTTTATTTTTTGTCTGGTTTAAATATTAGGATTCCTCAAATTCAAATCAAATCAAATAATGGATCAATTTGAATTTGATCAAATCAAATTGACCCTAATTTGAATTTGATTTGATTCAAATATTTGAATTTGAATTTGATTTGAATTTGAATTTTTAATAGTAATTTTCAAATCAAATCAAATATTTGTCAAATCAAATCAAATTTGGCCATATTTGAATTTGATCAAATCAAATAAAGTCAAATTTGAATTTGAATTTGATCAAATATTTGTTTCAAATATTTGAAGATCAAATCAAATTGCGGAACCCTATTAATTATACAACGAGGTGCAAGTAGCGGTCATTATATATATGCATACATGGATACTGTCTGTTTTATTTTATTTATTTTCTTTTTTTTTATTTTATTAACCCTTGAGGATATAATGTCCCGGAGATGACATACGTTGCTGTTTTATTTGTAAATGGCATTTAAGTTTAATCGAAGTAAAATACATATGTCATATTTTTCAACTGGCAGTTAGTTTGAATTGATTAGTTTATAGTGAGTAAAATACAAATTTGCTTATAAGTTATAACTTATAACTTGTATGTTGCATTTTATGTTACTATATATTGCTAAATATATATATTGCATAATTTATTTATGATTCAACGATACGTTTGTGCACTATATCTAATGTAAAATTAAAAAAATTCAAAAATTTTATCCCTTAATTTGTTATGCAGGCATATTTGCCTGCGAAAATTTTAAAATTTTAAATTTTTTAAATAAAACCTTAATATTAATTTTAGCTATATACTTTATAAGTAAAAAATATAATATTAGTTCTGTTTTATCAACTTTATTATAAATTTTTTTTAAAATTATTAAAAAACTTTGGTGTAATAAAAGTTTAAAGTTTTTGTTTTGGAACTTTTACTATAGAATTTTTTCTTTAGGTTTTCTCAAATTTTATATGTTCCCGTCTATAAAAAAAATTTTCACTTCTAATACAAGTCCTAATTTTTACAAGTAAATTATTTAAAGTCAAATAATGAAAGTTGTCATCCTTTATATAAAATACAAAGTTGTATAAGAAACTATATTTTTAAAACCAATATTTAAAGAATTCACCAAGATATTGTAAAATATTTTTTTGGTTAAAAAATTTCTTTAAAATTTAAACATAAACTTTTTGTTTTATAATATAAGTTTAAATAATTCGAAAATATAATCCTTGTTCTTAAATATTATAATACCAAATTTTATTTAAATATCTTAAATGATTAAAAAACTAGATCAGAGGTATATTTATAGTAATTATATAGGCAAATTTGCCTGCGAACCTCTACAAAGTAAGGGATATGTTTGAAAGGCTTTGGAATTAAAAAATATTGCATTTTGGAAATAAATGAAGATGTTGAAATTTTCGAATTTTTGAAATTTGAGATCGAAATTAATAGATAATTAAACATCCCTAATCTGAAAATGAATCCGTTTATTTTTACTGAAATCAGGATCCTGCATTTTAATTCTGAAAACCTCAATACTTTATTATATTTTGACTCTTTATTTTCTTGTATTTCTTTTTTTGCTTTGTTTTCGATTATCTAATTCTTCTTCATTGCTAGGATTCTTTTCTTCACCTTCAAGTTTGCATTCTTGCTCTATGTTATCATCAATATCTTCGATATTCGGTTTGAAAGTTTCTTTTCCTTTTTTATTTTGAGGATGCTTGATACTAGATGTTGGATCTTCCTTCGTAATGAAACTGAAATCGTTATCTTGATTAGGAGATTTAGGTGTTGAGTTACGTTGTCTTTTTGGTGCCCGGGATGTAGTAGATTCGATTTCTTCAGCAATTAAGTCTATATCTGAATTAATATTAGAAGTAGTTGAAGAGACTTCTTGTTTATTGTAATTAGTATTTAAAGTATTTATGTAGTCGATGTCTGTGACCTCTACATAAATAATTTCATTTTTTATGCATTTAAAAAAGTCGGATACGAGCAATGTGCGGCCTACTTTAATGCCCGTATGAAAATAGTTAAATCTGGGTGCGTGAGTGGGAAAAATCATGTTCATTTTCATAAGAATGTTATGGCTGTTGGTGATTGAGTTATATTGGTAACATTCTGTGCTGAAATAAGTGGTCTCTCTTACATTTTTCGGTTCATGTTTGACCGTTACTGCAAACATACAATGCAGGATACTAAGAGGAATTTCCTCTGCTTTAAATTCTTGTTGAGGATCTCTAGCAGCAATAACAGTAACGTGAGTGACGGTAATATACTGTTCTGAATTTTCGATTATAAATTTTCCGGAAAATAAAACTATATCACCTACTAAAAAGTCGGGATATGATTTTTGGAAAGGGTAAAGTATTTTCAGTGAAGAATTTGAAAATTATTTTCAGTAGGCTGATATTTAGCCGTACCATGGGTGAGCGAATTAGTGCTTGCTTTAGTAGATATGATAACGATGAGAGTAACATGTGAAGGCATTTTTAACTTTTATTTCAGAGTTCAGTAGAAATATCAATGTAAAAACTAAATCTTTAAAATTTGTATGTGCATATATATATATATGTTTTAAAGCTTAACTACATGAAATTTTTAATAAAGGAACGCTTCAAGAACACGTAACCCAATTATCCTAATATCACATTAATCGTGCATTAACGTCATTTGTTTACTAGCACTAACAAATCGACCTAAACTATACAACCACCTAACCCTACGATTGTGTGATAATTACGATTATGTCACTGGGTTACATGTCCTTGAAATTCCCAATAATTTTTAAAAACATAGTTTGCTATGACGATGATGTAAATACTAAACAGCACTTTGCTTGTGTTATCTTAATTACAAGAGCGATTCAATTATTACGCTACGTTGATTCTGTAATTGTATGAATGCTTTCTTCATTGTGCCACATTGATGAAATATAAACAATATTTGTCTGGCTAAAATTGATCCACATTGGATATCAGTCAATATATGTGGTGCATGATGTAATAATTGACGAAAACTATAATTGAAAAGATAAATCAACAATATATTAAAAAAAAAAATAAATAAAATTATTACTTGACGTTCTCGTGATTACTTTAATATCACGTGTTATGGTACAAACGTATAACTCATCCGATTTTTACAGGGCTTTCCCAAAATTTCTGGGTCAGATGCGCAGAACTAGGTTGGCGTTTGGCCCTACTTGTTAGCAGGTTCTATAGCAAAATTGTTAGCTGGCATTTTTTACTTAATGAATGGATATGATTTATTAGTAAAATTTTTTATGATCTTGGAGAAAATTGATCAATTCTGATACAGCCGACCATGATACCGATGCACTCCGACGTATCCTGACCCAGAATTTTGGGGACTCCCTGTGTGAGTTAACTCATACAGGGGAGCCCCCAAGATTCCTGTCGGAATACGTCAGAGTGCATTGGAATCATGATCTGCTGGATCCATCAATTTCTATTAATTTATCCATAAATCCGTTATCTGATACTTGATCGTTAAATCCAAATTACTTTTCTAATTCTAACATGAAAAAAATGACAATACTGGCGCTTACCCCGACCCTAATTACTATGTTCCTAATTTTGCACCATGATCATAAAAAATTTTACTAATAAATCATAACCATTCATTAAGTAAAAAATGCCAGCTGATAATTTTGCTATAAAACCTGCTAACAAGTAGGGCTAAACGCCGACCTAGATCCGACGCATCTGACCCAGAAATTTGGTGACAGCCCTGTAAAAATCGCAAATATATAGATCTATCTTGTGGTAAAATGTAATATTTTTATCTGTTAGGGAAGATAAAATAAATGTGTTACTTTTTTCGTTCTAAAAAATATGATTAAAAACATATTCGGATTATGCTTACCGGTGCTCTCTATAGAAAGGGTTTTTTTTTTTTAAAAAAAACTTATTCGATAAAAATTTTAGTGTACAATACATATAGTACTACAGTACTGTACGTCAAAGATGACACCGAAATCTTTTTTTTAGATTCTAAAGTTTCGGTTTTCGGAAGTCATTTTTGTTGTTATGATTCACAAGTACAACATAAAAGGTATAATTCCGAATTTTATATTCTGACAATCAAGATTGCTTTTGCAGGCATCAGTTTTTTTTATTTATTACGTAAAAACTAGGTACAATATAAAAGAACAATAAGTAATTAGTACATCCATATCTACTAATGATAAAAATTGATAAGATACCGCATAATTAAATAAATTGTTGGTATCAAAAGGCATAGAATACTTATCGATTCATCATTGGCAATTTTTTCTACCGTCCTAGAATTTCGAAATCAGTTGTAATAACGGTATGATATTAAAAATAAAGTTGACTAGCTTTAAAAAAAAACCCCGAACAAACAGAGACAGTTAAAAAAAATTGTCAAAAACATAATTTAAAAAAAAGGAACTATATAATATTATAATTTATTCAAAAATAATTTTACATTTTGGTTTAAAGCAACTTTATAATAAATTTATAAGCTTCAATATTATATTTTTGAATTTCGGATTATAGGTTTGGAATTCGGATTATAGTTTCAGGTTTTTGGGTTTCGGAGTTTCGATTTTTTTAAAAAAATACGAAACTAGTTTCGGATTAGAACCTTTCCAAAACTAGTTTCAGATAGGTTTTTGCTTCGACGCCATATTTAATGTATGTATAGTACTGTATGTAGCACATCGCTATTTGGCGTTTGGCCCTAGTTGTTAACAGTTTCTGTAGTAAAATTATAAGCTGTACATGTTTTACTTAATAGTAAATTTTTTTATGATCTTGGAGCAATATTAACCAATTCAGATCCAGCATACTATGCTCTATGACGTATTCTGACCCATAATTTTGGGAACACCCTTTATGATTTACACGTTCACTAAATAAGCGCCTATGAAGGATTAAAATGTTTCTAAACAAAATAGATAAATAAATGTAGTTTCATTGTTTATTTTAAAAATCAAATAATACTTAAAATAGATGTGCTGTTTTATAATAAAAACTAATCAGATAGATAAATGTTATATATCATAAAATTTTTATAATAATAATGCGTAGATTCTACATTGGCAACTAAACTATTTAGTGTAAATTTATTATATTTTATCTGGAACATATATATCTATATTATTAGGTAATATTACCATATTTACTATTGTATATACCCTGATTAAAACCAAAGGAGAATTGAGAAATTTTTTTTTTATTTTAAAATGCCAGAGTTGAAACTTTATTTAAGTAAAAATAATAAATTTACATTTAAAGATTTCAGAACTACATTTGTGTTACTGTAAAACAGGCACCCAATGTAATATTATACCTTCTATTTTCTAATAATACTATAATTAACTATTTCAAATTAATTTACTAGCTAGAGTAGATTGAAGGAAACCTTGGTTATATGACCTGACATTATTGTATACAGTTTGTTAGAGAAAAACCTTGTAGAAACCATTTTTCTATAAAGGGAGAAAAGTCTATATGTGTTATATCTGGTGTGGCTATAGTGTTGTATGGGATATATTTGAAAAGAAATATTTCTTTCTTTTCATTTTAGAAGTAATATTACGAGCATGTTCCTATTGGTGTTGAAAGATATTTCGTGAGGACCAAACAGTATTTTGAAAACAATCTAAAAGATTATTAGATAGGGAAATAAGGAATAATTTAGTTTGTTTAGTAGTAAGTAATTTAATATTTTCAAAAACATTAGAAGAGTAAATTCCAATAATGTAGTATAGGAGAAGATTATATTGTGGAGTACGTGTATGAAGTGTAAAGTGAAGAAGTGTATTAAGAATTGTTAATGGAGATATAGTAGTAATTTCGAGAGAAGCTAGTGTATCTGTAATTATATTAATAACAGATTGTTGAATATTATTGTTATTGTTTGAACAGAGGAGTAAGTGTAAAGTATCTTCTGTATCTGAACAGCTGCAGCATTTTGATGTAGGATATAAATAAGGGTACCGAATATGTAGATTTTCCATAGTTGGAAGATTGTTAGTTAAGATTTTAATTCTAAAAGAATATTTAAAATGATTGTGTTCAAGTGTATTTAGTATGTCAAAACATAGTGTCCAATTAATTTTAGGTATATTTTTAAATATTTTGAGAGTAGACCAGGAATATAGTTCTTGTATAGTATATATATTTTTGATGAAGGTTCGTATTTTGGAAGGAATAAGATGACTATGCCATTGAAAATAAATTGGTAGATTTAGAACATTATGAATAATTTTAAGTATTGGTTTATTAGTTCCACGTTTTGCAAGTAAGTTTGCTTGATTGTAGAATGAGTTAAGATTTGATTTGACTTTGTGTAAAGTGAATGAGATGTTTTTGATAGATTTAATTTGATTAATAATGGATATAATGTCCCAATTTTTGTTTTGTATAGGTTTGGAAAAGTGTATTTGTTTTAAATTTTTGATTGCAGTATTGTTAGTTAAATGGATATTTAAATGGTTATTATTAGGAGTTGCAAGAAGAAGTGAAATAATTGCTTCAAGTTCAGTTCGTGTTGTATCAGAGTATGAATTAGTTGCTGCATTAAATTTGATAGAAGTGTTATTTTCACAGATCCAGCCAATTCCAGATTTGATGTTTGATGATTGTGTGTTTTGTATTGAGGCTTTAGTGTAAAAGTGAAGTTCCTGTGAATTAAGGTTTTGAATAAGTGGTAGGAGGCTAGTAAGTTGATGTTGATAGGTGGTATAATTGGTTATATTATATATAAGTTGTATTTCTTGTGTAGGGATATAAATTTGTGGTATAGATTGAGAGGAAGTTGTGGTATTGGTAAGGTTGAATATATGGATTAGAGCAAGAATTTCTTTGTAATCAATTTGAATATATATTGGATTATTAGATATGCTAATTTGGTTATAGGGCAGATTAAATGATGAGAAGGTATTTGAAGAAGGAAAGGTATTGGGTAGTAGTTGTGTAAAGCCTGAGTCTGAAGGTTTTATATTATATATTGCAGTTTTTGATAGAGAGGTTTGATGTGATAGGAAAATAATATTGTTAGAGTTATAGTGTATTTGCGTAAGGGAAAAGGGATTAGAAGATAATAAAGGGGAGAGAAGATATGTTGTATTAATAAAGGAGTTAATTGAGGGTAAGTGGAGATGAGGCCAAGTAGTTATGATTGTTTTCTCTTGTATAAAATTAAGAATATTAGAAAACCATAAAGGTTGCCGGCCCTTAGTGGCTTTGTTAGTACGTAAGTAAATATTATTCCATGGAAGAATATATTTATTGTTTGCAGTAGAAATTTGTTCAATAAATAATAACCGATTATTTCTCAAACTATTGATTATGGAAGTTTGTGGTTTTGAAGGGAGTATATCATAGATTAGATGTAGGTTAGATAAGAAATCTGGAAGGTGAGAATTAAGTGAAAGATTTGATAATATAATATTGTTTTTGGCTAATTGTGACAGTTGGAAGATAAGTGTAAAGTTTTTAGTTTTATGAATATGGGAGATAAGTAAGTTTTGGGTGAGATTGGGAGACCATACTTTGGCTAGCCATGATTTAATACGTGTAAGACCAATATTTTTAAGGATTGGACTAGAGTTAAAGATACGTTCAATATTAGCAGCACTTGTTTTTTGAATCAAATTGCTAAGGGTTGGTAGATTAAATGTTATAGGATTAGTAAGAACTATATTGTTAGTGTTTTTGGCGATGGAAAGCATTTTCTTGGTTTGAATAGTAAAAAGGCGGGATAGTTTGGTTTGAAGATTATTGTGAATAATGCATATTTGTAAAAGGTATTCAATAGAGGGTTGGAGTATGAGGTTAAAAAGAGATGAGATTTGTAAAGGTGTAAGTTTTTTGTGTTTTATTAGACAAATAAAGTTTTCAATTTTGTTAATAATAGTATCAAATGTTGGTTTGGTTGAACCATTTCCATCAAGATAGATACCTAAATATCTAATGACATCATTAGGTTTTCTGGGTAGGATAGGTTGGTTATTAAATAAAAGAGGAGTTGTTTGAGATCTGTAGGATTTAGGTCGGATATGAAGTAGATCAGATTTTGAAGGGTTAACTTCTATATTATTAATTTTGTAGAGTTCAGATGTATCATTAAGAATATTTTGCATAGTAGTAGGGCTTTCGCAAAGCCATGTTGTATCATCCATATAGGCTAATAGTGGAATTGAAATACTACTAGTAGTAGTATTAGTAATTATATCAAGAGGGGATTGTGAGTCAATTTTGAGTAAATAGTTTTGGTATTTTTGATGGATAAAGGTAAGGATTGGGTCGTAGTAAATTTTCCAAAGTAAAGGAGAATAGGTTTCTCCTTGTTCTATTCCAGATTGGATGTTAATAGGGGAAGTAAGACCATGAGCGGTAATGATTCTTGCTTGTCTTGATGAGTGTAGTTCAGTAATCAGATTGATGCCTGAATTAGGAATACCAATTCTTTTGCAAGTATCTTGTAGTCGTGAGATGTTGATTTTGTCAAAAGCTTTTGACATATCTTGAAAAAGAATCCAGGCTTCTTTGTTGTGTATTTTATAATGTTCAATAGTATTATGGAGAATTTGTATAGGAATATGAGTTGAGGAGTTTTTAGAAGCAGCGAAATTTAGGTTAGATAAAAGATGATTATTAGAAATAATTTGATTTAGACGTTTAGTAAAGATTTTAGTAAAGGTTTTTTTAAAAGGTTCAATGATAGAAATTGGGCGAACTTGATTGAGAGTAAAGTCCCAGTTAGATTTTTTTGGAATAAGAAAAATATTAGAAGATTTCCAGTCTGTAGGAACTTTTTGAAGTTGAAAGCATTTGTTAAAGAATTTTTTAAAGAGTGTTTGTGCTTTGTGACTGGCATATTTAATATGTTCATAGCAGATTTCAGAGGGCCCTGCTGCTTTTTGGTTTGGAAGATTTGTTAAGATATCTTGCCATTCTTGGTTTGTGATTTCCTGAAATAAGTTATTGTAGTATTTTTCATATTCAGGATGTGGTTCATAGAGATAGTAAAATTCAGAGGAGGGTAAAATTGGTTGGAGAGGTTTTTCTTTAAAGTATTCAGTGAAGTGGTTATGAATTGCATTAAGAATCTCATTATGTTCTGTAAGGAGTGAGTTTTCAAGAGATAGTCTATCGATATGTATGTTATTGTATTTTTCAAGGATTTTTTTGTAGAAAAGTTTTGGAGTTTCTAAAAAGGATTTGTTACAGATTTCGATTTTTTGTTGAATCTCTTTGTAGATAGTTTGTTGTTGTTGAATATTAAGGGCAGTTTTAATTTGTTGGAATTCTTCTTTAATTTGTAATAAAGTAGGTGTTGATAATTGAAATAGACAGTCAGAGTATTGTGAAATATATTTTTTACAGAGTGAAAGAAAGTTAGGAGAGGAAAAGTGATTTTTGAGATATTGTATTTCTTTAAATCTATAGAAAAGAGGAGTTTGTTTTGATGTTGAGGTTTCTTTGATTTCCTTAATAGTATTAATTTTGTGAAAGGGAATATGTTTGGTGGCAGCTTTAATAAGGGTTTTTTGAAGTTTATTCCAGAAATTGTTAAGTTGGTTTTGGTTAACGATTTGGTCTATTTGTATATATAGTTTTTGCAAATTGAGTGTGGTTTGGTTTGCATAATTTTCTAGATCTTTTTTGGAGCTATTTTTCCAAAGAAACTTTTTCCTTTTGTGTTGTTTGCGTGGTTTTGGTTTGTTAATTATAACAGATAATTCTAGTGTGATAGTGTTGTGATCTGATTCAAAAAGGTTGTTTGAGAGAATATCTGTATAATCTATATTTGTAATACTCAGATTAGTCCAGATTTGATCTATTCTACTCTGAATATTTGAACGTTGAAATGTAAAATTTTGGGAGTTAGGGAAGAAAAAACGATAGATATCTTTATATTGGTGACTAATAAGATATTTAATAAGTTGGGTTTCTGGGATTGATGTTTTCTTAGATGGTGAACGGTCAATACGAGGATTAGGAACACTATTAAAGTCTCCCATAATTATATATCGATATTTAGTATTTTGGCACATTGTGATAATTTGTTCTTGTATTTCTTTTCGGAGTTGTTTTTTCTCAGTAGTAGGAATATAGATTTGAAGTAGCCTAATAGGAGTATTTTTAAAATGAAGGTCAAGACCTATTATATGGCCATTAAAATTGTGTATACGAGCAACATATTTGGAGATTTTGTTATGGATAAAAATCCCTACACCAGCTTGATGTGGATTGGAAAAGGAGCTCCAGAAGCTAGTATAGTTTTTGATTTTGTTGTTTAAAAATTTGCCATCTTTTTGGGTTAAGTGAGTTTCTGAAAGACCAAAGATATCATATAGGTTTTGGTTTAAGGTTTCTTCAATTAGGAGTTTTTTTGTTGGTTGTAGAAGACCATTTGTATTAAGTGAGGCTATTTTTATAGGAATTGAGATATATTCAGGTTCAAGTATTATAGTTTGATTTGGTATAGGAGGTATATTAGGATTGTTCATATTAGTTTGAATATCAGATATAGAATTTGTATTAGTATTGGGATTTAATGTTGTATAATGTTGTAGATTGGGTGTTGAGAAAAAGAGACTATCTGTGAAGATTGGTGTTTGAAATTTGTTATTGGGTGATTTAAGCTCTACATCAGAGTAATATAGTAGATCTTCAAAAGGTGGAAATATTATGTGATCTGGTATAAAATTTTCATATGGAAGGTATATGTGTGCTTCTGTGAAAATATGGTCAAATCTGGAATGTGGTTTGATAGAAATTTTTATATATTGATTTGAATAGAACATAGGATAATATTCTTGTATGTAATGCAAGAAAGAACCCACAGTTTGTGGAGAAGGGAGTGTTTGTAGTCTATGGTAATAAAGGAATTTGTTATAACATGCTTTTGGGTCATATATTTCAAGAAGGTTAAGATTGGGATTAATGTAGTTTCTTTCACTCAAAGAGTTTGTGGGTAGTTCAATTTCTTCATCACTGAAGTCTTTTTCAAGTAAAGATTCATCGTAGATTTCTGGTATTGGGTAGTTGTTAGAACTGGTAGCAGTTAGTGATAGAGAAGTATTAAAGGAGAGTTGTACTTCAGAGGGAGATGAAGATATGGTATCTGAAGTACTATAGTTGTCTTCTGTAGAGGCGCTCGCCGTATACTCGGTTCTCACAGTTGTGCAAGAAGCTAAAGTCTGCTCTGTACGTTGAGTCTGACCGTCATTAATTAGTTCTTCCACGTAAATAGACTTATCCACCTGTCTACTTACATCATTCTCTTCTAAAAATGGCCCATTATCAATGGAGGACATTATAGTTCTAGAAGCGGTGGCTGCATTCATGTGTTCTACAGAAGACAAATTTAAAAAGGGTTGTAGGATAAGGTTTGGTTAATTTGAGAGTTAAGGATATTAGCATATGTTTGTTTAGGAGGGGATAACTTGTCTGATTGTTTGGAATCTGGTTCAGTATTAGTATTGGCTACTATATTAGGATTGAAGAAAAGAGTAGTATCTTGTATTTGGGGAGTTGTGAAGTTAATTTGAAATTTGTCTTTAATAATATTTTCTGCTTCAGGAAGGGCATTTGATTTGTAGTATTGGAGAATTTGAGAATATGTAAATTTTTCTTGTTTTATAATAAAGTAGTATGTAATAACACGAGCAAGATAGTAGGTATTAATAGGTGTAGATGTAAGCTTTTGAATTGCTTGATTTTTGTTTAAATGAATAAATTCATCATTTTTTGCAGCAGCAGTAAGATATGCTTTAAAATATCTATAGAAATAATATGCTTTACGCTTATTTTTGGTTTCAGTATTGTTAAGTTTCATAAACTCTTCCTCAGTATCATTAGAAAGTTTGTGGAAAAGATTTGTAGGTGTAGTATTTTGAAATGTTGCTGTGTGCTTATTGTCTTTATCAAATATAGAAAAATCAAGTGTAGGTTTAGACCATGTTTGATTATTAGATTGAGTAGCTGGGAATTTGATAAAGGATTGTTCAAAAAAGAAATTTGAAAGATTTTGGAAGTTATGTTCTGTATCTTGGGGTAAAGTAGTACATGGTTCTTTGGTGCTATGAGTACATGTATGGATATGGAACAAGGCTGCTTTAGTGCAGAGTTGAGAGCGTTCATGAAGTGAAGAAATTGATGTAATATCAAAGGTTTTAGGAAGTAGTCGCTTACAAGCAGTAGCTACTTGATAAGAGATTTGTCGTTTGATATAATTATATGTTTTTAGTTGATGTTGTTCATCTGATTCTTTAAATTGTCGTTTATATTGATTGTAAAATGATTCGAACCAAGAGTCAAAATCTGATATATAGGGTTTTAAAGAAGGAATACGAAAAGTTTCAAGAAATTGTTGTTTAGGTATATTAAGTGAAATATTAATATTGAATTTGTTATCATTTTGGATTTTAAGTAAAGGAGCTTCAGGGCTATCTTCACTAATAAAAAAGTTGGTTTTAAGACTAAGTGGATGGATATGTATATCTTCAATAAATTTGCTTCTATTAATAGTTTGATAATTATTTTGAAGATAAAGATGTAGTCTAGCTAGATTTAAAGCAATGTTGTTACGATTATTGGTTGTATAGGGTGGAATTGATTGATAAAGAGTAAAAATTTTAGGGTAATTAAATTTGGTAAAGAGTGTTGTTGTAAATTGGAGCAATATATCTTTAAAGGTAGATAAAAGAATTTCAAAAGATATAGTAATTGATCTGTCAATTGAAGGGTTATGTTGATAGATTAGATCAGAGAGAAATTTGGGTTGTTGACCAGCCATTTGTTTGAGTAAGTAGTTAAAAGTATATTTAGAGGCACGTTGTTTATTAGTTGCTTGTTTACTAATTTGACCAGTCTTAAAGTTAATAAGAAAAGGTTTAATAAAATCGAAAATTTGTTGAGAGAGTAGTATATTAAGTCTGGAGTACAGCTCCATATCAGGTGTAACAGGATAGAGTTGAAACCAATCTAGGCCTAAAGAATCATTTTTAGATGTTTGTTGTTGTTCTTGTTGAGTAGATTGTATTTGTTGATGTTGTTGTTCTTGTTGAGAAGATTGCATTTGTTGTTGTTGTTCAGATTAATTAGTTTGTATTTTTTGTTGAAGAGGTTGTTGTTGATGTACTTGTTGTGTTTATACTTGTAGTTGTTGTTGAGTAGCAGTTGTTGTTGGAGAAGAAGGAGGAGGAGGATCAATTTCCATCATAGAAGAAGTTGTAGGAGAGTTGGTAGAAGTTAATGGTTGAAGTGTAGTAGTAAGTGGATTAGATTGCTGAGATTGAACTGAATTAAGGCATTGTCTGCATAAAAAATAGCATCATGATGAAGATAATGTTTGTTGTCTTGTTTCTTTTGGCAATAAACTTGAAGGTTGCATTTGTAGCACTTATGTGTATGGATATCAGAAGAGGAAGAAGAAGAAGAAGTATTGGCAGTAGGAGAAGGGAGGATAAATTCAGTAATTTCAAGAGTTCGGCTAAGAAGCTTTTTTGTTTGAAAATTGGAAGTAAAAGGTACAAGATCAGGATTTAGAGAATAGGTAGTATTTTCTGTAGAAATAAATTTGGTATTGAATTTGTTACAGAGACATCTAATAGTAGCAGTCATAGTAGGAGCTTGAAAGAAATGAGTTGCAATTTGATTGGATCTTAAGTTTTTAGTAAAACAAGCAGTTGGTTTGAGATTGGATGGAGTTGGTCTAGTTGTATTTGGACTACTTTCATGAATGAATACTCCAAAACGATTGGGGCATTGCATAAAAAAAGTATCAAGATCAGTTGTATCAGGTTCATTATCAGTAGTAGTTGGCATATTGAATAATGATAAGATTAATGAGAGCTTCTCGGATCGGTAACTTTAGGTTTGTATAATGTTGCACAGTTGGTATAACTATATTGTGGCTGTGGCTAGTGTGGCTTGTGGCTAGTGTGGCTTGTAGCTTGTGTAGCTTGTAACACAAGAGGTAGTATGTGTAACTATGATATAAATAGTAGCTTAGAATTTGTTGAGGTTAAAGCAAAAAGAACAAAATTTTAAAAAATAAAAAATTAAAAGGAATTTAAAGTATTTTATTTGTAAAATACTCAGTTTTTGTCTGTTTGGGATGTATTATATGTTGAAATAAAGCCAGCAATGAGCTGAACAACTTTGTCTTAAGGAGCAAGACAAGTTTCCTTGGCCCAAATCGCAAAATTGAATAGAATATTTATTTATTTAAAATTTAATATATTTTAACAAGAACAAGTTAAAATATTATAAAATTTGATAGCTATATGTAATTTTGTATTTTGAACAAGTTTATTTAATTGGCAAAAGCCTGTTTATATAATAAATTTTAAAGAAAATTAAACTTTTGTTTAGAAAATTTTTGGTACAAGTGATCGTCAGGAAGAGTTAATAATTTGCATCCTGTAAATCCGAATTGAGAAAATTGAAAGATCGTAAACAAAAAGCAGTTCGTCATGCTGATTTAGATTTTAGGAGTTCTGAAAATTGTAGATTGCAACAATGTGTAGCAAATTTTCGTTGCAGTAAAGAATATGTTTAGACATATAATGCTAAACAAAATAATCATCGAAAACAAAGAAAAATTAGTGCACGTCTTTTAAGAGATGACCAAGCAAAAACAGCTAATATTCCTTTGCGTGTTTTGGAAATGAATGAAGATTTTGAAAATGCAGTTAAAGAGTATAGTGCATGGCCACTTGTAATTGATCCTGAAATATCAAAAAGGGTTTAGCTGAATTTCGAGATAAAATTGATGCTAATAATTTAAGAGAATTGCCATGTGCTATTTGTTCTGAACTTTATACTAAAAATGATTATAGAAAGGTTACAGTAGATAAAATTGATTTTTCTCTGCTTAAAGCACCTACTCAACTTACCAATTTATCATTTGAAATAGATTTTTGTTATGAACATCTGTATATTAATTCAGTTGATTTTGATGTTTGCTTGATAGAGCTGGATTTAT
The DNA here is from genome assembly GCA_003550325.1 of Gigaspora rosea. Lineage (NCBI taxonomy): Eukaryota > Fungi > Glomeromycota > Glomeromycetes > Diversisporales > Gigasporaceae > Gigaspora > Gigaspora rosea. Next base: position 250,208 of record QKWP01000447.1, on the reverse strand, counting down.
ATATAGATCAGATAGTCAAGAAAAAAACAATAATCCTTTTGATTTGCGAATTTGCAAAACCTGTTACAAATATTTGCATGATCATAAAACACCACCATTGTCTTTGGCAAATAATATGTGGGTTGGTCCTACACCATTATGTCTTCAGGACCTAACTATTCCAGAACAACTTATTATTTCTCCAGGATATTTGTGCATGAATCTTATTCAAATATCTAATAAAAAGCATACACATCATAAACTCAAAGAGCATGTTATAACACTGCCCCAAACTCCTAGTTCATTAGTAAAATTATTACCTTTGCCATTATATCGACTTTGTGAATATTTAAAAGTTGTATTTGTTGGGCATAGAGCTTCTACTAACTATCATCTTAAAAAAATATTACAAGTTCGAAAAAGTAAAGTAGTTGCAGCTCTTTAGTGGCTTTTTGAGCACAATATTTTATTTAAAGATTCTGAGCTTGATAGAAGTGCACTAGAAAATTTACCTGAAGGTGATATTTCTGATGCTTTAAAAGCAACAACTACTATTATAGAACTTGATTGCAGAAAAGTAGAACATTATACAGGATACCTACAAGATGAATCAAACAGTTGTGATGAAACAGATAATGAAAATGAAAATAATAATAATATTGTTATAAATAATGCAGTAGGCAGTGCATATGAATTAAGGTCTTTAGGCATACTTCATGTTGATGATGTACCAGTATCTAAAAAAAGAAGTTACTTTACTTTCTCTTAAAAAACTCGTAGAAAAATCAGTCAATCTAAAAATCAGCAATTATCTAGTAAACAAAATGATAATAATGAAGATTTGCAGCCACCAATTATTTACATACCTCATGGTTGTAAACCGCTAAATGAATATGAAAATAAAAACCTTTTTTCAGCTGATTTCCTACTCTATACCCATATGGTGTTGGAGGTCATGAGGGTAGATTACAATATGTATCTCTAAAAAATATATTAATCATTTTATGCGCCATCATGATCCTAAGTTTTGATGGCACAGATTATTTCCCTTTGTTGCTTTTGATATTTTACAACGACAGGAGGTATCCTCAGAATCATACAACTTAAGTAAGGGTAAAACTTTTGAAAAATCAGCTAAACTAATTTCATCAATTAAATTAAATGATATAAAAACAGCTATTGAGCAAGAATAAAACAAGCAACTACTAACAAATTTTGCAATCATTGAATTACTCAAAAACATTAATTCAGTTGGCTTTAAGCTAATGGCTTCTCATTAATCTCGTAATCGTATGCATAATGAAATGTTTGCTATTATGATAAGGGATGGTATGCCTTCATTATTTGTTACAATAAATCCAGTAGATCTCCATAGCCCTATAGTTATGATGTATGCTGGAAAAGAAATTGATCTTAATAAATTATCTTTAGATAATTTTCCAAAAGCCACAGAACATGCTTATCTTGCACATCTTGACCCTTCAGCTATTGCAAAATATTTTAATATTACTATCCAAGGTATTCTTGATACAGTTATTGGTTATAATAAAAAATGTGGAGGTGTATTTGGTTCTATAAAAAATTATTATGGTGTTGTTGAGTATCAAGATCATGAAACACCTCATTGCCATTTACTTATCTGGCTTCTTTACGACAAAAACTAATAGATAATGTAGAATTTCATCAGAAATTATTAGAATATGTTAGTAATATTGTTCATGAAGATATTAGTTATCTTCTTGAAAAAGATAAAAGTTTAACTGATGAAATGCTTAAATTAGAACACAATACTCCAAAGACAATGCATGAAAAACAATGCATCCATCATTTTTTCTATTCCTAATCCTAAATTGCCTAATTTTGATAAATATTTTCAGCTAGATCTAATTGCAATTGTTAAACGTACACTTTTTTATCATTGTACTAAAACATGCAAAAAATATCATCGTGAATTACAAAAACAATGTAGATTTGATTTTCCAAGAGAATTAGTAGATTACCCTGGTATGATTTTTTCTGAGCAAGGAATAATAGCTGTTCCACGTGCTAATGCTTTTATCAATAATTATAATCCATTTATAACATCTGCATGTCGTGGAAACAATAATATTAAATTTATTTCAGCACGAAAACTTGCTTTGGCTTATACTTATTATGTAACAAATTATATTACCAAAACTGATGTTAGCACACACAGTTCATTTTTAATGTGTGCTATGACTCTAGAAAAATTTTTATCATCTGATATTACTTCCTTTAATTATATAGAAAAATCCCGCAGTATTATAACCAAATGCTTAAATAAAATAGCTGGTTAGGCTGAGCTTACTAGTCCACAAGTTTCAGCATATTTGTTAGGCATTAAGGACCATTATACTCTATGTAAATTTGCATCTATCCATCTTCAATCATTTGAATATTATATTACTGAAGAGTGGAATAATTATTTTCATAACAAACTTGAAAATATAGATACTTTAAATGAAAATTATAAACAAAATGATCAAGATTCTCTTGAATCTTTTTTAATATCTTCATCTGATAGTAAATTAACTGAAGCAAATCTTTGAGTTGATTATCAGTTTCGAAATTGTGCATTGTGTAATATTTGCCTTTATGACTATGTTGCTACTGTTCAAAAAGTTTTATTAAACTCTTATGACTTTCTATGCTAGCTACCCAATGTTTAAGAGAAGGAAATGCTCTTGTTGTTGATCAGTTTTTATTTTGTGGTGGTGAACTTAAACATGTACAAAATCAATCTGATAATAATATTCATCCACAATGTCGAACTCATATTCAAATACATAGAAAGCATGGACAGAAAGAGTAGTTATATTATATGGTAAATGTATTTCTAGAAAGGATGATATAGAAAATGCAGAACGTTATGGAATGTGTATTCTTCTACTTTTTAAACCACAGGAATCTGTTTATGATCTCATAAAGCACTATAGTACTTGGTCTGAAGCATATAATGCTTTCCTTAATAGTTCTACTTTATTACCACATCTAAAATTTATAATTAATAATATTGAATTATTGTATTGTTGTTCAGAAGAAACAGAATTAGATAGAGATCTAAGGCTAAAAGCAAAAAAAAATCCAATATTTGCAAAAGCACAAAGAATTGACCGCTCTGTACCTGGATATGATGCTGATGAAGATTAGATTTGTCTGACCATTATAATGATATGATTACAGACAATATTATCCCTTAATTTGTTATGCAGGCATATTTGCCTGCGAAAATTTTAAATTTTTAAATTTTTTAAATAAAACCTTAAGGGTAGGGTATCTTAGGTCACATTACACATATATAATTTCATGCAAATCACGGAACTCAGCCCTTATAAAAGATTACACAAACTCATGAACTTTAAAAATTTTTCGCAATGGTTTGATGTCGTTAAAAAAAACTGTTTCTTGATCATTCAAAGGCTCGTGCACTCAACAGTAAGTTATTTTCTATTAGCAAATTGGGTTAAAAAAGAGTTTATTTAGGAATAAGGCAAAGTTAACTTTGCTCATCCGGCCTTAAAAATGCGCATCTCAAGCAAACTTTTCTAAAAAATAAATATTTTTCTTTAAATTTTACAGATAACAACTTCAATAGCTTGTTTACACTTAATTATATTGCAAAAAGTTATGGTGTTTATGAATTTTTGGAAGTTTACTAGTGATACTTCGTGAAAAATATGGTTATTAATAATTTATTTATAGATTATATAGTATATTGTAGCCGTATTAAAACATGGTAAATAGTCTATTTAGATAGTCGAAAAAAGCTAAAATTTTTGATTGTAATGCTTGTAATAATTTTGCAAAACATTTTATTAATATAATTATTTAGTATTATATTAATTAAAATAAAAAAATGGTTATAACTTCGAAGATATTTAGTTTTTGTATGTATATATCATAGTAAATATAAATTATTTTGATTGGACAAAATCTATTTTTAGTTTTGTACATTAGTGTTCTACAACTTGCAGTTATGCCATTATTTTGCTCTATCGTAGATCCATAAGATACCCTACCCTTAAATATTAATTTTAGCTATATACTTTCTAAGTAAAAATAATAATATTATTTCTTTTTTATCAACTTTATTATAAAATCTTTTTAAAATTATTAAAAAACTTTGGTGTAATAAAAGTTTAAAGTTTTTGTTTTGGAACTTTTACTATAGAATTTTTTCTTAAGGTTTTCTCAAATTTTATATATTCCCGTCTATAAAAAAAATTTTCACTTCTAATACAAGTCTTAATTTTTACAAGTAAATCATATAAAGTCAAATAATGAAAGTTGTCATCCTTTATATAAACTACAATATTTTATTAGATACTATATTTTTAAAACCAATATTTAAAGAATTCGCCAAGATATTGTAAAATATTTTTTTGGTTAAAAAATTTCTTAAAAATTTAATATTTTCAGCTTATAAGCAACATAAACTTTTTGTCTTATAATATAAATTTAAATAATTCAAAAATATAATCCTTGTTATTAAATATTATAATACCAAATTTTATTTAAATATCTTAAATAATTAAAAAAATAGATCAGAGGTATATTTATAGTAATTATACAGACAAATTTGTCTGCGAAGTAGTACAAACTAAGGGATAACAACTTTTGATTTATCTGCAGTAGTTAAATCTGATTTAAAAAATATTAATACTATTAATGAAGCTATGAGCTTTTTGTATATTCGAGGAAGGTTCAATACAATCAACTTTACACTTAATTCTACTAATAAAGATTGTATTAGCAATATTGAGCAATTTAATGAAAATTCAATAGCTAATGAAAAAGACCTACGTATCAGTAATAATTATGATGATGAACTTATCAAAATATGGTAAGAAACTATTATTTCTCGTAAAAAAAAATAGAAAATGATAATAATATTGAATTAAATGATATTTTATTAGATTATGTAGAGCAATCTTATAATACTTACAATAATATATCACATGAAGCAAATATAGTAAAAGATCATTCTAATATATTAGAAAACCTTGCTTCTAATTTAAATGATGAACAAAAAAAGCATACTTTCTTGTATGTGACCATTGTCGAAGAAATCAGCCGAACAATAATAATAAATTATCACAATTGTTGCTTTATCTCACTGGTGCAGAAGGAGCTGGAAAATCTAAAGTTATTGAGTTGATTTGTTTATATTTTGAACTTACATTTCAATGTCATATACTAATTGTCTTAGCACCTACTAGAATTGCTGCAGCAAATATTTCAGGTAGCACAATTCACTCAGCATGTGGATTTGGCTTTGAAGAGTATAATAAAAATGCTAATGTAATAACAGATGAGATGCTATATAATTTACAAGAAATATGGTCTAAAATTGAATATGTAATAATTGATGAAATATCTATAGTAGGTCAAAACCTTCTTGCACGTTTTCATTCCTTTGTAAAAAAAGTCAAATCAACAGATTGTTTAGCACCTTTTGCTGGATTGAATGTTCTTTTTTCAGGTGATTTTATGCAGCTACCACCTGTTTTAGATCCTGCACTCTATATGCCAAGTAAAGTAAATCATGTTACTAAGTTATCAGATTCATTAAATTCTTATAATATAGAAGGTTTTTCAACAAATAATAAAAGAAAGCACAATGCTAATTCTTTGTCAATTAATAATCATACAGTAATGAACACATTAGGAAGAGACCTTTGGTTAAACATTAAACATGTTATTCAATTAAAAAAACCAATGCACCAAATAAATAATTCCTTTTATGCTGATCTTCTTAAAAATATGCGATGTGGATGTCTTACTGAAGAACATCGAGCAGCTTTGCGATCTAAGATTCTTAGTGATTACCAAATCAATAACCCAGAATGGGCAAATGCAACTTTTCTTGTTTCAAGAAATGATATTCATATTCAAATAAATTTTGATGCATCAAAAGAACATGCACATCGTCTTCAAAAACCTATAATATATTCTTGTGCAAAAGATACATATCATCAAACACCATTAACTGGAAATAATCGCCTAAAATTTTTGTCTACACCAGATTCAAAAGAAAATGCACTATATGGAATTTTGCCTTTATTTATTGGAATGAAAGTTGTCATTACTATAAATATTTGTATCAATGATAATTTAATAAATGGAGCTCAAGGCATTATTCGCCAAATTATATATGACAAAGAATCTGTTGATTTTTTTCTTCAACATGAAAAAGGATTAGTATTAAAAAAACCTCCAAAATATGTAATTGTGAATTATCTGGTCAAACACCTGGAGCTTACAAAGATTTGCCATTAAAATGTGCACCAATATATCCAGTCAAACGTGGTTGTATTTATACTATTCAAAAAAGAGATGGATCTAAAATAAAGAGAATATTTCAAAGATTTCAACTTCCCTTAACCCCTGCTTATGCATTTACAGATTTTAAATGTCAAGGTCGAACTCTTCAGAAAACAGTTGTTGATTTAGCTTGTAAAGGTGCACATAATAGCACTTATGTAATGTTATCTCGAGTGCAAAAACTGGAAGATCTTTTGTTTTGCGACCTTTTAATGAAACTGTATTAGATGCAAAATTACCATCAACACTGCAATCAGAATTAAAACGTCTTGAAGAATGTTCACAGAGAACTATGCTACTTGAAAAGTGGCCAGATCAATGAATTACTATATAGCATTATAAAATAAACAAGTTGTAAATATATATATTATTATCAAATTTAAGATAAACCAGAAAAAAAAAATAATCTGCATAGTAATTAAATTGTACTTACTATAAACAATACAAATTTTAAACCATAATTGAATTATTATATAAATAATTTTTGCTTTTTGTAAAAAATATAATATTAATAATTGAAATAATTTATCTAAATATTATATTGAATTTGTGCTATATTGAATCAAATTCATAAAGACTTTTAAATAATAACTATTGTAATTGTGTGTGACATATAAGATTCTAAATATAAAGAATAGCTGTGCGACATTTGACGCCGTGCACGGTCAGCACACGCAACAAGCTCAAGCTCAGGCAACCTACATAAACTCGTATAATCTTAGTAATTCGATTCATTAATTATGTACAATTACAGAATTAACCAGAAAATAACTGCATCTAACAAGATATTAGAAGGATCATGACATAAACATGAAAGTCGAGGTGACAAATCAAAATGCAACTCCATATAATCTTCCAATCTCACATTTGACAAGCTTCCCAAATTAGCCATGCAAAGTTAATTTTTTTTTTTTGCATAATCTGCTGATTTTTTAAATTCAAATTGTGCCAATTATTTCGTTTTTGCTGCTTAATTTTTCCTTCTGTATGGCGACCTTAATTTTCCTTAGTTACCAAATATATTCGAAATAAATTCAAGATTTTCTGTTTCCGATTCCAAGTTATGAAACTGAAAAATTAAATCATGAGCTTATTAACTTCAATAGATTAAAAAAAAATCCTAAATTTTGGACCATGTTACTCAAAACAAAAAATTAACTTTGGATGGCCAGACCATGCAAAGTTAATTTTTCGTTTTGCATACCTCTCCCATTAAATTTTTTAAAAAAATTTTTTTGTTTCAATTCCAATTGTGTCAATTTTTTTCTCCTGTATCTCCTGATAATTGTGACTTTAATTTTCTGTAATTACTCGATCTGAAAAAAACAATCTAAAATTTCTGATTCTACGTTATGAAATTCAAAATTACCTTCGCGTGACCTTATATATAAACATGAGCTTATTAATTTACAGTAGATTAAAAAAAAAAAAAAAAAGACTTGCCGACTGGTATTTTGGACCATGTTATGCAAAACGAAAAATTAACTTTGCGTGTCCTTACCATGGCTTCTGATAATCATTCATTATGAAAAAAACTATCCATGTCAACAATTACTTTAAAGACACCACTACATCTCATTAAAACTCTTTTCAACAACAAGCTTATTTTACAGGCCAATAATTTACAGATAAGTTCATCTTGTAAACAACTGATATTTGATTCTAATTCTAAACTTAATCCTAACGACTATGACTATAATTGCTTTGCAAAAGTAAAATATATTGCTTACGAAACAAACTTGTCTGTAAATCAATCATCTGTAAAAAATGTTACTAATGAAATATGGTGTCTTTGAAGTGATCGTAAATTTATCAAATCTAGACGAAATCATTTATAAGCAAAGGACTAAACCAAAGCTCAAAAAAAAAAAAAAAATCCATCGAAAATTATATGAAAACAATGAATTCAAACAATTCGATGAGCAATTAACATCATAATAATATATCGAAATTAATAATGACTCAATTCACATTCTATTATTAAAAATAATGTCACCTTATGATTTTACTCATATTTAACAGTTGTATGTGTGTCTTGAGAATATCGTAATAATTACCTATTAAAGGTTTGAAATGATAAAAAAATGACCTAATGGGGATCAACTTTTTAAACGTCCTTACTTTAAATCTCATGCTTATTAAAATTGAAAAATCATAATTCTTTCCAAAAATGAACAAATAAAATCAATAATCTTACTGAAATAGTAATTTTTTTTTTTTTAAATAATCAGCGTAAGCGACGTCAAAAAATGTATATAATCGTCATCTTGAAATATACCATAAACAGGGGTCGTTTATAACAGAGTGAAATTCGGTTAGGGTTAGTGTTACCTTTTTAATGTGTTAGAAGGGCTTTTATATATAGATATCAATAATCTAATTTATGCAGTATGTAGATCATATATTGAGTTAACTCCACTTTGACCAACTCCGTAAACAGAAAAAAATGATAATCGTAGTACATTCTAAAACATAAAAAAATATAGTGTACCAAAAAGTTGAACAGTACCATCCCTCACGTATTACATATGATCGTACTGGTAAAAATGTTTAAACAAACAAATTTACCATTACAACTCCTTAAATAACATTCATATAACTAAGAATGCCTAATACTAGAAAGGTAAGATTAACATGGCTATGGCGATACAATTATGGAAGGTATTTACAACTTAATGAATAAGAGTGAGAGACAAAGGAAAAAATTATTCATTACAATAATGATAGTAAAATTCCTGTACAAGTACCAAATATATAAATAATTTTAAGAGTTCATATTTTTTAAAACCTTAATAATATGTGTTAAATTTTCTTAAATTTTCGTCCCTTTAACCATGTCCCTTTAATATAACCGTTCCTGGTTTTAGCGCAACTGCGTTGCGCAGCTACCTTATTTTTAACGATTACTAAAGGTTGTTACATACATCTAATCTCATCATTTTTATTGAGAGACGATTTAATTTCTAATGTATAAATATTAGAATAAAGAAATCTCGTGATCAAGTCCACATTTTATTACGATTACAAATTACAAAATCATTCTGAACTTTCTATATAATGAAAACTAATTAAAATAACTGATAGCGAAATTAGACTTAATGCCAATCTATAAAATTCTCAATATAAGTGAATTTACCAATAAGACTCCTTGATACAGGATTTCACTGTGAGAGAATTGTACCCATAGCGCTAATTTATAGATTGCTTTAAGTACAATTGCCAATTAAATTTAAAGTAATTGAATTTTATTTGAAAAATGATACATTAACCATTAATTTTAGAAATATGGATCCGGAATAAATTAACCCGAAATATATAATTACTGGATAAGGAATAAACTAATAATTCTAAACAGTTATATGACATGTAATTCAAATTGATAATTAATTAATTAAATATGATTTGCAATTGATACATTAATGTTAACTAATAATGGCCATCTCTACGTTTGAAATTTGAAAGAATTCAATAAGAAATCTCGGAAAATTCACCCAAACATCGTTTGAAATAATTAATGCATTTTGCATATCGAAATGAAATTCATAATTTTAGTAGTTCATAATTGCATATGTAATAAGTGGATCGTTGATATCACTTGCAAAGTCAATGGTTTGACTAAAATGCATTGTTGGTGGTGAACCTGCACTTTGACGATCGAAATCAACAGGGACCAAATCATAGTAACAATACTGACAAAATTAAGACTAATTTTTCAAACTATACTTTACGAACCCGTGATGCTTAATTATCACGAGTGACGGTCATCACAAGTTTGAAGGATGTTGAGGACGTTGAGAAAGATCACAAATTTTCACCATTGTGTAATTAAATTAGGTTGAACACTCATAATGGATCCGGAGCTTTTCAATCTGATAACCGAATAAATGTATCGCTAGCATGTTAATGAAATAAGTCATAATGTTTATTAAATTGTATATTTACTTACTATTTACCTACCCTATGACCAACTTGTGCCCTGCGAGATCCCATCTTCATCAAAACTTTTAAATACGTAAACCACTAAAATAAAATGTACGTCTCGGCCTTTTAGCCTCTGTAATCCCCCATCAAACATTACAACACTAACTACGACACAGCCCAGCAAAAACGAAATGACGACAATTACGACACCAACGACGAGACAATACCATAAAGAAGAAAAAAAATGATTAGTAAAAAAAAAAAAAAAAACTATGCAAAATCAACAAAAAATGAAATACTTATCTATGTAACCGGGAATTTCTCTTACTTAAACGCACTAATTCTTATTTTTATATTTTAAATAACAATAAAAATTAAAAAATAAAAAAAAAGAACAATACCACGGGTGAGTTGTTATCATTTGTGCGAAATTTCTGGTGCGTGACTTACAACTAACAAATTATACTTTCTCGCCAATACAATTAAAGGGAATTGTAACAAGTTAGTATTCTTATATGCCCCTACCTCGCACATAAGTGTCATAACCAACCTTACCCAAGTTACGTCTTTTAAATAATTGTAAACGGCTAATAAGAGATAGCTCACCTCTAGTTTCCATAGATTCACTTTCGTCTACGAGAAAAAAATGCTAAATAAAATTTTCGAAATATTTTTAATGTATATGTAAGTTCCCAACATATGATTCGTAATAATATTAATAATTGATATTTAAAAAGTTGAAGATATATACCGTGGTGTTGGATGACTAAAGGAGGATAATCTCGAAACTTGTAAAGACTATAGTGTTGAGCCTAAATAATTGAAGAGCGGCCCTAGGGGCTCACACTCTTGACCGGCCCCAGGGGCTCACGATCTAATAAGATAGTTAATAGTTCTATAATAAATGCAAAGTAAACATCATTTTTTACTTCTCTAAAATTAATTTCATATTTTCTTGTTATTTCTGTAAAAAGTGTTAAATAAGCACCTAACAAATTTATAAAATAAAACAATAACAAAAGCATATAGATGTGTAAGATACTAACGAACGACTTCTACAAATAACGATATAATTCGTAAAAAAAGAAAAAAAATTTTGAGACAAAAACACGTAAACATATGAATAAATAAATATAGTTTTAGTTTCTCATGATAGTTTCCGAAATGGATTAAAAATTTGGAAATCTCGTGAGAAATCTCGAGGTAAGACGTCTGAATTTGTGGGTCTGACTGACACCTTACAAATTACCCAATTTTTCCGATATTTTGATTTTTAGTGTTAGGTTAGGGTTGGAGTGATTTACGTCGGATTCAGACACTTTTACTTAGTCAACCAAGACCGGTTTAGATAGCCATTTTTTTTTATATTTAGTGTTTTTGTCTTTGCTGTCTCGCTTTATTTGTTCGGACTGATCCAGTTTATATATCAGGTAATTTCGTAAGGTGCCACTCATTTTGCTTATTTATGCGGGTAACACAAAATCCGATTTTGTAAATAAACTATAGGACTAGAAATACCAGTCTAAAAAATTTCGAAAAATTTCGCTAGAAAAAAACATTTCCCTATTAGGTTAGGGTTAGGGTGTTGCTAATAGGTTGGGGTTAGAAGGCATTTTATACCAAAATTTTGCAAGGAAACTTTTAATTAGTATGCAGTAGGCAGTTTCATAGGCGAAATTTCGTGTTATGAGTGTTTCTTGAACTTTTTCACGTTACACCTGATCTCGAAATCTTATTGGTTAGCGAAATTTTTTAGACTTGGCTATAGGGTTAGAATGATGTTTATTATATGTAAAATTTCATATCGTCATTTTTAATTTAGTGCACCAAAGTCGATGTTAGAGGTTAGTTTTAGAGTAGATTTTATATTAAACAAGTATAAGTGGGTTTTAGAAGGTTAAATAGAAACCCACATTTCATTTTAATCCCATTTCATTATGATCCGCAACAATAAATAATCATAGCGCAATTTTCAGTGATAATAAAAATCATTAGAGGGGAATAATAACTCCAAATTATTAATGATATAAAGTCTCATTATTATATTATTAATGAAAAAAAATCGTAAACACATTATGCATTTTAGAACCGCATCAAAACGCTCAAAAAAAAAACTCCCAGCGCATGGGCAGGCGCATGACTTGTTCTAAATATTAATAGTATTTTGTTTAACAAAATAAGGTGCTTATATAGTGACGTGATTATATAAAGTGTGACTGTAGAGAGGTCTGACTGTAATTAGTCCAAGATATAACTGTCGATATGACTCCAACTCCAGTTTACTATTGGTGCTAAACTGTACCGATTAACAATTGTTCTCCCAAGCAATAGTAGCAGTATGCATAATTAATAAAGTCATTCCTGCATTCCCATAAAGTTGCTCATTGTGCCAAACTTTTAACAACCTGCACTGCCAAATGTTTAATTAATTTTTTAGTCAAAAAAATTTCTTCTTTATATTATACAATTATTCAACGATTAATTGTTTTGAAATTTCAACAATTAATTAGTTACCAACCTGACAATGTTTTTATTAATCTATTTTCAATTCGCATTATTGCTTTGAAAAAATTTTATGGATTTAAGTATTTAGTTGAATCAAGGAGGTTCTAACATTTAAGATGATTGCATTTTGGAGGGTTGAATGTTATTTTTTTTTTAATAAAGTATAATCTTTAAGAACACAATATTTAGAATATTTAAACGATAACGATAAGGACGCCACTACATATTCAGATTTATATATAAATGGTGTAAAATTATTTCCTTAATTTACATTGGGGTTGACTTTTCAAGCTTGCTCGATATGATACATAAATTTTATTTTGTTTTCATTATTACATTAGTTATTACATTAATTCTTATTTCAACTTTTGCTCAAAGTAAATATTTAATCAGCTAAATGTTAAATCTGGATATCCATTAACTTTATGATTTAATTGTGCTAGTAAACACGTGTATACAAATTAAATAACATAACTTGTTAGTAAAAGAACGATTTAAACAAGTGTTTACAGCATCCAATTAGTTGTATTGTAACCGATATCCAAACACTATTTTGATTTAATAATATTTTACTAATTTAATATTAACCAATTTTATAAAATTCGTTGAATACATGTTCTTTATATATTATAGGTCGTAAGTAAAATTTTAATTAATTTATAAACAAAGTATCATTTTTATTTAGAGCCTTTCTATTTGTACACTCCGTATATATACACGGGTATGTTGATATCTCAAAATCTAAACATAAGACAGCTTTTGGGGGGTTTACCAAAAAATATTCCTTGCAAATTTTATTATAAACTATAACCTTACCCTACTCTTAAATGAAGCTTAATTTTTAATTTATATGTATTTGCAAATCAATTAATTATGATAATACCGTGCCGGAGTGTACAAATAATAATTTGCTTTTATTTAAATAATAGATTTTTGGCATATTATAGTATGTAAGTGCAAAAACTAATAATAGTTAACAAATAATTTGAGCTTAATCAACGAAAACATTTCTTTAAAATAAAATCTCTTTCAATTCTTTCTGTAATTGCTAGTGCGTAAGTATTATTAGATTTAGTAATTTTGTTTCCATTTTCCAATAACTCTTATCGGGAAAAAAAGCTAAAGATGAAGGCAATATTGCATTTATTTACACGATAAGATAATGGTTTAACAAGATAATTCTTACATAATATAAAGTGGATCGAGCAATTGAAAGACACAGAGCAGTAAGACTAGCCCGTCAAAGAAGGGCACCAGATAGTAATGGTGACAAACGTTCAGCATTTTTAAAAGACTACTATTTTTATGATGTATATCATAAAAGGTAGGTTTATATAAAAATATTTGTTGCAGCTGATGCTGAAAACAGATGATGCTGGAATTTCGACCTATTTTGATACAAATTTTTTAAAAATTTTTTGGGGTAATTTTGTCCGTTTTTTAAGGGTTGGGTTATGTTTTAAGGTTAGAATTGATTATTAAAGAGTATATGTGGATTTTAGCAGGGCAAATATTTTCAAATCGCGACCCCCAAATTTCAGTATCAGCCGTTTTTAGCATCAATTGCAATAATATTTATTAATATGTGCTTATTAACGCTAATCTATAAATTGCATCTAGATCTCATTATGAAAATATAAAAGCAAACCCTCAAAGTACTCAGATCGAAAAAAATCCAAGTATAATATGTTCCCATTTATAATTTCTGAATTCAATTATATAGTTGTAAGAATGATAATTCTATTACGTATTATGTTTTTCTATTAGAAATATGCATTGTTGGCGCAGGAATGGCTGGTATGTTTTTTAATTAATATATTAAGTTAATATGTATAATTAAAGAATTTAATGTACTTAATTTTTATATGTGTATTATAAGGCTTGTTTTCGTTCCTTCTTTTGAAAAAAGCCGGTATAGATGATATCACTATTCTTGAATATCAAGATCGTGTTGGTGGACGTCTCCATACTCATTACTTTACTGATAATCCTAATGATGAAAAACGGTTATATGGCGAACTTGGTGCCATGAGATTACCTTATATCAAAGGTCGACCAGATCTTAGTCCGCATCAATTAGTCTTTGATACAGTTGAATATCTGAATGAATATAATAAGAAAGATGACCCAAATATGGAGATAAAGTTTATTCCTTTTATTTTTAGTAATCCAAAGTTAGTAGAATATTTAAACATTTGACTAATCATTATCTGTTATTATAAATATATATTAATAATATATATGTACAATTTTTAATTTTGATGCCTATGAAAACATTCATATAAAGTGCCTTGTATTATTTCAACAATAAAAAAGCACCATCCGGTGAAGTTATGACTAGTAACTACTCAAAAAACATTGGAGTAAAACAACTAGGATTATCTGATACAATTCCAGATAATTATCTTATTCTTTGGGATGATGCAGTAAAACCTTTCTATGACGAATTGGATAAAAATTTCACGAATGGTCTCATAAATTTAAAACGTTATGATCATCATACTACTTATTCTTATTTAAAAGAAGCATATCTTCCCAAAGTATTACCATCAAAAAAACCTGCTGACTATGATGAAATTATTAGTGCTATTGAAGTACAAGAATTTGGCACGGGTATTTAATCATTGTTTTTAACTATTTACCAACTGTTAATTAATTTACTAATTATAATAATGAAGAATAATGTATATATATTAGGTGATTTTCGTCATTATGGTTTTGTTCCTACTGTCCTTGAATTATATACTTTTAGCGATCCTAACTATAATATAAGTTGGAATACCATTGATAAAGGAATGCAACGATTGCCTAATGCTTACTTGCCAATGATTAAAAAAGAAAATATTAATTTAAAATATAATAGTGAAGTTTATAAGTTAGAAAAAACAAATAATAGTAAAATTAAAGTATTTTGGAAAAATAATAGAAAAAGTGTCTCTGAAACTTTTGATCGAGTTATTGTCACTGTTCCTTTAGGTGTCGTGCGTCATTGGGATTTACCTTTAAGTAAGTATTATATAATTATTGTCTATTGCATTTATTTTATTTTTTTTTTTAAAAAAAAAAATTAATTTCGTGAAATTGATTATGAATTTGCTGGAAAAATATTCCTCCAATTTAAATCCCGTTTTTGGGAAAAACCTCCTTTCGAATCCGGTGCTAATCCTACAACTTCAAATATTGGAATTATTGGTGGTGCCACTTTTACCGACCTTCCTATTCGCACTATAGTCTATCCTTCATATTATCAAGGTACTTCTGCTGATAAACCTGGAATTCTTTTAGTATCTTATACATGGTGCAATGATGCAAAAAAATATGCCCAATTCAGTGAGAAAGAACGATTTGAACTCGCTTTAAAAGATTTAGCAACTATTCATGGTGACATTGTATATAAAGAATGGGTTCCAGGTAAAAAAAATAATAAAGCTCATTATTGGCCTAATGATAGAACTACTGGAGGTGCTTATTCTTACTTTGGTGTCGGACAACTAGAATCACTAGTGGGTGCCATGATGAGACCAGAAGAATGTATCCATTGGTGTGGTGAGCATACTGACATACATAATAGTTGGACTGTTGGTGCATTAAATTCTGCAGTTAGAGTAGTCAAAGAAATACTACTTGAAAATTTAATGAGCGATAAATGGCTCAAATTGAAGAACATGAGACTATTAAAATATTGGAATGGAAATCTTGAGGCTTTTGAAGACTATTGAAGTATATGTTTATTTTGTACATTATTAGTTAAAATAATAATTGTAGTCGAAAATTTCTAAAGTTATGTTGGTCCAGTTAGGCAATGCTTCTTTTACATAAACACAATCACTTCTAACAGCCAAAATTGTTTTTTTAAATCTGATATTTTATTCAAATAATCTTAAAAGTATTATTTTAAAAGATTATTAATAAATTCAAGATTTTATTTGATTTAGAATCCTATTGGTATATATTTTAGATCATTTCTAAAAAATCTCACGATAACAGATAATGTTGTACGTCAAATTAAACTTTCGTCAGATCAAAAATAACTAGAATACCGTTAACACCTACTCTTACTATAAGGTCACGCGAAGTTAAATTTTCGTTTTGCATTACCCGCCGACCCAAATTTTTCAAAGCCCCAAAATTTTTTTTTTAGTCTCAATTCTTTTAAAACAAGCATAATGATGTTTATTTAATGATATTTAATGAAAAAATCGGATTGTTAAAAAAATTTTTTTTAAAATTTGAAATATCAAAAAATTTATTAATACAACTACCTTTTGAGCTCTGGCAAAAAAATCTTTACAAAATTTTGGTGTATATTATTACTTTGTTCTAAACTCTAATCCTAACTCTAATCTTATAATAATTTAATTTTTGTTATATAAAATTATTTTTATTTAGCTAAGTAGTTATACAAATTTACAAATTATGTGTATATATATATATGTAATGAACTACTATGATTCCTAAAATAAGCTATTTTTAATTTATTTAAAAATTCTTAATGAAATTGCCAAGTGTTGCTATATATAAAGTTTTAATTTTACTAAATAAACCTCAAAAGTGAATTAAATAAAGTTGTTTAGGACATTAAATATTCTTATAGTAAAATTAGAATTATTGAAACAACTTTTATTAGTACACATTTTAATTTTTTGAAAAATTTAACAATTCAAAAATAAGCTACTCTACATTTTTTGTATAACATTTTTCAAAAATAGTTGCTTATTTTTAGGAATATAAGTAGTATATTACAGAGTGCATTGTATATATTTATCTTAATTAAAATATAAGTTATAAATTTCTAAAGATTTTATTAAATATATATTCTTTGTTTTTAATTAAAATTATAAACCTAATTTTTTTTGATTTTAATAGTAATTAAAGTATTATTGATAATAACTCTTTATACAATAGTAAATTTGTAGATTTTATAGCTTTTTTTTAATCCAAGTATTTTGGAATTTACTAGTCTAATTTTGATAATTTAACTAGGGTTCAACAATTCAATTTGATTCGATTTGATTCAATCAAATATTTGATCTCAAATCAAATTCAAATACAGAAATTTCAAATCAAATCAAATTAAAATTGACAAAATATTCAATTCAATTTGACAAATATTTAAAAATTTTTATTAAAACTATAGATACAATAGCTATTTATGCAAAATTTTATCAAGACAACTGTTTTATAAACTAGTGCTATTTTGATTAAAAGAACATTTTTCAATTAATACAAAAAATTGATTACTGTATTACTGCAAAATAATGATCATAGGTGTTATTTTGAATATCACATCCCCTAAAAATAGCATACTGGGTTTCAAAATAATGCCCATGCATGTCCTGAAATAGCACACACCATATATAGGATACTATATAATCAAATACATAACAAAAGTGTTCAAGGATGCTTTATATTATTCTTTTTAACTTTAATAGCCTATCATTAAATGTTAGCAGATTTCTGATAATAAATTGATATAGCTATTCTTTTTATTTTAATACTAGAATATAATATGTGAATGGTTTACATTTGATTTTTTCAACCTTAATGATAATTCAACAATAGATTAATTGTTCCTCTATATATATATATATATTAAAGTTTAGATTTTTAGTGCTAGTACAGGATAACTACTTGTTTATACTTGTAATTGAGGTGATTAATATAATTTAGGAAATTATTTGTCACTAAGTTATGCATTTTTCTATTGAGGTTTTTTGATTTTCAGATAAATATTTATAACTTATACTGCACATGAGCACTATTTTGAAATCTTATACATGCTTAAAAAATTAGTTACCTCAAAATAGCACACATGCGTGCACTCAAAATAGTGTGCAGGTGATCAAAACACCACACAGGTGCGCATTATTTTGCAGTAATACAGTAACTTAGTAAAATTTTGTGTAAATTAAAAATTTTGAAAAGTGCCCAAAATTTTAAAATTTTTTAAAAATTACTAATAAATTTGATTTGATTTGATTTGGTTTGATCAAATCAAATTCAAATCAAGGGTTTATTTGATTCAATCAAATTCAAATATGCCTAATATTTGATTCAATTTGACTTTGAGGAACCCTAAATTTAACTACTATAAAATTAGAAAATAAGCTATATATTATTTTTAATTAAAAGATAAAAAATATTTTTTTATTAATTATTAGAGCTAGAATTAATATTAAAGTTAGAATTAAAATTATAATATATTATATATTTAAGAATAAATATATGCAATATACCCTGCAATATGCTAATTATCACAGTACGTAAATATAGTTTGTAAATTTGTGTAACAAATGCTCTATATAACAAATTTTAAATTAATATAAGGTTAAAATAAGGGTCAGTGTTAAAAGTTAGAGTAGATACCAAAATTTCGAAGAAATTTTTTTGTTAGATTGTAAAAAATGGTTATATAAATAAAATTTTTTGGTATTACAAATTTTAGAAAAATTTCTTTATTTTGTTATACAAAGAAATTTGCATGTTATACCTGAACTTCAATTTAATTAGTAGGTCATTGTGTTTGATATACAAGAGCATTGCAGAGTATGATGCCTAATTAAGTCCTATATTTAATATAAGATTTTATTATAATATAATATAAATCAAATAATGTTTTTTTTTCTTTAATAACTATGTACTAACTTTATTACTAAAATATTGTTAGACATATATTCAACTACTTCAAAAAAGTGCTAATATAAGATTATTATAAACTATATCTATATATAATTATATGCACTTAAAGTATTGCTACAACTTGATACTTGGCTATCTATCTCATAATCAATTTCTTCTAAAAAAAACTTTCTCTCTAAGCTTCTATATAAAAGAATAAAAAAAAGATTAAATAAAAAACCAAATAGTACTGCCTAAATAAAAACTAAACCAAAATTAATAATATAAAACAGATACAGAATATAGATAAAATTTTTCTGGGTTATATAAACTCTAATTCTCTAAGCTAATTCTGAGTGATCAATATCATATCTGTGATCAGTTCTATATAACAATTTTTTTTTGTTTTTTTTGCTTTTATTTTTTTTGAGGCTTGATCTTTAGTTATACAATATAGATATGTATCTAGATTTTTTTATTTTGTTTTTATTCTCTTTTTTTTTGTTCTATACTAGTATTTTTATTTGTTTATTTTCAGGTTTCTTTTATTATCCATTGGTTTATTTTCTTTTGTTATAGATATCATTATAGGTTTTGTCCAGTTCTGTGTACCTTTTTGTCACTAGTATCATTATATTTGGTAATTAGTACCATCAAGTTTGATAGCTTTTTTTCATCATTGGTGTTATCAAGTTTGGTAGTTTTTTTTATAGTAAATAAACTTTTTTTATATTTTGTTAGTGAATCTTCATACTTGTTTCTTAGCATTTGGTGGATAGGTAATTTTCTTAAAACTTTTCTCTGATCATTCAGTAAGATAACTCTTTTTGTCATTGGTATTATCAAGTTTGGTAGATTTTTTTATAGTAAGTAAACTTTTTCTATATTTGGTTAGTAAATCTTTATACTGGTCTTTCAGGATTTGGTAGGTTGGTAAATTTTTTTATAACTTTCTTTTGGTTGTTTGGTAAATGAATTCTCTTGTAGACTTCTTTCTGGTTTTTAGTATTTGGTAGGTGAACTTTTGTATAGAATTTTTTTTAATTTTTTTTTGAATTTTCAAACCTTTAGTTAATTTCTTTTCAATTTTTCAACATTTGGTTAGGTAAATTATTGTTGAATTTTTTTTTAAATTTTTAGCATTTTTTGGTAAATTTTTCTGTAGACTTTTCTTTAGTTTTTTAGTAATTGGTAGGTAAACTTTTCTCTGGCCTTTCTGTATTGGTTGGCAAACTTCTTGTAAACTTTTCCTTTAATGTTTGTATTTATTAGATAGATGAATTTCTAGTAAACTTTTGAGTTTTTTAGCTTTTTTTTTTGAGGACTTCTATCTAGTTTTCTATATTTGGTAGAGAATTTTATTGGACTTTCTTTTGAATTTTTAGCATTTTATTGGTAAAATTTCTATGGACTTTTCTTTGGTCTTTTGTTACTTTCTAGTTATTGATTTTATCCTGTTTTTATGTTATATGTGTTCTATTTTTATGTCTTCTTGTCTATTTTATATCATTTTCATTTTATTTTTTTATACTGTAGTTTTAAAAAAAAATAATGCCAGATCAAAACCTGGAAGTGAATATTTAAATCTTTGCTATAGCAAACTGTTTGTATTTGTGATTTAATTGTATAATATGATTATTATAGTAAAAGTTAAATATTTACTTTCTAGCTTAATTGGAAATATTTAATAAAAAAAATAAATAAATTTAATTAAAAAAAATTAATTACCAAATTCCCTGTAAATTAAACAAAAAAAATTAGATTACATGCTATGTGCTAAAAAATAATTCAGAATCGAGTTTGCTACTAGTTAATTGAATAGTTATTTCCATGCTAGTTTTTAATTAATTAAAATTAAATAAATAAATAATAAAATTAAACTAATTAAAAAAATTAAACTGATTAAAAAAATTAAAATTTAAAAAAATATTAAAAAAAATTAAAAAATTAAAAAAATAAATTTAAAAAAAATTAAACAAATAAGTATTATTAATAAAAATTAAAAAATTAAAAAAATAAATTTAAAAAAAATTAAACAAATGAGTATTATTAATAAAAAATAAAATAAATTAAAAAAATATTAAAAGAATTTATTAAAAAACTATTAAAATAAAAAAATTATTTAAAAATTAAAAAAAAAATAAAAAAATAATTTAAAAAAATGAATTAAAAAAATAAAATAATTTAATAAAAAAGTTAAATTAATTTAAATAAAAAAATAATTAAAAAAAAACTAAATTAAAAAAACTAAATTAAAAAAACCCAATTATAAAAACCTAGCTAAAAAAAATAAATTAAAAAAAAATTAAAAAAGGCTTATGTAATTTAGTATATATATATTATAACACAACATTTAACAACCAATTATATAATAGCATCAGGTATAATATGAAATTGAAAAAATGGCAATATTTTTAAAAATTCACTTTTGGTTTATAATTATATTTATAAAACCATTTTTTGAACTCTAAACAAAAAAATTTCTTGCAAAATTTTACTATAAACCTCTTTTTTTTCTATATACTGTTCTAATTTTTTTTAACCCTAACTAATAAAAAGAACAGGAGTTTTGATTTTATATTATACCAGATCTTATAGAGTGCACTTGAGTACACCTGTACAAAATAATTAAATCCTTAAAAAAAACTAAATTAAGAAAAACTAAATTAAAAAACTAAATTAAAAAAAAATACAATAAATAATAAATCTACTTGGTTATTTGCTTATTTTAGTTTACAATAAAACATTTCAAAAATCAAATCAATACTTTTTGTTTTTTTTTTTTTTGTATCAAAGTTCCCGCTTTGGGTGAGAGTTTATTTAATCAAGCCTGTGGATCAAGGGCGCCTCTTTGGGCGCACCCACAATTGAATTACATTGAATGAGAGTACAACTAGCCACACGTACAACTTTTGGTTGTCTAATTTAAGTAGTCCGCC